>BSDF01000026.1:5593650-5861195 GCA_027925045.1 Hypotaenidia okinawae | reverse complement strand
CTACGTGCGCTGTGTTAATGGTGTCGCCGTGCGAGGAGGCGGTGGATTTCTCGTTGTCGCGTCGGGCTTCATTGTGAATATACTGAGGATGCTGCTGCGCTACGCGGAGGCGTCCGCCCCTCCGCCTGCGCCTCTTCGCCCTCCCTCCCCCTCGCAAGCGGGGCACGGTGCGGGGCCGAAATCGCAGCGTGCGCGGGGAGGGGAGAGATGCGGTCGCGGGGAGAGAGCAGATGTTTAAGGGGGGGGGGGGGGGGGAAGCCTAGGCGGTGGGGGGAAGCCTAGGCGGTGGGGGGTGGGGAGCAGGACAGCTGGCATTGGTGGGGAAGAGAGACGGGGCGCTGCGGACGGGGAACGGGGGGCTCCTCCCGGGCCGAGGGTGCGGGGCGGGCCGCTGTCGTTAAGGGAGCGGCAACCGGATGCGAGCGCCCCTGCTCTCGGGGTGGGGGGAAATGGGCGACTAACGGGGGACTAGAGGCGGCGGCTAACGGGGAGCGGCTGTCAGCCGCTTGGGTCGCCGGTGACGCCTGGTGCCCAGCCTGCTTGTCTGCCTCACCTCCCCCGGGCCGGGCCGCTCGCCTCGGGAGGCGGCAGGTTCGTTGGGTGCGGTTATGGCCACACCTGTGCCGACACCTCCCCTCCGCCGGAGAGGCCATGTTCCGCCCGGCTTGCCGCTGTCCTCGCTGCCTCAGACCCCTTCCTCTGCCTTGTCTTTATCCACGCTCACCAGAAAGCGTTCCCCAGAGCCTCCTGCCCCGACTCTTGGCTATATCGGTGTTTCCTCCCTGTCCCATCCTACAGCCCATCACCCGCTTTCTCCCGCCCCACCCACATCCCCTCCCATCCTTTGTAACCATCGTGGCCTAAAGCACCCACACCGATTGTCCCTTCTATCTTTACCTCGAAATTGACACAGCCTTGTCTTCTCTTAGCCCCTTCTCAGCTCATCATTTCCTAATTACATCCCCATCGCTGCTGATGTCACCTCAGTAAAGCTCACTCTCTGTCCAGATTCTTGTTCTCCTTAGGGTAGGTAGCTCCTGTGCCTGTGTCCTTGCAATGTACCCCAGTGCCCTGCTCCTTCCCATCCCTGCCATTACACGTCTCACTGCATGGCTTCTCTTTGCACCTCACTTCAGTGCTGTTCCTAACGGCTGTAACTCCCCGCTGCCTTATCGCCACACTGAGGGTTCCCTGTCTCCTGAAGTAATCCCTCCTAGTGTAGCGCTGTCCACTGCATAGTAAAACTGCTATCTTGTGGCTGGGTTCCAGCTCTGTCATGGCGGACCCGTGCCACCAGTGTGCTCAAGCCGGTTGCCAAATCAAGCCACCTGTTTAACATCAGCACAGCAGCACCCCTTCTTAATGATAGACAGCTTCCCCGTGCCATAAGCACTGCTGTATGATTGCTCTTTCTTACAATGTTAAATACAATATTACTGCTTACTAGAGGGTGTATATATAACAAATGGGTGGGTGGGGGTTGTCTTTCTATTTCCATCCCAGTTGTTCCCTATAGCCAGCTCTGCATCTGGCTCAGCCACGCCTTCTCATCACCAGCTCTGCATACATTCTTGGTCTCAACCATTATAAGATGCCAGACTACTCTCTGTGATTCTGCACCTATCACCTCCCTGACACATTCACACAGGCTTTCTCAGCTGTGGGAGGGGAGAATAGAGTGGTTTTTGTTTTTTTCAGGGGGACTAGAAGGGAGTAAGAAAAGAGAAATTATCTGCAAGTCATTTCTTGCCCCACTCCGACACATGTTTATCCAATAATAATAATTATGAATGTGTAGAGTGCCTTGGGAGCCGCACAGCTGGAACTGGGCTGTTAAATCAGCATAAAATGGAGAACACAAACCCCAAATAAAATATTAAAAAGCTGGAACAAAGCAGCAGCACTGTTTATGGTAAAAGCAGCACCCAGCACATCAGTTATGCCTTCCGCGCTGAAGGATGCTTTGGTTTGCTAAAGCTTGTACCTTTTTTCCCAGCTGATCTCACCACAGTCTGCGATGGGGGGAGAGAAAGGCTATTGCTTTGGAACCTTCAATATTGAAGGAGATGTTGGTGAAAGAGGGGGAGCAGCTACCATGATGGTAATTAAAGAAACCCTAACTACAGCTTTATGGTAGCTTAAATGTAAGAGGTGGCAAGAGATAGATGCTTATTAGAGAAAAATCCCTGAAGAAACTGTTGTCTGAGAAACAGTTCTTTGGTAGGTTCAGAACAAAAGCATGCCTTTACATCTTTGAGAATAATTCCATATTTCAGATGTATCCCCATGGCCTGTGATAGTGAGGATTTAGGCTACTATTAAATTGAAACATTCTCTTGTAATTTAGAAGCTGATTTATAAACACAGCAGATGGCTCATCTTGTTTCATTTATACCCTGAGAAGTATGATTTCTTAAATAATAGAGCTTTTTGTATAAAATTCATCTGTACAAACTTAAAAAGTCCTGACTTTGTTGTTGTATTTTTTGTGGTTTGCGTTCTGGTGTTTGATTATTTTGGGTTTTTTAGGACACTTAATATAATAGCAATTTAATGAATATCCCATTCTTAACTGTTCAAGATTGTGACTGCTCTCCAGACTGAAAGTACCTTTGCTTTTCTTGGCTCATCTCCAGAAACATATGTTGATGATAAACTTTTCTGCAATTGGATACAAGTGATTTGTTTCTTCCTAATGGCATCAGTTCTTGTGAGTTTTGTTTTTCTTTGGTTGATTTTGGTTTGCTGGGGTTGTTTGTTTGGTTTTTTTTTATATATATATATATATATATATTGGCCAATGCTATGGTTTTGCCTTGACTGGCTGTCAGGAAAGCAGAACCAATTGATGCGGGAGGAGGAGTGGATGCTGCATCTGCTGCCATCAGTCTGCAAGGAGCAGAAAAATAGCTTTAGTATGAGACAAAAGCACGTTTTATTTCCTCACTTAAGGCCATCCTGCATTTTTTACTCATCATTGACCACACTTGGTGATACTGTTTATCTACAGAATATGCAGGTCTAGGGGTTTTTTGTTGGTTTTCTTGTTGGTTTTCTTGTGTGGCTTTGAAGCATTGGCTTTGCAGTGCTGTATACTCCAGTATGATTTGATCCGTCAATAACAACCTCTGTTGTACTCTGATTCCTGACTTGCAAATAGTAAAAGAGGTATTACAAACTTCCCAAAATGCCTGTGTAAAGCAGGCTGGGAGAAGCAGTCATCTTTGGTAGCGTGTCTCGTAGCTTTTACGTGGGGAACTGTCAGAACAATTCAAGAAGGGGCTGTTACAGTGTTTTTCAAGTGCAGTGAAAGGATGGTCTCTCTGTCTTCTCAATTCAGTGCTGAAATAAGTAAAGCCACTCAGTTGTTAATACAAGCAGAAAGCAAATTGTGCTGTTTGTCTTCCTGTGATAGCTGTCTGTAACACAGGGAATGTCTGGGAGAAACTTGGCTGAGGGTGTGTCTGTAAGGAGAACTACAGCTCCCAGGCACCTCCGCTTCCCTGGATGCTGTCTTTTGTCCATAGCACTTGATGTGCCGGTTTTCATCACAACCCCCTGCAATCCGGGGAGGGGAGGGGAGAAGAGCCACCAGGCAAACAGTCTTTGAGACACATAAAATTCACAGAAGCAAATTCGAGGGTCACATCTATGTTAGCTCTGGTTTCTTTTGTTTAGGAAAACGCATTGCCATCATTTAAAGCCCTTGCTTGATGCAAAGGGATGTAAATGAGGTGGGCTTGGCTGTGGTGCCATTATGCCCTTTCAGTTCTTGGTGTTGAAATGCAGCTTCCCCAGTGCAGCTGCTCATTAGGAACCTTGCCTTTTGAAGTCACCCCGACAGCCAAATGGCAGGCTTTGGGCTTCCCAGCCCTTCCCATACGTCCTGTTCACAGGTGTCTGAAGCAGTCACTGCCAAGTACCAGAACGAGCTGTTTCTGTGGGGTTTAGTTTACAATATAGGTGCCTAAAGAAAGTGGGGTAGGTACAAGTCAAGGATTCAACGTCTGCTTAAAATCATTCTCTCACTTGCAGTTCAAATCCAGTAACTTTGGCTGCATCTGCCTGAGGTAATTGTTATCCCTACAGTGAATCCTACTGGCAACTTCTAGACCTTCCAAGGAGAAAGGGAAGAAAAGCCTGCGCCAAAACATCTTCATGTGTACAGGGTAGATGATGTTGTAGTTGAAAACAACCTTACAGCTTCTGTTACGGTGGATTTGGATTTGTTATTGGCTTTGGCATCTGAGATAGCTTTTGTTTTATCACAAACAATGTATGTATTCCAGGTGCTTTAGCAAAACTGTTGTTTGGGAAATGTGGAACATCAGTAGCCTTGTCCTACTGACTTCAGGTCTTTAGGCAGCTGCTGATGGAGAAGCTGGGTTTTTTTTTGGAGAATACCTAGCAATGGAAGGTTTATCCTCCTAGGTAAGTGCAAATTGCTTTAAGATATCAGAGTCCTTCTCTGAAGAAGCACCAGTTGAGGGATATTTTCACATTGTCCTGTGCTGAAGAGTATCTGGATTAGTTACCCATATTCTTAAGCCATCACACTTAAAAAGTGAATAGTTAGTATGGATATCTTGTCATTTTTTTACACCTATGTATTTGCAGCAGAAACAAGGGACCCATGTTAACTTTGAAAAAAGTAAGATGTTCGTGCCTGAAGATTATGGTCTCAACTTTCTTCTGCATGTTTGAAACTAGACCCCAGAATTTAAAAATTAGGGAGAGGGATTTTCAGCTTAAGCCTAAAATTGTTCACATTCTCTAGGGTGCAGGTTCTGTGTTTCCTTGCAGCCCAGATAACCAGGGTATTGAAGGTCTGTAAGGCTCTGAGCATGGAAGTCAGTAGTAAATTTGTCATCACGCTGCATAAAGCAGGTCACAGAGGGACCCAATACAAGGGAATAGCAGAAACTGATCCAACAGCTGTGTTTCTGCCAGCAGTTCGTAAGGGTGGGGGTGAAGCTGTAGATCAATTACAAGATCATGAAGTTTGGGCTAGAGGTAGCCATGTGATTTGTTTTATCGTTGATCCTTGAGCTATTCACATCTCAGACCTTATGACAAGACAGCTCCAGAGATCTGCAGGGTGTGCTGTGAAACCTGGGAGTTGCCTGATTTAGTACTTGATAGAATGCGATGGAAAATAATTTGGAAACCTGTTAATATGGTTAATTTCTCAGAATGTTTAATTTGTTTTGAGTTTAAAGGAATATCCATCACCTTGTCAGGTGATTGCTTGCCAGGACCTAATCCATGTAAACTCTCACCTGTGATCCTCAGTCTCATAAGGTCTTCTTTATGGAAACTGGAATACTGCTGTGTCCTTAGAAGTCAAGATAGGTACTTTTCATGATTTGTTACTGATATTAGAAGTACACAAGACAGACTAATTTTCTTAAACTCAATCCACTCAGCACTAGTGAGGCCACATTTGGAGTGCTGTGTTTAATTCTGGGCTCCCCAGTATAAAAAAATACATGTATTTAGGGGAGTGAGTTCATTGAAGAGGCTCACAAAGGCGGTGAAGAGACTGGAGCATCGTTTGTAAGAGGAGAGGCTGAGAAGGGCTGAGACTGTTAAGCTGGGGAAGAGGAGACTTGAGGGGATCCTAATCAAAGTGGATAAATGGCTGATGGGAGGGAATGAAGAAGGAAACCAGGCTTTCCACAGCAATACCCAGTAACAGGGCAGGTGACAACAGGCACAAATGGGAACCCAGGAAATCCTGTCTGAACATAAGTAGCAACAAACAGAACAAAACCTGTTTCTAATTATTTTTTTTTATTATTTATTGTGAGTGTGGCAATTGAATTCAGGAACAGGTTGCCCAGAGAGATTGTGGAGCCTCCATCCATGGAGGCATTCAAACCTCATCTGGGCAGACCCCTGTGTAACCTGCTATAGCTGCCTCCCCCTGTTGTACTAGATGATCTTGAGATATCCCTTCCAACCTTGATGACTTTTGTGGTTTTAGTACAGCTACTTCTATAAAAAAAGCTAAACTAGATGCTTATTTCAATATTTGATTTAATGATATGTGTCACCTTTGACATCTTTAAGATAAGCAAGAATATTAATTGTTGGGCTTTGGTTTATATTTAATAATCATTTACCACGTTGGTTAATTTGAAGTGCCTGTCCAGAGGCACAAAAGGGAGTGTTTAAATTTGTGTGAAAGGGTTGGGAAGTGTGTGAAATAAAGGGCTACAATGAGAAATCAGTTAGTTAACATATTCAGACTGGAAAGAGTGTAATAGAGCGTCACTTGAAATGAAAGGTCCTTTCCATAGGAGAATCCTGGCTGAATTAGACATAGGGTGGTCAACCAGGTGATAAATGACAAAAAAGATCAACATCTTGTACAGGGGAAATAGGGAATTGGTGTCTCCAAATCCGAATGGGCTTTTCTGGATGTTTCAGGTATTGTTTCTTTTCCCCCGAAACCAACTACATATATTTTTTTATATATATATATATACACACACACACACACATGATGTTACTGGAAATGCAATAGATTTTATATATAATATAAATATAATATATATTTATATTATTAGATATATTATTTTATATATAATATATATTATATATAACAATAATATATAATATATATTATTTTATATATAATATATATATAAAATCCCTTTTATATATATATATATATAAAAAATATATATATATTTATATATATATTTATATATATATACACACACGATGTTACTGGAAATGCAATGGAAATTAGTTGTCTCTGAAACTAGTTTGTAACATTATAGCATTTTTTTATTTAAAAAAAAAAATCCCCTCAATGTTTTTTAAAATTGCAGTCCTTTACATTGGGGTTTAAATGCAGTCTTTTTAACAGAAAGATTGATATATGTTAAGAATTCTGAAATTGAAAATCCTATTTTTTTTGCAGTGCCTTAGACTATATTCAAAGCTGCATTTAAATATGATACAAAAGATGAACAGTCAATTTGGCGTTGTTGGCACAACACTGGCAAATTGGTCTTAAATGTGTGGTATTATTACATAATCTTATGTTTAAAATAAACACTGGAAATAATTGAAGAAACCTCAGAATTTGGAAATGCTCGTTGGTGGTTCTTCACATCCCACTAAAAAGCAGGCTGTCTTTGCATATTAATCAGCCTTTCAAAGGAAGTTTGCCTTATTTGCATTGTGCATGCACTGAGGAGTCCCATAGTGTGCCTGAGAGGGGGGAAAAAAAAGGGGGGGGGGAGGATTGGAATTGTTGTTCTCAAAAGGGTTTTTATTCCATTCAAGTGGAAGAACTGAATGCAGGAGAATTAGCGCAGTGTTTTATGGAAGAACAGTCCCATTTGGTCATGGCATTTCATGTGGAGCAGTCCTAGCTTGTAAGGAGCCTGGACACTGGGGGTAGGGTTAAGAGGGGAGTGACTCATGATTGTATGATGTAATCTACAGGATGCGAGATGCTCTTAGTTGTGTGTGCAAATACTCTGTGGGTTATCAGACAGTTAGGATTGGAAATAACATATTGGAGTGATGTTTAGTGTTTTGTCTTCTGTGGATACAGTGGCCAAAACATGTTCAGCCTGGAGAAGAGGAGGCTGAGGGGAGACCTTATCACCACCTGAAGGGAGGTTGTAGGGAGGTGGGCGCTGGTCTCTTCAGCCAGGGGCTGGGACAAGGGGCACTGGGCTCAAGCTGTGCCAGGGCAGGCTCAGCTCAGCTGGGAGGAGAGAATTCTTCCCTGGCAGAGTTGTCAGGGCCTGGCCCAGGCTGCCCAGGGAGGGGGCTGAGTCCCTGCCCCTGGGTGTGTTTAACAGAGGGGAGATGAGGTGCTCAGGGATCTGGTTTAGCACAGGACAGGGACGGTTGGACTGCAGGAGCTTAAAGGGCTTTTCCAACCTGGTGATGCTGTGATATCTTTGGAAAACTTTAAAGGTGTAAAGATTGGGGAAATTTTCAGATTGCATAAGGGCTGGAATAACAAGATTTCTTAGGCCTACATCACTTCTCTCTCTGGTAATGTGGTTTTACATCATCTTCTACTTTGGAGTAGTGTAGGTTTCTGTATTAATGAGTTGTGCTGCCTTTGCCTGTAGTCTCTCTGTTCTGGCTGCATATCCAGGCAGGTGAGCTGTTCTATTATTTTTACATTAGGGCATGCATGTATAAACAAAGAAGGGGTGTCTCGGACTCAAAAAATCACAAACCTTTTTATTCTGTGATTATTTTTTTTCAAACGTGAATATAAGAGAATGGTAAAGATGTTTTGATGACTCTTAGTGGCTCACAAACCATTTTGCTTGGTTTCCTAATGAGATGTACAGCTAAAACACATATATATGTGTATATTTATGTAGTGCAAACACTATATTGGGCATTTTTATTTTAAAAGGACCTGTGGCACAGTAAGTAAGACTATTGGCTTGCAAATTCAACCTGTGGTGGTTATGAGTAGTGTTATCCACAGTTTCTGTTCAAGTGAAAGTACAAGTGAAGTGTACTTCAAGTACAAGTGAAACCAAATCTGTTCCAGCGGTGACATTATTTCTGCTGAAGGCAGTGGAGGAATAGACATCTATTGAGGGGAGAAACTGCAGCTCAGACAACTAATATAAGCACTGCACTTTGCAAATCCAAAGATGTTATCTTGGGTTTAATCAACAATATTCTCTGCTATTTGCTAAAGTTCTTGCTATTTTTTTCTTTTGCTTATACTTGCATTGTCAATTACTGGCTCCTATGCTGAAATAATTTCATTTTGTTCTGTTAGAAAAATACCAGGTAGTTTCCTTTTAATGTGAAATTTGCAAGGGTCTGATTGATGAAAACCATTAAGGGTTTTTGGAAACCCTTGTCCTATGAACTAAAGACAGCAGGAAAATCTCAAGTGCTGATGTTCTGGCTGTGATATGGTTCATTTTTACTTGAAAAAGTCTTTCCAGAAATTAATCACAGGAATAGAGCTTGTGGTATCTTAACTGTTGCCAGCTGTAATGCAGAATGCTATAATAGAATGTGTAAGGTTGGAAGGGGCCTTTAGAGGTCATCTAGTCCAACCCCCTGCAGTGAGCAGGGATGTCTGTAGTTTGCTCAGAGCCCCATCAAGCCTGACCTTGACTATCTCCAGGGATGGAGCCTCCACTATGTATCTGGGCAACCTGTTCCAGTGATCTACCACCCTCATATTGAAGAATTTTTTCTTAATATCCAACCTAAATCTCCCCATTTTGTGTTTAAAACCATTATCCCTTGTGCTACTGCTCTGTGTCCTCTTCCTCAGCTTTCTTACAGGCACCTTTCAAGTATTGGAAAGGCGCTATAAGGTCCACCTGGAGCCTTCTCCAAGCTGAACAAGCCCAACTCCCTCAGCCTGTCCTCATAAGAGAGGTTCTCCAGCTCTTTGATCTTTTCCCTATCCCTCCTTATCTTCTCAGCTGAACAGAGAGCCCAGCTTTTTTCTGTCATCGTGAACATGAGGAGTTTCTGTGTGCTTGCTAACACCATTAATTAATGCAGGATGACAGGAAGAGCATCCTTCCAGTAAACCTTCCCAGGTTTTTGTATTTTAGCAAGAACAACTTGGTTTATGGTGTCTGTGTGCAACTGCATATGTTCTACAGTGGACATGAGAGATTTTCATGCTGTAATGAAGCATGGGGTTGGACCCGATGATCTCTCGAGGTCCCTTCCAACCCCTACAATTCTATGATTCTATGAAAAGCCTGTATGGTGTTGTGATCACCACACCAACAGGAAAAAGGAAGAAACAATCAGTGCAATATACTTGCCATTACTCTGCACCTTTATTTCTTAATATGTTTATATAAAACACTGCACTTCTGGTGTTCAGAGGTTAAGTGTAGTAGCAAATACTCTGTATAACAAATGCTGCTGTATTTCCATCTGTGATGCTTTAATGATAGCTGCTTTAATATGTAGCTGTAGAATTGTGCAAGCTGTGGCACCGTTGTGATAAAGCAGTGCACTTGCACTGCACACTCCTGTGTGTACTCTGAAAGCCTTATAAATATATGTTCTCTCTAGCTCTGGGTATAAATAACACTTATGTGCTAAAATATTAATTTTTTTGCTCTTCAGGCTCTAAGCATGCAAAATGCATGTTCACAGTATTAGCTAATTATAATTTTACAAGAACTTCATTTTGGGGTTTTGCATATGTTAATAGAGAGACAATCATTAGACACTTGTGTGTGCCATTTCAGAAAAATATAATCAACAGCTGCTTGTCCAAGGAACTTATTAAATTATAAGCCTGCAAAATTCAGAAGAACAGACTACTGTGACCGTATTTCTGTTGTAGTGTTTGGAAAAGATAATCCCTTAGAAGTATAACAACATGCTTTTAGGGGTTGTGAACAGGCGTACAGATTTACTCCATCGTCTCCTAAATCCTTTTGAGTTTAATCTCTTCATGATCTGTGTGATGCAACTTGAAGGCATTTAGTATTTATTATATACACCGTAACTGTTGGTGATTTTTAGGCAACCTCCCCCCCCAGGCATATGGGAATATTATTATGAAAATACAATGTGTGTATGTATTTACTATGGATGCTTAGTCTGCACATGCTAATGAATATTAAGAAAGCCATTGTGACAATCTTAATGAGTACTAGGAAGAAGTATGAATCCTACTTAGCTCTTCTCCCTGTTGTCATCACTAGAATTCTGGGTGGTCATTTCCCTTCCATCACAATCAAACTCTAGCTAGAGATACACCTTGTTTCAGCTCTGTAAAGCTTCTCTGGCTGGCTGTAGCTTGCTAGAATTTTCTCTCTTCTAGCTTTTTGTCTTTCCAAAGCTGCATACATCTACAAGAGAAAAAGATGGTTATTTATCTCTCATTTCTGTAGCGTTTGCTTGTTTCTTATTGTATTTTGAATATACAGTTGCAAAGCTGATTGGGCGCAGAATTTTTCCAGCGTTTTGAGTTTTGCTTGAGAGAACTCAGTGGCCTGTAAGAAGAGGAATGGCATATGGAATAGATCGAATTTAATATGGATTCACTTCCTAGATTTGTCACTGGGGTTTTTTTGGTGGAGTAATTTTTCTCCATTTCTCTGTAAAAATAAATATTTCAGGAAATACTTAATTTGTGCCAGCACATTGATGGTAGTTTGTGCTTTTCAGACAAAAATAATGCAAAAAATGAAGTGCTGCATTGTTTTGGGTCCAGAAGACACTAATTTTACGCTTCAAGTGAGCCAGGAATGTCAGCTCTAGATTGCTGTGAAATGGGCCTGTTTAATAGAATAAAGTCATTTTGTCTAGGTACTTGAAAATAGGCCTTTCTGTTGGTGGGATGCTTTTATAACTAGCAAGGAAGGATGGACTTTAGTCATGCTTGTGCTCAGTTTGCCTTTGCATAGTATCAGTCACTAAGGAGGTAAACCCTCCACTGAAGGATGTGTGCAGAGCTGTTACCCGCATCAGTGAGAGTCATACATGATGGTCAGGAAGGAACCTGTCTCACCTGTTCTGAGATACTGTATGGAGGGATCACTAGTCAAGTGGGCACCCTGTCAATATGAGCACTGTGGAAGTTCAGAGTGATGACCTGAGGAAAGGGGAATGTAAACTGCAGACTTCTGAAATATAAGTGGGCATCCCTCTGAAGTGAAATGAGTTGGGGTAAGCTTTTGTATGCTTGCTGAATGATTTTTAAAAATGTAAAATTTGGGTTTTGATTTTTAAAAATGTAAAATTTGGGTTTTGATTTTTAAAAATGTAAAATTTGGGTTTTGATTTTTAAAAATGTAAAATTTGGGTTTTGATTTTTAAAAATGTAAAATTTGGGTTTTGATTTTTAAAAAAGTAAAATTTGGGTTTTGATTCTTAAAAAAATTAAAATAGAAAAAAATTTTAAAAGTACACAATTTAACATATGAGAAAATATATATTAAAAAGGGGGGAGGGGAAATCTAATTGAAAGAGAAGAAAGGAAACCTTCCAAAGAAGCATTGTTACCAGCCTTACTGTTCACACTAAAATTCATTTGACCTGTGGTTTTCAGTAATGACTTCCTGTGGGTTGGATAGGAACAAGTATAGAAAATTGATTTAAACAGCGATCTCTCCCTAGCTAGATGTTCTCAGCTCTTTTAAATGCTAGTACAGTTAGGACTTTAAACACTTAGTCTGTCAACATTTTGTAGTATTTAACAGTTCCATTTTTTTTTTCTGTTGTGAGAAGAAAAATCCTCCACTTACCACTAGCAAATCTGATCATCACATAATGCATGAAACTGATACCAAACTCATACCTCTCTGATCTGTTCTTCTACTCAGTCTTCCTCCCACTGTGTTTTAACTGGATTCTTTTTTTTTTTATATATACACATTTTCTGGAGCATTTGTGTTTCCATTATTTTGCTAAATAGACATTGAACATTCACAAGAAAAAGATGCCCTTTGTACTTGGAGCAAAAGCTCTGGGAGCAATCTCTGCAGTATGTTTACATTGTATTTTTTTCAGTACTCTGTGCAGAGTCACAGGGCAAAAACGCTTCAAATATTTCTCTTTATCAGTAACAAAGGTTTGTCTTTGCTTATACAACAATAGCAGAAATAAACTTGGTAGACACAAGCTTGTTTTTAGCAATTGCATCATTTTATTGCTCGATTAATAACTGGGGTAAACGAGGGAACACTAAATGCTGTACAATGCTCGTAACTGACTGCTTTGATTTATGGCTGTTTCTTTTTTGATATGTACACTTCCCTTTCCAATAACCTGTCTTTCTGTTTTAATTTCTGCCTACTTTGTCAAAAACCCTGATCCCCAAAGAAAAGTCTGAATATGCCGTTATCTATAGCTGAAAGTCTTGGTGCATTCTGTTTTCAGAACTTACTTTGGTTGAAAGAAACCATCTGTACATGGCGAATACTTGTTTTATGAGACTGGATCTCAATTTAAATCAAATCATAAACTGTGTACTGAGTTGTTGACTGCTTTTTTGCTGCAGTTATCTGTGAATTTAAGGTTCTGGGGTGGTTTTTTGGCTTGCTAGCTAGATGATCAGTGTGTCAGGTCTAGAGAAGGATTAATACTATATCCCGAAGCTTCTGTATATCCTTAGGTGTTTCTCATGAACTTGAATTGGTACATGCAGAGAAAACTTGAGACAAGTTAGTGTGGGATTTGCTATTTTTATTTCATGTGTTAAAGACATGAAATGTTATTTATGTAGCTCTGCAGGGTCCTTTGTGTGCAGATGCAGGTGTGTTATATTGTTTATAGGGATATCCAGTAGTACCTGCAAGGATTTAAAAAATAAAGGCTATTTTCTTATCAGGTGATTGTTTTTATCTTATCTCCTTTTTCTGGAAGATTGCAGTGAGTAGTGTGGGACCAGAAGAATGGAGCTGAAGTGGCGAGTGAAAGCAATGCTGCTGATTCCCTTGGAATTTAGCACTTTAAATGGATTAGAGCTAAAAATATCTCTGCTTGACATAGCATCAGATCTGGAAACATTTTAGAGTATCTCCATTTACACATTTGATGTAAATGTAAAAGTATTTCCACTTGTGAGCTACATGAGACCACTGTAAATACAAGCTTTTTGGGGATCCCTATTTTTATTGGTACATTTGGATGTTGGATACAGTTGTAAAATTAACATGTATTTTTCTAAAATGTTAACCCATAGAAAAAGCATTTGGGAAGGAAAATGTAATCTTTGGTCTATGCAGGATGTAGAATTAGCTCTTCAGGTATGTAGAAGCCTTAGCAAAAAGAAGCCTTAACTTCCTGATGTAACATTGAGGTGGCATGGTATCTTTCAGCCTCTTGACCCTATCTTGCTGTCATGTAACTGGGCACTGTACTTACTGTTTTGAGGTCCTTATTTCTGCACTGTTTGTAGTCTTCTGTGCCTTTGCAGTATGAGTAAAATGTCAGGGTGTGGAAGAAAAAGGCACAGTTTACACCAATAAAAAGCAGTTAGTTAGGTGAGTTCTTCTCAGGGAAATGTATTTTATTGCTGGTAACGTTCCATTGCTCATGAATTATGTTGCCAACTAATTCACCCATAGCTGCTGTTTTTGTTCTGTGGTAGTGTGGTAACGCTGCATTATGGCTTGAGAGATACTCTGCTTATAATGACATAACCCCCAAAAATAGTATTTTAACAACGGAGAGTGAACTAATTGCATTTTATGCTGATCTGAAAGTGTGGAACTTCAGTACCTGCTAATGATGGCATTTTGATTTAAATTGTGGGATCTGCTCCCATTTTGATTGGCCTATGCTCTGTTAGGCCTGAGCCAGGAAAGCTTTCACCTCTGCTTGCCAGACAAACGCCATTGGAATGTCCCTCCAGGACATGGTCCTGTTACCTCGCTGGATACTGTGGGCAGCATCTCTAACACCAGATTCCCATCTTGCTTATTGTTACAGGCCTTGGAAGCCACTCCAGTAACGTGTGGGCAGCTTTGATTATGCTGCTGCTTTATATAACACATTAGATGTTGGAGACTGCATTACCACGATCTGAGTTGGGACGTGGCACTTAGATACTGTAGGATGTTTTTGTGCAGCTGATCTTAGAGCCTATATAACCTTTTGAGATGTATTGTTGGTTTAAAGACACAGTTGTGAAGTAAGGCAAAAGATGTAGAATGATTTGACATTTCCATCTGCATTGTATTTCTTCCATTTACTGTCTTTACTGGGTAAGGCTGGTTCCCTTGCCCACCTCACCCATTGCAAATGTGGGATAATACTACTACTTTTTACGTGTTTCAAACCAGTTCTGAACATTACAGAGAGAGTGGTGAGGGGCTGGCAGGGGCTGCCCAGAGAGGGGGTGGGTGCCCCGTCCCTGGGGGTGTTGAAGGCCAGGTTGGCTGGGGCCCTGGGCAACCTTGTGTAGCTCCAGGCCTGGAGGTTGGTGTCCCTGCCTGTGGCAGGGGGGTTGAAGCTCTGTGATCCTTGGGGTCCCTTCCAACCCAGACCATCCTATGATTCGTGATTAATCATAGAATCATAGAATCATAGAATTGTAGGGGTTGGAAGGGACCTCGAGAGATCATCGGGTCCAACCCCCTGCCGAAGCAGGCTCCCTAGGACATTTCACTGAGATAGGCGTCCAGACGGGTCTTGAATATCTCCAGAGAAGGAGACTCCACCACCTCCCTGGGCAGCCTATTCCAGTGCTCTGTCACCCTCACTGTGGAAAAGTTTCTCCGCATGTTGGTGCGGAACTTCCTGTGCTCCAACTTGCAGCCATTGCCCCTTGTCCTGTCTCCACAGACCACTGAAAAGGGGCTGGCTGATTCCCCTGCATCCCTTGCTTAAGATAATTGTAAACATTAATTAGGTCCCCCCTTAGTCTTCTCTTCTCAAGGCTGAACAGTCCCAGTCTTCTCAGCCTTTCCTCATAGGGGAGATGCTCCAGGCCCTTTATCATCTTCGTAGCCCTTCTCTGGACTCTCTCCAGGAGATCCCTGTCCTTTTTATAACAGGGAGCCCAGAACTGGATACAATACTCCAGGTGGGGCCTGACCAGGGCAGAGTAGAGGGGGAGGATCACCTCCCTTGACCTGCTGGCTACACTCCTCCGGATGCACCCCAGGATCCCATTGGCTCTCCTAGCCACCGAGGCACACTGCTGGCTCATGGCCAACCTGTCATCCACCAGGACCCCCAGGTCCTTCTCCACTGAGCTCTTCTCCAGCAGGTCATCCCCCAGCCTGTACTGATAGAAACGGTTGTTCCTTCCCAGGTGCAAGACTTTACACTTGCTTTTGTTAAACCTCATCTGGTTTCTTACTGCCCAGCTCTCCAGCCTGTCCAGGTCTCGCTGGATGGCAGCGCAGTGTTCCTGCGTGTCAGCCACTCCTCCCAGCTTTGTGTCATCGGCGTACTTGCTGAGGGTCGATGCTATTCCCTCATCAAGGTCGTCAATGAAGATGTTAAACAGGACTGGACCCAACACCGAGCCCTGGGGAACACCGCTAGTCACAGGCCTCCAGTCAGATTCCACTCCACGAATCACGACCCTCTGGGCTCGGTCCGACAGCCAATTCTCAACCCACCTCACTGTCCACTCATCAATCCCATGCTTTCTCAGCTTTGCTATCAGGATGTCATGGGAGACAGTATCAAAAGCCTTGCTGAAGTCAAGGTAGATGACATCTACTGCTCTCCCTCCATCTACCCAGCCGGTGATGAGATCGTAGAAGGCTATGAGATTGGTCGAGCACGATTTCCCCTTGGTGAATCCATGCTGACTACTCCTCATGACCTTCTTCTCTTCCAATTGCTTGGAGATGGCATCCAGAGCAAGCTGTTCCATTACCTTTCCGGGGACAGAGGTGAGGCTGACTGGCCTATAGTTGCTGGGATCCTCCTTCTTGCCCTTTTTAAAGACTGGAGTGACATTGGCTATCCTCCAGTCCTCAGGCACTTCTCCTGTTCTCCAGGACCTGTTGAAGATGATAGAGAGCGGCTCAGCAATCACCTCCGCCAGCTCCCTTAGCACACGTGGATGTATCCCATCCGGTCCCATGGATTTGTGTGCGTTTATCCCTTTGAGCCGCTCCTGGACCTCCCCTACCTCAACCAGAGGGAAATTCTTCATATCCCAAACACTCCTATTTACATCCAGTGCCTGTGGGTCCCGGGGGGCCTTTGAGGTGAAGACCGAAGCAAAGAAGGCATTCAGTATCTCCACCTTCTCAGTATCCCCCGTTACCAGGACACCCTCCTCATTCAGCAAGGGACCTACATTATCCCTGGTCATCCTTTTGCTATTCACGTATCTAAAAAAACCCTTTTTATTATCCTTTATGTCCCTTGCCAGCTTTGTTTCCAAGAGGGCTTTAGCCTTCCTAGTTGCGACCCTACAGGCCCTGACTACATTCCTGTATTCTCCCCATGTGCTCAGACCCTTCTTCCACAATTCATAGATCTTCCTCTTCTCTTTGAGTTTACTCAGCAGCTCCGTGTTCATCCACGCAGGTCTTCTGCCTCTCCTTCCCGATTTCCTGCACAAAGGGATGCATCGTTCCTGTGCTTGGAAGAAGTGCTGTTTGAATGCTAGCCAGCTCTCACAGGCTCCCATTCCTTCAAACAGCGTAGCCCACGGGATAGCCCCTATTAAGTCACGGAGGAGATCAAAGTTAGCTTTTCCAAAATTCAGGGTAGCTATCCTACTTTTTGGCTTGCTTCTTCCACCCAGGATCTTGAACTCAACCATTTCATGGTCACTTAGACCTAAGCTGCCCCCGACCTTCACTTCCCTAACGAGCCCGTCCTTGTTAGTTAAAACAAGGTCCAGCACCCGCCCTCCCCTTGTAGGCTCCTGCACCATCTGTAGCAGGAATGAGCTAGGGAGCCTGCTTTTGCAGGGGGGTTGGACCTGATGATCTGTGGAGGTCCCTTCCAGCCTCTATGATTCTGTGATTAAGCATTAATAATGTGCAGTATGGCAGTTAGAATTTGCGTTCTCAGTCTGTTGGGCACACTGCAACCATCCTAAATCTTAAGAGAAATGGGGAAGCTTATGCAAATGTTGCTTGAATTAACTCACAGATGGGTGGATTAACGGTAATAGTTTTTACTTTCATACAGTGGATAATCTTAGTGATCTTGCAGAGGGGCTGAAGCAGAAATACATAATCACACAGTAATAATTTCTTATTTTTTTGTAAGAAATTGCAATGCTTTATGTTAAATTTCCCTCTGCATTCTTATTTTCAAACCTGCTGGGAAAAGTTAAAAAATCATACTTTTTTTCTCCATTATACTGATCATTTCTCTTAAGTTTTGGTCCATACTTATCGATTGCATTGGCTGCATGCTCCACAGCTGTAAAGGTGTGTTTGTGCAGGTGTTGAAGGCACTTACCTACTTCTGCAGACTTCCAGAAGTTGGAGAAGAACTTAACTTGCATGTTACGGTGATGTGTTTGGTCCCATCTGTATGCTGCATGGAAGGTCTATCGAGTTGTTTCTGCCTTCATTTCATTTAGGTGTTTGTTATAGAGGTCATAAGTTAAAGATAGTGGAGGGCAGGTGTGGTGTGAAAGCTCTGCTCCAGGTTAGTATTTGGAATTCCACTAGGTGGCACTGACTTATTGTTCTGGGGATAAAGTTGCTTTCTCCGGACAAAAACACCCAATGCAACGTGTGAATTGTGGTTTGGCTCAGGAAGCATAAATAAGATGATGAAGATGATTCATACTTACCTGCTTATCTTGTGTATACATATATGGTATCCTTCATGAGCCCCCTGTGCTTTTGGACTAGTGAGCTGCTATTTTTTTTGGATGAGCTGGGGAAATCATAGTATTTTTTTTAAAATTAGAACTAGAAAGATAAATGAGAAGGGATGCTTGTATAGCGTTTAGATTCTTGTTGCTTTTGGTTGGGTTTTTTTTTCCCCAACCCTTTTTACTTAAATCCTCTGCTGATCCCAAAGACAAGAACTGGTCCAGTGGATTGGTGCAGGTAGTGCTTGATGGACAGCTGGGTTCTCAATAATCATGTGTCAAAGCATCTGTCTGATAAGGAGGAGTATTTCTGGATCATTATGATGTACAGATGCTAGCATCAAAAATTATTTCAACGTGATAATGCTGGAAGGACATTGGATATGACACATTTTATTCCAGAAGTAAGGGTAGAAATGGCTGTGGCAGTTATTTTTGTAAAGATGATACACAGTAAGTTCTCAACAAAGATCCTCTGTATCCTGCTGAGCCGAGCTCTACAGATACTGTACAAACAGGACAGCCAAATCAGAGGAGATACCACAGACTGGTATGTTCCTTTGCCATCCTTGAAAATGTTACTCTGACAGGGACATTTGGAGTAGTCTTAGGCTCTGTTAATGGCTTGCTGGGAAGAAATTTCCCAGTGCAGTTAGTAAACCCTATAGCTGGGACAGGCAGCTTTCTCGGCAAGAAGCTGGAAGTGTTTTGCTCATTACAGTTGTGAGAGAGTAAAAAATCAGCTAGCTAGCTCACTCCATGGAACCAGTGATGTAAGAGTACATGTAGTAACTTCATCTCTTCTGTCTTTTTTTTTTTTCCTGGATTGTCTACGCCTTTGATGGTGTTGCTAATGCATGAGTCTCATGGACCTTGCCTTCAAGCCAGTAAGGGAGATTTTTAGGATGCCATATAGTAATAAATTTTGAATAAAGCTTTGTTCTACCAACAGGACATTATTTTCTTTATCTAATCTTGTTTTCTGTCAAGCCATGGGAGAGCTATAAGCAGTCTTGCTGTCTTTCTGGAGAACCTTCTGTCTTGGAGAGCTATAAAACCTGATAGTAAATCTTCAGCTTTTTATCAGTATTGTAGATGTTGAACAGTTTATGCCATCAGGCTTCTGATCCTTTAGTTGCACTTTTTGGAGCTGTGTGTAGGATTTATGGCAGCTGTGTTATTTCCCTGGAGGCTTACTGGGGCAGGTCAATGCACTCTTCCACCAGCTGGTGGTTTTGTGGTCCTCTGCCTGGCATGGGGAGGGGGTTTCCATAGTACTGGAAATGAGTGTTTCACATCTGAAACATCGAGTTTTCAGGATCTCAGATCTCACTCCAGTGCCAGCCAGCTCTTTGACTGAATGTATACATTGGGCAAGGCAAAGACAGGTTTAAAACCGAAATGATAAGGCTGTAATACTTCAGAACTTGTATTGAGATGTTTGTGCAGACACTGGTTAATCAAGCAAAACACTGTGGTGATGCACATGAGGGAACTGTGATATATTTTTGTTCACTTGGCAATCTGCCCTCAGGCATTTATGTTTTAAGTACCGTGAAACAGTTTGATTTATGTGCTGATGTTCTTTGTCTGGCTTAGGGTTTGTTGTGTAGTGGGTTTTTTTCCTCTAAAACTGTAGATTCAGTTGTTAGTCTGGCTCATAATATATAATTATAGTTATTTTTCACCAGGCACAGTACTCTGCAATCTGCATAGACTCCTTCCAGTGAAACTCACAGGATGTTTTTACTATTTTTTTCCCTCTTGATGCCATTAATCCTTACAGAAACTTCTGTGCTTTAAGAATTTAACCCTTTCTGAAGAGCCAGTTGGTGATATGTCTTGACTTTGTATTGTCCAAGTGGTTCGGTTTTAGTGTAGCCTTGTATAAATGATGCAAGAATTTCCTTTGAATTAAAATGGTATGTAGGAAAATGCTGTGAAAATGTCACAATACATAGTGTTTTCAGACAGTATATAAAAGGTATGAGCTGATAAAATGTTACTTGTTTGAGTCTTACCCAGGGATGTATTACCAAATAAAGATTTTTTACAAAATTTATGAAAATTGTATTACCTTTCTGGGTTTAATCTGTACATTTCTTAGTGACTTTCTCTTCCATTGCCATTTAATTATCTTCTTAAGTTCAGTGTCTTATTTGCAGCATATTGTTTAGCAGTTAAATTCTGGTGTTACTACTCTAGCTGTGCCTGTATGAATGTGCTGTTAATAACTTCATCATGTCAAGTGTGGCTACAAATGCTTGGGAATACCCTCTGTTCTCTGAGGCTGATGGGGACTGGATGCCTGCTGTTCTTTGGACAGATCACAAATCTAATTGTAAATCAGCCTAAAAAGGGGAAATTTACTGAAGCATATCTGGGTCTGTTTGGTTTGTGCTGTTGGGACTGCTGATGGAGGTGGGTAGAGACAAGGGAGAGGGGTGGGGAGGGCAATGTGAGTACAAGGTCTGTTTCCCAGAACAGAAGGTGGAGTAGTACTTTATTCAAGAAGAATAAAGAATTTTGGAAGCAGGCTTTGCATATGTCCTCCTACCCTTCCTCTCCACCCCCTTTTTTTTTTTTTATTTATTTAGGTGCTCAGAAGAGTTAAGTCCATCCTTGTTACTGGAAGAGAAGTTGTATGGTGTTGGGCCCTGTCCTGGTGTTGAGATACACACCATGAATAACAGTCCCTGAGCAATCCAACCTGAATGTGTTAAATAGATTGAAAATGTGAGAATGAAGTAAGAAGGACAGAGTCCCCAGAAGTAGAGTCCTATGAGTTATGGATACTTGTAGTACAGTTTGCCCCTGCCCCCATGTGATACAGGACAGTAGCAAGGAGCTCTGTATTGGAGCTAACTATCTTTGGAAGAAAGAAGAGCTGTTAAAGACTAAAAATGCCTCCTATTTAAAACCAGTGAACATGTAGATAAACAGCATGTGAATCAGTAGGCAGTGTATGAGCCCCTTCATGCTAATGGCACATTTACTCCACTGTGGTTTGGTTTTAGTCCTTTGTGGCTTTTTTTTTTTCCTAAGGGGCTATTAATTGAGACTTTATTCTTGAGTTACTTTGATCCATTGCATTTTACTACAGCATGGCAGTGTACTGCTTTCCTCTTTCTCTTCACTGAGTGTAAATGGCAGAGGTAATTCTCATCCCCTTCAGATTGAAGGGAACTGCTGGGTTTAGCATCCTGGGAGTGACAATGTGGTCTGCCACAGATGAAGTGCAGATAAGAGCATCTGTGCACTCTGAATTTGTTTCTTGTGCACGTTAAGTGCCTTCTAGGTGTCTGCCTTACAGCCTTCAGACTGTGATCAGACATTACAGGAGACCAAATAATACACAGATTATATGGGAAAGCAGTGAGTGTTTAGAACTGAGCTAGTTAACTCTGCCTACATAAGCCAGTGACTTTTTCTACTGTAGAATCAGGAGAGTGGCATACACCTTCAGAAGGCAATTCAAGGTGTGGAATCAAGTAGATGGTTACTTAACCTAAATACTTTGAATACTCAGAGGACGGCTGTCCTGCTCTGCTGTCTAAGAAGTCTGGGGACCTTTGGCCCATAGTTGGAGCTGCTGTGTTAGGTGAAGTGAATACTTTCTGAAATGCACAACTTGGCAGAGTGGTCCTTCAGAGCATCTCAAGGAATGAAATAATTGCTTGCAGGATCATGGAGCCATGGAAGAGATAGTATCAAGAATCCTTTGATTCCTAGACATGTGGAATTGCATCAGAAACATGTTTGACTTGAGATTTCAATTTACAATTCTGAAGGCAAGTCAGGTTAATGATTGGGGTTTTTTTTTCCTTCTAATAAAAAACCCCACCCAAAACCTCCACCATGACATGAATGTTAATAAACAGATGAAGTAGAGAAATAATGTCTTTCAATTAAAATGCATTTCCTTTGATATCAACCACTAATATTCTGTAATTCTTGTTGATAGCCTATTTTCACCAATTGAATGTAAATGTAAACCTCTGATGCTCTCATTTGCTCCTTGCATTTTCTCTCATAAGAGCTCATACTTCCTTTTCTTTCCTGTATTTCTCCAGCTTTTGCATGGAGAAAGTAGAAAAGGGGAGAGATGTCAATGCAGTTACTACTGGTTAAAAGTTAAGCAGGTCCTATGTGAGCTTTGCCTAATTCATTATAGATTACCTCTTTAGAGTTGGAAAATTGTGTTATAAATCATGATGTCATTTCCAATTAATCAGTTCAGGCACAAGCTCACATGTTCCCTTGAGTGCTTGCCCATTATGAACAGCTGCATCATGTGCTTTGATGTCTTGGAGAGACAGCAGGATCATTGTTCTAACTTCAAACTGCTGTTTTCTTTGTTTAGCACTAGGTTTATGGCATTTTGTGAGATACAAGGGAGAACGCTTGGTGTAAGTCCTTGAAAGGAAAATGCGTAGAAATTCTAGCCCTTAAACTTCATTACTCTGTCAGAATTTTAGCAGCAGACTTTTAATGCTAACAAATAGATGATAGTGGAGGGGAAAATCATTGTTCTTTGAGTGGAAAAAATCCAGATGAATTGAGAGGGGAGGGGAAAAAAATCAGTATAGGTGGCTGAGTGTAAGGCTTCATGGGAAGTTCTACCTGGAGTGACACTGCTTGTGCATTGATAAAATATAGTTGTCTGAGACTTCAGAGGACAGGCACATGTATTCTTGTGGCATTTTATGAAGTGGGCAGGCCAAGATGTGTGCAGAGAACAGGGTAATTCACTCCGTGTGTGTGTGTGTGTGAAGGGAATCTGTCTATGCAGAAAATGGTTGGTTCTTTCCTTCCCAGTTATGTGTGTTTAAAAACCAGCAGTTAATTGCATGCTTACAAGGAGGAGGAAGTAATTGTTCCTGGGAGGGGTAGGGAGGGGGGATAACAGAAGCACCATTGCAGCCGTTGGGTTAAGCTTAGGAGCTGGTGTAAAGTAACAGTAGATCCTTTCTTTTTCCTCTTACTAAATGTTTTGCTTGCCTAATACATTCAAAGATTATGGCAGATGTGAGCTGAAAGCTGGACTTGGTCATTGGAGAGTGTTACTTGTGAGTGGCTAATAGAGAAGACTCAGTCAGGTGAAGGTACCTCTGTCATATATAGACCTGCCTCCTTGTGGAAAGGAACAGTGACTGGCAGCTTTCAGAAACAGCAACATGATGTCTGAAGACCAGTTTCGTACCTCTTAGATGGTTGCAAAGATAACAGCTATCCTAGATTTAAAACCAGTAGTGAAATACCTAGATACTAGTTGCAGTTGGGTTGGACCCGATGATCTCTTGAGGTCCCTTCCAACACCTACAGTTCTATGATTCTATGATTGTTTTAATGCTGTTTGGTTTGTAAGTTCCCCATACTGGCAACATAAGGAGTGGATGCTGGGGGTGGTCTTTAGGTGTTTCAGTTAACAAAATAGACTGCTTGAATTTTGGAAAAGGATATAGACATAGAATGTAAAACATGGATAGCAAGGAGAAACGTCAGAAGGCAGCTATTGACCATGCTGTGGTTATCTTCTTACATGGGGATTTGAAGTGCTGTTACTTTATTTCCCAAAAGTATAGTAGGACAGACTGTTTCACCGGAAGACACTTCCAGCAACCATCTAGTCCAACTGCCTGACCACCTCAAAGCATGTTATTAAGGACATTGTCCACATGCCACATAAACACTAATAGGCTTTGGGTAGTGACCGCCTCTCCAGGAAGTCTGTTTGAATGTTTGACCATCCTTTCATTAAGAAAATTCCTTCCTTCCTTCCTAATGGCTCACAGCTGTGAACCGTTCCCACATGTCCTGTTGCTGGATACCAGGGAGAAGAGACCAGCACCTCCCTCTCCATGTCCCCTCCTCAGGAAGCTGCAGAGGGCAATGAGATGCCCCTCAGCCTCCTGTTCTCCAAACCCAAAGTGCTCAGCTGTTCCTCACAGGACGTTCCTTCCAGCTTTGTTGCCACCTTCTGGATGCATTCAAGCACCTTTCACAGCTTGCTTAAATTTTGGGGCCCAGAACTGCAGCAGTGAGGCCACACTAAGTGCTCAGGACAGCGGGGTCAGCACCTATTTTGACCAGCTGGTTATACTGTGTTTGCACCCCAGGATCTCTTGGCTGTCAGGACACTCTGCCAACTCATGTTGAGCCTGCTGCCAGCCAGCACCCCAGACCCCTTTCTGCAGAGCTGCTCTCTAGAAACTCTTCTCCCAGTTTATACTTGTGCACAATATTACTCTGTCCCACATGCAGAACCCAGCGTTTGTTCTCGTTAAATTTCATGCCATTGATGATTCTCCAGTCTATCTAGTTGTCTCTGTAAAGCCCCTCTCTCTTAAATTTGGGGACTTTAAATACTTGACAGCTGTATCTGACTATTTATTAGGTTTCAAGGAAGCTTAAAAGTTCATTCTCACTTATATTTTCAACAGTAATAACTTTTTTTAGAGTCCTGGTAACTCGTGCTCTCACAGGGATTTTGTTGCTAACTTGATGCCACAGCTGGCTAAGGCTGTTGTGCATGTATCGGGTACCACTTTTCTTGTGCCTGTGTCACCAAACTTTCTCAGTTTGTCTGGATCTATCTGCAGCAGCCTTGGGAAGAGCAGGGGGGAACAGAGCTGGTGATGAAAAGCAAAACTCAAGTGGACCTTCCGGGATGCAAAATGTTGTATGCATTTCCTTATTAGTGCAATGATCAGAGAAGGCCAGGTATCCAGTTTGGGGTCTTAGTATCTTCATCGGCCTCTCAAAGATTATTTAACTTAAAAATTCTTCTGGGAAAACCTGCAGGTGACTCACTATATTAACCCTGTCATTGACTTTTTTTTTTTTGGTAAAAAATTGTTTACTCTTTTAATTGCAGCTTGTTATCTCAGTTCTGATGAAGTGAAGGCTTAGGATGTCCCTGGAGGTACTGGCTGCTAACCAACTCACCTTCCATGTTAGCTCAGATTCAGAAACAGCCCTCCTGAGTGCGTTGTTTAATGAGCTCACACAGTAGAAAGATGTATTGTTCTTTCCACAAACAATTGCTAACTTGTCTTGGAGCTCTCTGATCGGACAGAATTTGTTGCTTCCTGTGGTAATTGTCATTTGCTTGTGGGTTTTTCTTTAATAGATACACAAGGCAAATAATCATGAAAATATTTGTGTGTTAGAGGTATAAAACTTCTATTTTATTGCATGACACATTGAAATGGACTTCTGGGGAAGTACAGGCAAAACAAGAACAAACAGGGCTTAGTGTTTTGCCCCTGAGAGAACAAACTGCTCCTCAACAACACTCGAATACTCAGTCACTTAGGAATCAGTGCTGATCTTAGGAATAGGTTCAACTGGACGTGAAGTAAGCAAACATTACTCCAGAGTTTAACTGATTGCTGGTTTCTGTGGGTGTTTGTAACTGTGCAGCCCTGTTGGGTGTTACAGTGCATCACTGACAGCAGAAATGTGGTGAATACAATGATTGCTATCTATCAGGTGGTGCTTGTAAGTGTAGTTCTTATGTTCTTCTCCACAGACTGAGACACACATACATGTTGGTGGTGCTTTGTTTTGAGCACTAGTATGCAATCCCTTTTAAAACAATGTTTATTTAATGGAACGAAGTCAGGAGTTGGACGTGGATGGCATGATGGTGTCAAGTGTCTCACCAAGTGATTCTCTTGGCTTTATTTACAGGACAGAGTTACCAGCCTGCTTGCCTTCACCTGTGGTTTGCTTTTAATAGTACGAGACCTAGAAGGCACACAGAGAGATGAGTGAAGGATGGATGTCTTTTGGGGTAGCTGCATTAAGCACAGTTCTTACCCCCTGAGCACCGTGCCTACAGCTCTTGTTTCTGTTGAGCCAATTTAATTCTGTCCTCAATTAGAACAGGACACTTGCTTGAAAGATTCAGTGAGCAAGCTGTGATTTTTATCTTCAGCAAATAAACTTTACCTACAAGTGAGATTCACCACCCCCACTAATTTAATGCACCGAATTATTTTTTCCTATTATTTACTGGAAGCCTAAGCAGCTGTGAATTAAACAGAAGAATCTGTCCCCAGATGTTAAGGCTAGGTGTTGATGTGATTTACACTTCCATGGTTCAAGACCATCTTTTTATCAGTTCCTGTGTTGGCATCTGTCTTTGTTCCTAGATAGTTCAAATTGGAACCTTGGTCTTCAGATACTTCTTGAAAACCCTTTGGAAATCTAATTGCTCCTCAGATTGGAGCCCAAACCTGGAACAGTGTTGTTTTACAGTATTTGAATATCACTGAAATAGATTGGTCCTCTGGAAAGCCACAGCAGTCTAGTGAATTACATTCCCTCTGTAGAACCTGAAGTCTGTGACCAGGTATTTGTCTTGCCTAACTTGCAATTGTGGATGCTTTGCTAAAAGATGGATTTTCTTAAATGTGCACAGAGATAAAGGCAGCAGTTGCTTGTTTTGTTTTTGTGTTTTTTTAAAATTCATTTAAATTACCATCTCCTGTAGAAACCTCTTGATTAAATTTCCTTGGTTTAAGACTTGTCCAAACTGTGTACACAGGATCTCTTCCATTTGATGGGAACAACTTAAAAACATGTGGAGATTCTCAGTTGTGGGTATGATTTTCTAAGTGCTGTGATTTTCCTAACAATGGGATGAGACGAGGTTTTTCCAAGAGTGGGAAGTCTAATCCTCATATACCTTCACTGCAAATCAGTCCAAACAGTGTAGTTCAAGGGGATGGGAAAACAAGCTTGACTGAAATAACTGACAGAAATAGATGGCTTTGCCCAAATGAATATAACGGGGAGGATGTTATTGGAGTGGGGATACCCTTTCCAGTCTCCGTGTGATCCTAGGGAAGGAGCGTTGCAGCATTGTGGTTTTATAGGTGGCTTCATGCTGCAGAGGCCTGTTGTGAGAATGCAATGGTTCAGGTTCTTACAATTGGAAGAACAGTTTGGGTTTTTTTCCAATATTCTCTAGTGAAAGGCACATTCCTGAGGGATTAGCCAGCCATGCACGCTGATGGTACTGGAAGCGCTGTTTCCTCTGTTCTGTGGCTGCATTGTACAGGCTCAAGAGTGTGAGCTGGGGAGCACAACCCTGGAAAGAGTGAGTTGGGTGAAAGATGGGGGAGCATCTGCAGAGTCTTCCTTTGATGTCTGAAGTCTAGCAGAAAGAAACGTGTAAATTGCTGTTTTAAAAGTATGGGTATAGAAATAAAATAACTGTTGACCTTTGAAAGCAGAAAGGGTTCTGTTTAAGGAACAGAATGTGTCTGTTCTCAGTGGGGGTGATTGAAATGTTTGGTTTTCTGATTTATTTCTAATTGGTATAGATAGTGCCCTTTGTGTCTATAGGGACGCAGGGTTTGTATTGTACTTAAATCATCTTTCTTACCATGCCACTTGAGTTTCCTGTTGATTTCTTTGTTGATGCTTAATTTAGCATCATCCAAAAGGTATTTCATTTATTTTCTAAGGACTATAGTACCATTAGCTCATCATGGCAGAGATAGATAGTGAAGGGGCTTTTCCACTTTGAAGGTGTTGTCACTGAGACCTGTTGTTATCTCAGAGTCTCAGTCTTTAGGAAGTATGGATTATTTAATTATGAAACATCATCATTCTCAAGTTGTTCATACTCATCTCTGTGTAGTTTCTCTTCTTTTTTAATTGTTGCGGAACAAAATGTTGGGAATTCTTAGTGCATCTGCTTGGAAGGAAACTAACTGGAGTACTGGGGGAAAGTAGAGATCACAGGCTTGTAAATAGTAGCAATACTGCAGCTGTGACTATTGAAGGTGGCAATGTCAGGCAAAGAAAACCCCTGTTTCCTTGTTGTGAAACTTGAATAGCTTCGTGAAGGATGTGGCTAGAAGCTTGTGCTTCATGATGCCACAGACTGAGCAGGATAGCTATTTATAACTGGGATTTTCTTACAGATACAATGGAAATATTTCTTACAGCAACAATATGGAAAATAGATGCTATCACTTTGCATCCCAAAACATATTTGAGGTATTTTCCTTGATTTCCTTTTTCTGGGATTATAAAGTATATAGACTCTCCCTTTTTTGGTTGCTCCCAAGATATGCTTAACATACCTTAATGTCTTTTTATATTAAATGCTTTGGTGTTGTGACTGTGTTACTGGAGTCAGTGGCTGTGTTGGATTAGATCTTTTTCACAGTAAGAAAATATGAACTTCTCCCCAGTGAGGGTGAGGGAGCCCTGGGCCAGGCTGCCCGGGGGTGTGGAGTCTCCTTCTATGGAGAGATTCCAGCCCCGTCTGGACACTGCCCTGTGTGCCCTGTCCTAGGGACCCTGCTTTGGCAGGGGGTTGGACCTGATGAGCTCTTGAGGTCCCTTCCAACCCCTACAGCTCTGAGATTCTATGATCTTCTGCCTTGCCGTGGTTAAGGAAGCAGGGGGGTGAGGAAATCTAGCTGGTAGGGGTCATGGTGCCTGCCTCTGTGGTTCTTTCCCACTGTCCTGTTCTTTCCCTTTCTCTGAGAACGAAGAGGGCAGTACCTCTGGAAGGCTGTGTACAGTAGTGCCCCACTGCATGGTCTGTGTACATGAAAGAACTGGAACATTAGGTTGGTGCTCATGTTTAAAGAAGCCTGGGAAGCAATCTGTCCCCTCAACTCATGTGAACCTGCTGCTGCAGCAACCAAGGTTTCCCGTGTGAGCTCACTGTGCTGGTGAAGGGGAGTCCTGTACTGTTGGCAAAATAAGTCTGGTTTACACCCTTGAGCTCACATGGGTGAGATGCTTGCATTTTGTATTCAAGCTGATGAAACCTTTGAGACTCCTGGGGCAAACAGAGGTACCCTGAGGTACTTTCCCTCTCCCTCTTGATCCGGTTATCATGTCGGGCCTGCCTGATGGCTGCCTCAGTGTGTAGCTGGCTTAACTGTAGCATTACAGCTTCTCTGAAGTATTTCAAATGCTTCTTTAGTGGGACTCACTGGAACAAAACCAGAACTAGAGGTGATATTTACTATTAAATGTAAATAAAATTTCAAAAATGCAATAAAATCAATCCAAACTACTGAAGTTTTAACAGCCCCAAACCCAGATGAAAAATGTGCTTCTGGTAGGTACATGAGCTTGTGTAAGGTGCATTGATCATCTTTTTAATTGATTTTTCTTTTTATAGCAGCACAACGTGCTCTGTCACAGTGTGTTGCTGCCTGTTTCTCAGAGATGCAGATGAAGATTTCTACCATATTTAGCTGTCTGGTAAATACATTAGAAAGACAGGATTGTCAAGAATGAAGCCCTGCAGACAGTGGTGTTAGCCCTTTCTACCTGAAGGCAATTGAATGTAGTTTCTTTGTTTAGAAAGTGACAGGTAGCAAGTTGTTGTTCAGACCTGGGTGCCTCTGCTTCTGGGGACTCGAGACAGATCACTTGTAGGAGCAGAGAGAATAAGATCTTAACAGCAAGTGAAAACAGTTGTCCGTGTAGTATTGCTTCTGCACAGCATTTTTCCTTCTCACTTCACTGCAGCCCATTTTCCCCCTTTTTTTTAAAAATTGTTCCCCATTGAAAATATTTAAGAAGTGAAACATACCATTTACTTTGATTATTGTGCACGTTAGATTACACCATATTGTAAACATTACACCATTTGACTAGTTTCTTTGGTATTTCAATTTCCTGAATTGATAGAGGACCAATTTTGTGTCATGTTTTTTGTTCGCTGTCTCACATAAGATTCTCTGAGGAAAAAACCCTTAAAAATTAGTTTATTGTGGTAATTTTTTCTCTCCGTTCTTTCATTTCTGTAGTGCTTCTGGTTGGGTTAATGTATAGGTGAATGATTACTGTGGTGGTATTTCAATTTATGACTGTATATTCTGGTAGATGATTGTGTTTCCCCCTCCCTGCTGTGAAGACAGATTTCTGAATAATATAGAAGTACCTCTAATGGTGAACTGAACTGCTCATTTCCTCTAGGGAAAGACTCTGGTATTTGTAGTCAAGTATTTTCTAGAACACATGATCCTTTGCAATAAACAGCATCTGAACTTGCTTTCAAATGTTGATATTACTATCTGCAGCTAATAGGATGAGTGATGTGTGGGGCAGTCAGAGGTGATTAAAGGAACACAGATTCTGAATTTAATAGGCATTTTTTACTGCCTGATGTTCATGTAACAATTCTGATTTGCCTTGAAATCTGTGCTGGCCTGACTGCGTGTTGCATCTGTCAGTCACCTTTTATTTCTTTCAGAGCTGTGTACCTACTCAAGGTGACTCCCTCAGAGAGGCAAGTCCAGCTCTTCTGAACATGTATTGTTGCTTTGCACTTAGACTCACGTTGCTAAATGTGTGTTAGACTTTCAGAGCAGCATCACTCCGTGTCTGAATGCTTGCTAGTAGAGAAACTGCAACCTCACATTCCTTAGAATCCCAGCCTGGTCTGGGTTGGAAGGGACCCCAAGGGTCACAGAGCTCCAACCCCCTGCCACAGGCAGGGACACCAACCTCCAGGCCTGGAGCTACACAAGGTTGCCCAGGGCCCCAGCCAACCTGGCCTTCAACACCCCCAGGGACGGGGCACCCACCCCCTCTCTGGGAAGCCCCTTCCAGCCCCTCACCACTCTCTCTGCAAAGAACTTCCCCCCAAGATCTCCTCTCCCCCTTCCCTCCTCCAGCTTCACTCCAGCCCCCTTGTCCTGCCAGGCTCTGCCCTTGAACAAGCTGATTCCCCTCCTGTTCCTCTGCTCCCTTCAGGGACTGGCAGGCTGCAGTGAGGTCCCCCCACAGCCTTCTCTTCTCCAGGCTGACCCAGCCCAGCTCCCTCAGCCTCTCTCCGCAGGGGAGCTGCTCCAGCCCTCTGATCCCCTCCGTGGCTCCTCTGACCCCTCTCCACCAGTCCCACATCTCTCTTGTCCTGGGGCCCCAGCTCTGGACACAGGACTCCAGCTGGGGCCTCAGGAGGGCAAGGTTAGGTAAGGTTAAGCAAGGTTAGGTCATGACTTGTATTTCAAGTCATCTCTGGCTTTGTGAAATTTGCCACGATTCCTCTTAGCAGATCGGTTTCTGTAGCTGCATATCGCTTTTCATTACAATTTCATGGGGCTTTTATTTAACACGCATTCGAGCCTTGTTCATATCAGACCCGTTGAAAGTAAAATGGAGTAGATCATTTAAACTATGATATGTGGACTTCTGAAAGACTGTTCCTTGCTTTATGTCTTAATTTTTTTGGGTGGCTGTCCACCTATTCTTTCTTCCTTCTGGATGCTCACAAGGAGCAGGATTTTCTTGTAAATAAATTGAGCTGTTTAAATCCACGATAACAAACTTGTTCTCAATGCCTCTTCAGCGTACTCAGTAGCTGAGTATCAACCTTGCTTCTTACTGGAAGCATAATTTTTGCATCTGGAATGATGCCAGTTCTAGTCCTGTCTTTTACAAGACCTGGCTGCCACTCACACAGAGATGTGGTTTGACGTGGCTGCGAGTAGGTGTTACTTGACACATGGATGTGTTTAATAGTTTGCTCACTGTGTTGGAGCCAAGCATGATGGGTGTGTACAGAAAGAATCTGTGTTCTGCTCGTTGGTTCTGACTGCTCACTGAAAATCCTGCTTTTCCTGATTTTTATAAGGAAAGGAGGCCAGCCTTTTGTTTCCAGTCTCTTGTTTCTCCCAAGTCACATTTACAGTATGTTAATGCTTGGGGTTTAGTTCTTGCCCTTTTTAAGAGTTTATTGTGCTTATTCACACATATGTGTGTGTGTGTATATATATAAAAAAAAATATTGTGTGCATGTATATATACACACACATGTCCACAATATATATAAATACATATACATACACTATATATGCAATTATTTATATATATTGTTTAAACTTGTGGAACACATAATTTGTCAAATTCTCACTAGAAAAGTCAGTGCCATAAAGTCACTGGCCAATGTGTGAATATTGTATAAATATTGTGTGTGTATGTATATATGTACACAATATATATTAATATATATCAATATGTATATCAATACATATATACACACTATATATAAATACAGTAATGGAAAACTTGTGGAATACATAATTTCTCAAATATATATTGACATATGTATAATAAATACATATATAGCCATATATATGGCTATATATGTACATATATATGGCTATATATATACATATAACAGCAGGCTTATTTCATAGTGTAACTGAAAAAGGATCCTACACATGTTGAACTGTGTTACAATCTGAAACTCTCTTCAGCTGTCTATGCTAAGTAAAAACCATTAGCATACTCTGCAACTTCAGGGACTGGACTTAGCTGCTTACTGTGCCATAAGCTGAGAGCTGTTTATAATAAATAAATTTAATATATATTTGTCGTGGTTTCACCCTGGCTGTGGGCTGAGATTCATGCAGCTGCCTGCTCCTTAAAGTAAAACCAGGACAATATTGTTGTTTCAAAATTAAGCTTTTCATCATGGTTCTTCATTTGGAGTTGACTTCTTCAAAAGATGTTAACTTGGAATGAAGAATCATGATGAAAAGCTTACTTTTGAACGAACAACATTATATATTAAATTATCTTTTGAAGATTTATTAAGTAAATCTTCAAAAGATGTTAACTCATTTGTTCATGGAAATCTGGTCATTACTCTTATGATCATTCAACTCCAATGTTTATTATGATCTAGTACTAACAGCAGCAGGTTTATGCCCTCTTCCATACTAAAGGCCCTTCCCTGTATTGTTTAGATGGAGATACACACACTGTGCAGCCTGTCAGGGACTTGCTATTGACCCAAACTGACCAAATGAAAGAAATATAAAGCAGACTGAAAGAAGGATGCCCACCAATGAATTTGTTTTACATAATGAAATCATATGATAGAGGGACTGATTTCTCCACCCAAAATGCCCCTCTAATAATTAGTTGAGTAACATCTTGGCATCTTTTTATTGTGGTTGCCTTGCTACTGTTTTTAAGTTTAGGCACAAAGAGACATCTCCCTTTTCCAGGATGTGTGTTACATTAGACTTATGAGTAAAGCCTGGAAGTTTGGCTCTGGAAGTTTGGCTCTTTCAGGCTTCTTTCTTTAGAAACTGAGCTACGAATGAAGTGAGAGGTTTTCTTTATTTTTCTCTGGAATATTTAAACAGATTTTAATGCTGTGTAAGGAAAACTGGGTTGTCCCCCAAGAGACTTTGGAAGCTTGGAAAGAGTCCAGCAAAGCTAGTCTTCTGGAGTTGGTCTGAAATTATGAAATGGGTGGTTGGATCCTCAGGATCCTGTGGTGGACTCTGCATCTTGGATACAATGCAGTGATACTCTTCCTCTTTCAGCACTGCAGATAGTTTGTCACAGCCCATCTCCTACTGATGGTCCTTAGAAAAACCACTGTTGTGTGAGGCATGGGGAAAAAAATTAGGAAATAAGAAAAATTTGTATGCCATCATGGGCAATAATGCAAGTTACTTGAGTTAAAGGCAGGACTCAATCCCTGGGTGACAGAATTGGCCCGAGTTGTGCTTCAATAGAAGTGAAATGGCATGTTTCAGACCATGGGTGTGGATGCTGCACTGTTTCTTGAGTATCTGTAAACACTACTGAGATTCCAGCCTGGACAATGTCGTTTGGTTACAACGTGGCTGAGTTAGAGGACTCTAATGGGCCACTGTAATGGACATGTTTGCACCTCCCAGCTTGTTGAAGGCACAGGTACTTCAGGACCATTCAGAAATCTGCTGTGCATTTTCCTCCTTGTTTGCTGTTGTCAGCTGCACCTGCTTCAGCTGTCTCACTTTAAGAAAGGTCTCAGTGCATTTCTTTCCCGTGTAAATCCTGGCTTAATTTTCTTCTGCGTGGACTTGTCAAATTTAACACTGGGGTAAACAGTGCACCTGGTCATCAGGAATGTGCTTCCACCTCTTGCTCTTCTCCTAGTTCTCTGAAACTTTATTTGTGAAATGGGAGATAAACAGTTCAGTGGTGATGCCTCAGGAGCAGAGCAGAATGGGGCTAATTCTGCTTTGATCATAACATCAACCTATGATAAAGCTATTAAGTTCCTTTTTAAACACTTGATATCTGAAACATTGTGCTAAGCTGACAAAGGAAATCTGGTTGGGAATCATTCCAGGAGAGCTGATGAAAAGGAAGGTTTGTGTTTTTTCTGTTTGGAAAGAGGTGAGAGATGGTGACAGGTGTCAATCAGAGGATTTGGAAGAAGAGGCAGTTGAAGCGTGCAGCTTGCTGTTTAGTTTCTCATCCTGGAGTTAAATATTCACAAACTGCTTGGTACCCATAACCTGGTGATCTCTAAGCACCTGTTTCTGTTCTCTGCTTCTCCTCGGTTATATCCTAAATAAACAAACCTTGTTGTGTTCCTTTACTCAACAAATAGTTACAAGTGTGGCTTGAGTTCTGTTGTCATACCATGGAGGAATTTGTTTTCTTGAGATTATATTGAAGTAGAAAGTTGATAAAAGAGGAGATTTCCTTAGATCTGTGTTGGAATGGTATAGGTTGAACATCTCAAAAGAGCTTGCTGTGAGAAAGTTTGGTGCTTGCATTTTTTGGTGAGGAGAGAGTATGCTTTTTTCTTTATCTGGGGTGAAGTCCAGGGACAAACACTTCCTCTTGCGCTGTGCATAGCACTCATACTGCCAAGAGCTCTGAAGCTATCCCTGTTTGGGTTTTTCTGTGTTAACCGGTGAATGAGCAATGAGGCCATAGAGGGTTCAACTCAAATTTATGTTAAAAATGGGTCTTTCACTGGCTTTCTTAGGATGTGTCTTTCAAGCTGTACCCAAAACCTGGCTGGCTATAGAACCGCTTTAGTTTGCAGTAGATCTCTGGAGTTTGACACATCACTAGCACACAGATTTACGGAGCTTGGACCAGTGTCACCTGTCTACTTGCATATTTCTTGCTAGAGTATTGCTAGACTGAGGAGATATGTCAGGTGGTTTTGGGTCAGATTTCTTCCAATGCTGATCCATTTTCCAGACAGAGGTATTCCCAAGACTGGCTGGGACCTGCTGTCTGAATCAGGTTAGCATATCTATTTTGCTTTCTGCCTCAGGGCCATACATGGCAGTCACTGTAGTCCTGGATTTTAACTTGCCCTGCTAGAAGATTTCACTTCCAAACACACAATGTCAAGAAGCAAATGACTTGTGATGCTTCCTGGCACCGCTCTGAGGTGTTCATCCTGGATGTGTGATTGTCTTTTTGGACTGAAGTCTTCATTGAAGCAAAAGGAGCTCCTTGATTTATTTTTTTTAAAATGTATTTATTTATTGGTAGCGTTAACTACCATGTTTTAATGATTCCTACACTAATGCTGGTCTCCCTTTGTTAAAGAGCAAAGGAACTGAAATGGGAAAGTATGGGAAGAGGGCCAGTGAATGCCAGAGATGCTTACAAAAACCGTGATGCACTTTCCCCCTAACAGCATGACGTGGTTTCTGATCTCTGGGCGAGCAGGGAAATGGTTGGAATTCAGAAGAATGGTACTTGTCACCTGCAAATGCTGCCCTGTTCATGGAGCAAACATTTGTTTGACTTTTACGGTATGAGTCTTAGGGCTTGACAGTGGAATTCATTCCTGAAGCAGCAGGCAGTTACGGTAGCTTAAGGGTTGAAGGTTTCCTAGAGGCAGTTAACAGCTGGGAAAGCATTGCTGGATCAACCAGCTAGCACTACCATTTAGTGGTGTATTTTATAAAAGCCGGAGGGTAGCTGGTGCTGTCTTGTCCAGCGTGCAGCCTGCCATCCTGCTAACAAACTGCCTGAGCTTAATGTTGAACTGTTGACTGCCATCTGAGCATGCTGGCTTTTCCTTTGGGGAGAAGCACAGAGGATGTGCTGGTGCAGTACAAGTACAGCCACTTTACTCCCATGTGATTTAATGACCAGTCACATCATGTGCTGATAACCGTTCCATTTATAACACGTAACAATGCAGCATCATCTCGGGAGGGTATAATTAATGTGGGATTCAGTTCTAGAAAACTGCTACATCCATTTTGAAGGTCTTTTAATTATAGACCCCAGCATGTTGTGTCAGAGAACAGGGTCATTCATTTCTTAATAGAATTGTACCCATTCCTACACAAATATGCTTTTTTTGGGGGGGGAAGGGGAACAAGTAAGAAAAAAAAAAAAAGCTGTCAGATGTGAAATCCACTTTGGAATAGTGCAGGAGAGACAGTGCAGAGTGTCTTTCAGAAATCCTGATAGAAGTAAAGCACACATCAATTCTGCATGCAGCATAATCATAGAGCAGGAGATGGGTTTTCCCCTCCCAACTGCTTGCATTAATTGGCTGTAAGCATACACCGTTTCTTTTAATGGTGTAGGCACTTATTTCAGATGTGGCGTTTGGCTGTGGGGTTTTCAGTAGTTTCAGCTTGATTCTGATGCCCCAGGCTTTCTGACTGTTTTGATCTGAAAGCTTTTATCAAGACTCTTTCTTTCAGTAGTAGTATTTCCATGGGGAATACAGCACTAATCTTGGGGAAATTCCAGCTGTGGACTTTGGCTTAGTTTTTGGTCACATATGACCTTCCAGGATGTTCTGCAGTTATCATGGAATCACTAGGTTGGAAAAGTCCTTTGAGATCATCAAGTCCAACCATTCCTGTCCTGTGCTAAAGCAGATCCCTGAGCACCTCATCTCCCCTCTGTTAAACACACCCAGGGGTGGGGACACAGCCCCCTCCCTGGGCAGCCTGGGCCAGGCCCTGACAACTCTGCCAGGGAAGAATTCTCTCCTCCCAGCTGAGCTGAGCCTGCCCTGGCACAGCTTGAGCCCAGTGCCCCTTGTCCCAGCTCCTGGCCCCTGGCTGAAGAGACCAGCGCCCACCTCTCGGCACCCTCCTGGCAGGGCAGGGCAGGTGGGGAGAAGCTCTCCCCTCAGCCTCCTCTGCTCCAGCCTCAACACCCCCAGCTCCCTCAGCTGCTCCTCAGAGGGAAAGTCACTTTGCCCCAGAGCGCTGCCTGAGAGCGTTGGTTTGGATGGCTTTCCCCAATTTACCACAGACATTCACATGGAAATCTCTAGCACAGTCTTAGTTAGACACAGTAAAAGTCTGTATACAAAGGCAAGATCTGCAGTGCTATAAAATACACCGTGAAACATCCATCCTAAGATGGGGGTGGGAGGAGGTAATCAGCAACTGCAGATATTCCAGGAGCACAGTCAGTAGGCAAGTGTTGCCTTTCACTAATGATGAGATTTATCTGGCAGAATAGCATGGCAGGGGGTTTCTCTCTGTTGATCTGTAACACTGGTGACTGCATGATCTGCAGGATTAACAGATTTACTTCTGGTTTGTGCTTTTATTCTGCTTCTCCTATGCTCTTTGGGCTTCAGAGGTGTAACAGGACATCTTTGCTACTCAAATAGTGCAAATAAAATGGTTACTCGTGTGTGCTAAAAGGTTAATTGTCAGTTCTCTCTCTGCTTGATATTCAGCTTCTTTACTCTCTGGAAGGTGATAAAATAAGGCAGAAAAGTCCAGAGGCATTTTGCTTTCTAAACCTCCTTTCTCTAGGCTTCTGAAACTTATTTATGCACAGGCCTCCATCCTAACAAAGGACCCTTTGAGGGTCCTATGGTAGTCTAACATTCCCTTCTTTCACATGAAATTAAGGGCTGTGATTTACTGCAGTGACCTGAGTGCTCTCATTTACAGCTAGCTCCCCCCCGTTCTATTTTTTTTTTTTTGGGGGGGGAAGGGGGAAAGCAGGCAGGGGAGCTCCTATGGGTGCCTTAGTTGTGCTGACACACTACTGTACATGTGAGGGATGGGCTGATGTCACATAGCTCACAGTCACTGGAGTTACTGGGTGGAATTAAAGGAATAGGAAGTTTTGGTTTTGCTTTCTGGAAAGAAAATTCCCCTTTCTTTCCCCTCCCCTGCTGAAGTCTTTTGCCTTTTGTCAAGTGGAGGAGAGATACTATTTCTCCTTAATTGCCTATTACATAATGTTATTTTAGTTTTTGTTACCTCAAGTGATTGTGGAGGGCTTGGCACTGAAATGTCTAGGACAGACTCTGAAATGATGACTCTTACAACTTGCTGTTCAGCATTTTTAGGAAATAATATTTTTATTTTCTTCAGAGAATTCAGAATGTATGTCCAGCTTGGTTGACCAAACTATTTCTGCTACCACAGGAAAGATATTCAAGAGCACAGAGATGTAGGAGACCTTTACCTACCAAGATACAGGGATAGGCAACTCAATTCCTCTTTTTTTTTCTTTTTTTTTTTTTCCATCCTTCCCCCTGTAACATTTGATGTGCACCTACTGTCCGTGTCTCTCTGCTGTGATTTTGTACATAATCCTTGTGGCATTTAATGGTGGACTCAAGTAGAACATATTCCAATTTTTCCTTTGCAGCCAGGGATTTTAAAATATTCTTTACCAGCTATTGTTTAGGGTACAATTTGGTAGAGAAAGCTGGTTAAAGCAAGGGGTGTCTGCTATTTTTGTTGTGCTGAACACCCAAAAACCCCTAAACACATAAGCCTGCCTTTCTTTCATGAGGACACTATTGGGTTAACCACTGAAGAAAACCTAAAATGCTCGTGGTGCCCAAAAGCACCAAGTACAGCACAAGATCTGGAAGCTGCACAGCCTTCCCTGCCTCTCTGAGGTTTCCTTCTTGGAAGTACTTCAAGACCAAAGCCCGAGTTAGACTGCCCTAGGATCTCATTCATGAACTCCCCCAGGAGCCATGTGATGGTTGCCATAAGCTACTCTGCTGTCATGACCACAACTCCTATTCACAGCGAGCGCTGGTGGCAACACGTGGCACAGGGTTTCCTGAGCATGGGTGGTAGATAGGAGGATACACCTCACAGACTTCTCCTTGCTGTGGTCTCTGGAACTCACTGCCTGCTTTGGCGTTTCCTTTTTTCCTTTTGAGTTTTCCTTCTTTTTCCCTTTTTCTTTCTGTGGGCTCTGCCTTTTCTCTCCCAGGTGGTGACTGTGGGTGGTGGGGGAAGGCTGGGCTGGCTACCAGTCTTCAGTGAGAATCATAGGATGGTCTGGGTTGGAAGGGACCCCAAGGGTCACAGAGCTCCAACCCCCTGCCACAGGCAGGGACACCAACCTCCAGGCCTGGAGCTACACAAGGTTGCCCAGGGCCCCAGCCAACCTGGCCTTCAACACCCCCAGGGACGGGGCACCCACCTCCTCTCTGGGCAGCCCCTTCCAGCCCCTCCCCACTCTCTCTAGAATGTGGTTAGAGAATTCCAGTTAAACCTTGTTTAATTGGGGACCATCTCTACTGATTAGTCTGTCTGTAAGATACTGCACAGGTATCTCACAGAACTGTTTAGTTGCAGAAAGGGTACAAATCCATCTTGCTGAATACAGGAACTTGCACAATGAGAACAGTGCTGGAGTGGGGAAGAAACAATTCCTTCCCTTTAGTCATCATCAGGTTTATATTGGATCCAGGTCCCAACCTGGAGCATTACATTATTTTTCTGAAATTCTATCCCACCTCTATAGCTAGATTAGTTGCAAAGGAAAAGGTGTAAAGCAAAAGAAATGCAAGGAGAATGGTTTGTAGAACATTGGTGTGGTAGTACAGCACAGAGGGTCTGACTGAAAATGTCTTTTTGGCTTGTTCCTGTGTAGTATGCTTGACATACAGTGTAAACGTAATGCAAAATAATGGAGTTATCCTTGGTAATGTAATTCTTTTGCTTCATGGTCTGTGGCACTTGCCATTGTTTTTAAGAAGTTTTTCCACTCAGATTTTCAGTGTGATACTGCCTTCATCCCAGCATTAGTTGCATGCCATCATCATCTTCTGACTCTTTTTCTTCCCCTTATATTTATCTGTCCTTGGTGTGTCTTGTCCTTCCCTTCACCAAAAACAAAACATCCTTTGTGGCTGTAAACTCAGCATGCCAAATAGCTTGAATAACTGTAGCACTCAAAGAGTGAATGGAAAACATAAAAGCAACAGTAAATTCCTTTCCATGCTATCCCAGAACAACAACAATTCCAGGTTTAATAATTGGGGCAGCAGAATGATTGACCTTGATGTTTGATGCAACCCTTAGGTTGTTTGGCTTGGTTCAGAGGCTACTTACATTCTGTGTTAAACTCTGCAGCCAGTCACTTAGGAGAAGATTGTTTCATAACTTCCAGGCGTGTTTCCTGTTGTAACCCCCTAAATGGGGGTGTTTGTGAGGATTTCTCCTACTCCACACAGTGCTTCGCTGCTCTAAGATGGGTCGTTTTGAGCACTGGGTAGTTACCAGATGTCCCCACGCTACCTTGAGACAGTCATTTAACTTTTCAGAGGGTAATTACACTGTCCTGGTTGCTGCCATGTGATGCATGTAATATCCAGAGGCTCCAGACGAGCTTTGTTATATGTTTAGGTATTTCAGGTATAAATGCTTTATATCTGAAATACTGGGGTGGGGGGAGACAGTGTGAGTAGATTAGTAATTATGTAATTAGATTAGTAATTTAGGTAGTATGTGGAAAGCATCCTACACATCAAAAGGCAAGTGTGGCTTGTTCTTAGGATCAAAATCTGTTCTCTTCCCAGGGAGACAGAGACCCTGCTGGCATTGGACGTCCTGCTGTTAGAGACTTGCTGTGCCCCTGGCTAAGCATGTCTACCTAGACACCAGCTGGCTAAGCTGCCAGACAAAGCCTGCTGACATGCAAATGTAGATCAGGTATTGTCTGGCTCCTCCTCCTAGTTCTCACTTGATTGTGCTAGAGATGTCTGTATGGAAATTGAGTGAGCAGCTGTCTTCAGGGATCTCAGAGAAGTAAGTGTATAAAGCACTGTGGCCATTGTTTGAAAGTCAGCTTCTGTCCTGCCTATGGCCCTGAGCTGATCTGTGATGTCAGAGAAGCCAGCTACATCTGTTCCTATTCCAGATCATTTGTTCTTTGGTGGTAGATGCGTGCAAAAGGCTTGTTGAGGTCAAACAGGCAGTTTTACAGAAACTTGGGAAGCTCTTCCCTCCAGGTTGCTTGTGCATTCAGGAAAGGACACTGGCCATTGTTTGAATCAAGAACTGTTTCCTATTTTCATTGGCTAGTGTGGGGAAGAGTCACTGAAGGACAGAGCTAGGGATGACTGATTTATTCACCTAATAATTAGCCCTTGGGTTTTGATCACACCGAAACCTACCTCAAGTTCACAAGGTGGCTTGCCCACAACTTGAACCTGGCGTTAAAAATTTCTGAGGTATCATTCTGAACAAACAATCAGGCTTCTGGCAAGCTCTCACTTGCCAGGGACTTGCTCATCTACTGAAGAACCCCCTTTATGCAGAGCCAGGCTAAGCAGGACACAATGTGCGATTTGATTTTTTTTTAAAGGACCAAGGAATCTGCATGAGTGTGACATCTGCCCCTCTCTCAGCTCCAGCAAGAAGGGCCTTGGTGTTGTAATAGGGCCAATTTGGAATGCTTTCCCTAGGACAACAGGAAAGAAGGCTTCAAAACAAAAAATACTCCTTGGTAGCCATGAAATAGAAACAGGGTTTTCTTTTTTTTTTTTTTTTTTTTGAAGAATTGGGATAGTTTGGCTCTCAGGAAATGAGAAAGCATTTTGTTGGTTTCTGGGATGATCCAAAGGAGTGTTTAGACTCTCTGGGTGGTGTCTAAAAGTGGACAAAAGGCCTCCCCTATGTTTATGATCATAGCAAAAACCGCATAGGTAGAGTGAGTGGTGAAGTAGGGCTGTAGTTCCTTCCACCTGTTCGTGGTTATTTTGGTGTGGTGTTTTTTCCCCTTTATTTCTAATACTGCAAATGTAGATCTGTTTCTGGTTTTGGCTGGAATGCTCTGCTGTTAGTGCAGTCCCTGTGTCCAGAATAAGGCCAGCACTAGGATGAGTGAACTTGGTTTTTTTTTTCCCCTATTAAATGACTCTTGGATAATAAATGCTTACTACTTCTTCTTTTTTACTTCTCTGGTCTGCATTGTCTTCATGCTTCTTGCAGACTGCCCTAGCTGCTTCTCCCTGCGACTTCTGGGGAGGGGAGAGTCAGCTGGCACCCGTTCATAGAATTTCATTGTGGAATACAGAAATACACTGGGACTCAAAATAAACCCATTGTAGCTTTTTGACATTGGGAAAAAAAGCTTTCCAGACCCACTGTGGCTTTCATTACACCGAAGAAAGTTGTTAGTGGCAGGAGAAATTTATTCAGGAGATTGCTATTTCTGCAATTTTGGAGTTGTGCAGCTGTGGAGGGGGAATGATAATATACTGGCCAGGGGCCCCATCTGTTCCTAATAAAACACGTAAGGAAAAAACTATGCAGAAGTGGCAGGAGGGAGCAGTCCTGCAGTGTGCAGATTGGGAGGTGAATGCCAGCAGTTGACTACTACCAGTTTCCCCCTGTATCTTCTTAATGAGATGTGAACATCTAAGGAGGGATGAGATATTAGGGGGAAGGTTTTTACAGAGCGAGTGGTGAGGGGCTGGCAGGGGCTGCCCAGAGAGGGGGTGGGTGCCCCGTCCCTGGGGGTGTTGAAGGCCAGGTTGGCTGGGGCCCTGGGCAACCTTGTGTAGCTCCAGGCCTGGAGGTTGGTGTCCCTGCCTGTGGCAGGGGGTTGGAGCTCTGTGATCCTTGGGGTCCCTTCCAACCCAGACCATCATATGATTCTATACCATGCTTTTTCCTCTCCCTTCCTTTTTTCTCCTAAGAATACAGACTGTTATTTATGCTCTGAATGTGGTTTGAAAAATGAGCTGTAAGACAGTACATTGCATAGCTGCAGTCCTAGGAAACCAAGCAGCAATCTCCTCAAGTCCTTGCAGGGCTCAGTGCAGCAGACTCCAAGATAGGTTCAATCCTGTTCCTGTAGGTGAGTTGTCTGCTAGTGAACTTGTTGAAATGCTTGGCCATAAAATATACTGAAGCAGCTCAGGTGGAATTTTTAATGAAACATTTTTCACATCTATTCTACAGAAGCTCAAAAATGAAGTGGTATGATTTAAAGCATAAGATAATGAGGGTAGTTTAGAAAGAATTCTAAACGCTTGTTTGCCTTGCTTTCATAGGGAACTCACAGTCTGGAGGTGGCAGTGTACTAGCTGTAAGTTTTTTCTTTCAGGTTTTCTAGTTTAGTTGACAGAGGCCATAATATCTGTTGAGCTGGAAAGTCTGTAGACACTGGTATCTTACATTCAAACTTGATGGAATGGGGCATCTCAAAGCTGTTGCTTTCAGTGGGAGCAGATTAATATTACTTTTCCATTATAGTGAATTAGCTTTGGCAGTTTTTCCTTCTACATGAAAGTATCTTAAGGTAATGGAAAATGGGAATGTAAGGTCCTTCTTTGCCCTTCCATGGCAACTAACCTTCTGTTGCCTGAGTCAAACCCTTATCTGAATTATAGTGGAAAGTATGCTTGTCGTTTACTGCACTGACAATGCCTTGATATGTGTCTGTAATGGATGGTATGTGTTTATACTTGGACTCCCAGGAGATGGATGCTTTTGATTCTGCTAACATCCTGAACTTTGATTTTTTTTGCTTAGAAATGCATGCTATGTAAGGATGAGGATGTTGGTGTACAAAGCATTATGTGAGCATAGGAGAAAAACGTGATGTTTTTGAAAAACCTAATTTGTGTTGGAGCAAAAGAGGACAGGACTGGAATGGATTGGGAAGAGGGAGTGGAAGGAGGGGAAACAGGCTGGAAATTGAAGAGATGCTTTCTGTTTCCTCACTCTAGAGTGCAGAAAGGCACTCCAGCCATGTACTTTTCCCCAAATGGAAGGCAGCACAAATGAAGGTGATGATGTCAGAGTGCCCTTTTGGAAAACAAGAAGGGTCCCACACATTTCATCACTGGTGAACTTGGGATCTAGAGTCCAGGGGTTTTTAGATGAATGAAGCATACCAGGAAGAAGGTTAGCTACTGAAACAGGTCACTTTGGGAGTGGAAAATGCTTCAGAAGTGCTGTAGCATCCTTTAAATAGAAGCAGCCCTCTAGGACTTGTGCCAGATGGAAATTTGCAGGTGTAATTGGATGAAACCATGGTGCACAGAGGTGGAAGCAGCAGCTGCTGGTTGCATGGCAATAACCTTGAATGAAACCCGGGAGTCCACCCAAGTAACAACTGCAAAGTACTGTGCAGCTTTACACCATGCAGTCATTTAAGGAAACACTTTACTGTCTTTACTTACTCTCTCTGTTGTACCAACTCTGATGCTAGCTTGCAAGGACTTGGAAGTGTGATGGAATAATCATGCATGAGATGGCTTTGTAATGCAGACAGCAAGTCAGTCCAGCTGCAGTAGCTGTATGTTATCAATGGCTGACTTGTGTGCACAAGGAAATTAAGTGTGAGCCCTTTGAAGTAAGGGAGGCTTCTTTTTCTGTCATGCAGTATCCAAATGGCATGATCTTTGAGCAGGTGGCTTCTGTGTCCAAAATGGAATGGAATCAAGGCTGCTCTTGTCAGAGTGATTTACAACACATTACCCAGGTATCTCAGTGTCTGAAGGAATTAGGGGTGTGTTGGAGAAACAGCTGGCTGAGGCACCATCCACAAAAAAAGAGCATTGCTGGAAAGCAGCAGCAGCTCTTTGTGAAACTGATACTAAATGTTGCCCCCTCAAAGGTTTTGTTTGTACTGATCATCAGAGGGGTATGCAGCTTTGGATTTGTTGGGCTGACACCCCCTCTTCCTCTTTGGCTCAAAAGTTTACAGGTAATTGCTGGCTGCAGCCCAGGAGTCAGGTCACCGTACCTTTGTACACTGGATCCAGACTAGTCACAAATACTAATGTGGCTCAGCTAATCTGCTCCTGCCAGGTTCTGCCTTTCCTCTTTCTTGGATCCCTCAAAGGGAGATGTAGGCATAGGGGTCCTTTTTGACCTTAAAACAGATGGGTTTAGGAGGAAAAAAAAACCCAATATGTATATAATCTTTCTAGGGCATGAACCCTAATTCTCATGGGCAGTGACAAAGGATTATTTCATATGCTTGGTGGGAAGGGCTGAGGGGAGGATGGCTGAATACCTGTTTCCTTTCTGGGGGGGTATTTTCTTGATATGCATTCTTGACACTGATACTTTTGTGATTAGTTTTCCACCAAGTCTCTGAAAATCTATTCTTTATAACCAGCTTTAAATAAAAATACTTCATGGGAAATACAAACCAGCAAATTGTGGTTCTAAGCTGGATGAGTTTGAATTCTGATCTTTTGATTTGGAACACTGCACATCTCGTGCTCTTGAGGCAAGTGTTACTATAGTGCTTTGTTTCAGGAGGGTTTGTGGAGCTTAACATCCTCTCAATTATAACAGGACATGCATTGTGATGCTGGGGACTCACTTTAAAACAAAAGTGGACCAGGCATTTGGTTGGAATTACTTGTGAGCTCTGAGGAGTGCATCCCACAGCTGCAACAGTAGATGAGAGGGGTGAGAGACTTTTATTATTGCTTAAGAGCTTTGTGGAAGGAACAGGTCATGTCCAGCCTGTGTGGCTGGGGTGGATTGCAGTTGGTTCTCTCTTTGCACTGTTGGTAACAGAAGGGATGGAGCTTGCCATGGGGAATGTTCAGTTCTCCACGCTTGTTGCCACTGAAGAACTTCTGGGGCATTGCTGATGACACCAAGATTATATCCTGCAATCTAGATCTGCTCTTTCTAGCTCGTTTCTGGCCTCACCTCACCCTGCACTCCACCCTCCGCCTTTACTACACCTTCGGTTCTCAGGATGTCCTCCTGCCCATGCCTGTCGCTGCAGGCTCTGTGGTGCCATGGGTTGCGTACTCCCTCTCGTGGCTTCTCCAGGATGCTGCTGCGTAAGACACCCGTTCCCGTGGCAGTGCTGGGAGGGAAGCCATCCCAGTGCTGAGAGCCATCCCAGCCGGTCGGTGGCACGGTTTTCGCAGCAGCATTGCTGATTAACCCGCTGCATTCAGTGGAGGAGGAGTAGGTGTAGTTACGCACCACTGATGGAGACTTGCGTTGGGTTTCAAACGCAGACAAGTGGTTGCATTGCCGCTTTACTGCTCGTTCAAAAACGTTTTTCCCCCTGAACATCATCCTAGTGGGTCAGGGGAAGGCTGTGGGTGTAGTGTGCAAAGCCTTGGACACTGTTTCTCACAACATCCTGATTGAGAAACTGGCTGCCACTGGCCTGGACAGGTGGACCCTCAGCTGGGTTAAAATCTGGCTGGATGGCTGAGCCCAAAGGGTGGTGGTAAATGGAGCTAAATCCAGCTGGAGGCCAGGCACGAGTGGTGTTCCTCAGGGTTCAGTGCTGGGTCCAGTTTTGTTTAACATCTTTATCAGTGATGGAGTCCCTCAGGGGTTGGTGCTGGGATCTGTGCTGTTCAGTGTATTCAGTGATGGTGTGGATGAGGGAATGGAGTGCACAGTCAGCAAGTTTGCTGATGACACAACCCTGGGAAGGGTGGCTGACCCCCCAGAGGGCTGTGCTGCCATCCAGCAAGGCTTAGACAGGCTGGAGAGCTGGGAGGGGAGAAGTTCATGAGATTGGACAAGGGCAAGTGGAGGGTCTGGCATCTGGGGAAGAACAACCCCAGGTACCAATATAGGTTGGGGACTGGCCTGTTGTGTGGGAAGCAGAAGCTGTTTGGACCTTAAAACCTGACCTTATTGCAGGAATGGCTGTTAGCTGCCTGGATGTAGTAACTAGTGATTGCCATTGTGGCTTTCAAAGCTGGTTGGTAATGGGAATTATTGATCACCTCTAACAACTTTATTGTATCCATTTAGTTTTTATGTAGTGCATCATCCCCAGAGCTTTATGAGAGGCTGTTCTACCCTTCACCCCTATAGTCTCTGGAAGGTTCTTTTTGTACCCTCCTGCTCAGCTTTTTTTCAGTCTGAAATAGAATACAAGGATCAGATGGGTAGGGACTGGGCTCTGTTAATTTTTGAGTCATCTTGATGGTGACTATTTGTGTAGCTGTGGGTTTGGGTAAGGTTAGGATATGTAGTACTGGACCTTTGGCTATAACAGCAAATATTGGCTCTTAATGATGGAGAGAAAAGGCAGGATATTGTATCTGGGAGATTCAGACACTTGAGCATCTCACTGTTCCCTGGGGGCTTTTTATAGCAAAGAGCAATTAATAATAGTAACCATGATTCCTAAAGGGGGTTTAATGCTACATTATCTTTGGCTAGTTTTAATCATGGCAGTGCAGTGATACTTAGCTTTATTCTATCAGCAAGCTTTCTACCCTCATCACTCGGCAGGGGGAAGGGTGTCAGTTGGAGTACATTTTAACTGTTCCTGTACTCTCAGGGGACATTTGTCCTACTCCTGCTGCACTTTCTGTTCTGCTATTATGTATTATACAGCAGTGATGTTTTCCTTGGGCCGTTACTTCATGCCCTGGAGAGTAGGAGAGGGTGTGGAAGGAAAGGAGTTCAGGAATCCTGAGGTGGCTCAAAGGCCTTCTCCCTGATCGAGTGCTGTACTCCTTGTGACAGTTTCTATTTTCTTGTGTAGGGAACAGATCTCAATAAAAAGATCTGAGTGTTGAAAGTGCAGAGCAGGCATCAGTATCTCTTGACATTAGGTGTTGGGTGCTGAATATATGGTTGCTTTGTAAATCTTGAATAAGGATACAAGCTTTGAAATTTTTTCATGAAGCCTGAAAGCAAAAAGCTTCTTTAGAGTAATCCTGTTTAGGACTCTTAATTTAAGCCCCAATATTCTGAAATTCATGGTTACCATTCCAGTATACTAGCTTATTTTATATTACCACTAATTTCAAGCTGCTGTCATCAGACTAGACAGCGATTAGAGCTGAGTGCCAGCTGAATTTCCCCCGGTTACTGAAAGGTGTCTCACAACTGTTTCCTTGCATGTGTGACAGTGTTTTGTTGTGGCCTTTTTTTAAAGCAAATACTGTACCTTCTAAAACCTCGAGGCTGGATTTTCATTGTCTTTATTCAGATGGAGTAATCAGCCACTAAATAAAACTATAAGCCAATGTCATTAAGAACGCCACAGGCCCCTCACGTTACTGCAGTAGTCGAGACACTTGCAGACTCAGTTCTCCTGCTGGTTTTATTACACTGAGTGGAGAAAGTTTAGGCAATCCAGAGCCATTCATTGGTCAAAATCAATGATGGAGGGCAAGCAAGTGACGTTACTATGGAAACAGACGGTGCATCCTAGATAAATCTTGGAGCTGTGCTGGGAATAACAGGAGAATGAGCGAGGAAGCATGCTGGTGGTGTGCAGGACTGTTCTGCAGAACACGGGGTGGTATTGGACAGGCGGTTGGACTTGATGGTTGTAGTGGTCTCTTCCAACCTTAAAGATCCTGCGATTCTCTGATTCATTACTTGTGACAGGCAGTGAACTTCACAGGCCAAATTCCTCTACTGTTAGCCTCCCACAAAGAGAGGTTCTGGAGGAGACAGAATAAGAGAGGACAGGGAAAAAAAACCCACAGTGAGTGCAGCTGAGTGCAAAGCTAGAAGAAAATAGAAGTGGTGGATTAAGTGCATGGCTGGGCCAGACTGATTTTCCTTCCTTAGGATTATATTGTGCTTACATTTTGATCAGTAACTTTGGTAGAGTTGCAGTGGGTTTAGCACAGATTAGAGTCGTGTTTTGTAAAGCCTTGATGGTTTTAATATAAGGCTGCCTCTTTGTAATCTTGGTGATGAGAACTCAGCCTAAGCCATAGCTAATTATTTACAAACTTCACCTGTTGTTTTCCATCCCATCAAATCTGTTATAGTAGCGAGTTCACTTTTGTAGGTTATTTCATGCATGCACTATAAATTATACCTGCTGAACACTGGATGCCTGAAGCCACTACTCTGACTTAAGTCATTCTAACTCCACCCAGAGAGACTAATGTACTGCAGACATGAAAATCAGAGTACAGTACTAAATGAGTAAAGGTAACCCACTCCTCTGTGAGTTTGTGCCCAATTTTTGTAGAGGAGGTGCACAGGAGGGTCAGAAGATGAATCACTATGTGTATGAGATTTACTGTGGTTTTTTGCTTTGAAGGGCTCTTACAAGCACGGTGTCATGTGGGGGTGACCTGTTGGAGAGGAGCTCTGCGGAGAAGGACCTGGGGGTGCTGGTGGGTGACAGGGTGGCCATGAGCCAGCAGTGTGCCCCGGGGCCAAGAAGGCCAATGGGATCCTGGGGGCATCAAGAGGAGCGTGGCCAGCAGGTCACAGGAGGGGATCCTCCCCTCTGCTCTGCCCTGCTCAGGCCCCACCTGCAGCAGTGTGTCCAGTGCTGGGCTCCCTGGGATCAACCAGCCAGGGATCTCCTGGAGAGAGTCCAGAGGAGGCTACGAAGGGGAGGAAGGGCCTGGAGCATCTCCCCTGGGAGGAAAGGCTGAGGGAGCTGGGGCTGTTCAGCCTGCAGAGAAGCAGCCTGAGAGGGGATCTGAGCACTGGGGATAAAGATCTGAAGGGTGGGACACAGGGGGACATGGGCAGCCTCTGCTCAGTGTCTGTGGGGACAGGACAAGGGGCGATGGGCTCAAGTTGGAGCACAGGGAGTTCCCCCCAATGTGGGGAAGACCTTTTCCCCAGTGAGGGTGAGGGAGCCCTGGGCCAGGCTGCCCAGGGGGTGTGGAGTCTCCTTCTCTGGAGAGATTCCAGCCCCGTCTGGACACCGCCCTGTGTGCCCTGTCCTGGGGACCCTGCTTTGGCAGGGGGTTGGACCCCATGATCTCTTGAGGTCCCTTCCAACCCCAGGTCTGTGCCCCATCGTTAAACATGAATGAAGTTTCTTATATTTGCTGTGGTGAATTCTTGTTAGGTTTCCAGGAGATGGCCCAGAGGGCAGTAGATGAAGCATTTTGGGTACTATTTATCCTGTCAGTCACAGCTGATGCTATATTTAGATACTCTGGGGGGGAACTCTGCATTCTTTTTGTTTCTTCCCCTGGGATCACCTTTCTTTGAGCTTCCTAGCTGTAAATAATGACTGAGTTACTGCTTGTGCAAATTACCCCTCCTCTCCTACAAGTTGTAGTGCCTGAACAAGGAAGGCCACTAATTTATTGCCTGTAACTTGACATCAGCCTGACCAACTACATAGTAAAATATGCAGCAGCATAGCAAACAAGCTCCTTTCACTCCTGCCTGAAGCCATTGTTTGTTCCTGTGCTTGCTGAGCAAACAGGCCAGTGGATTAGCATGTTTTACTTCTCAGTCTTTTGGCTTCTATTTTCATCACGTTAATGCTTTAGGTTTTATTTGAGGGAAAGATGTCTTAATGATGTTAATAGTCCTAATGATTTTCTGGAGGTTTTCTCAATATGGTAGTTGCAAAAGGTCTTCCAGTTAAGACACTACTTTAAATCTTATCGTAGCCTACCCAGCGAATCGCAGTGGCATTTCCAGAGGCACTAGCATCTTTAGCAAATTCCCAGAAACATCTTATAGTCCACCCTGTGACAGTGCAATATGAGGTTGTAAGGCAATGCTGATAATTCCTCTTTACTACAGAGGAGTTGTTTATATATCAGTAGTACTTGTTCTTGGTTTTTATCTGTCTGTAGCTTTGGGACCCAGCTAACTATCAGCATCTTTCTGCTTGTTGTGTCACTTACAAATGATCAGGAATCACCTTTTATAAACTGTGTTCTGTGAATGCTATCTACCCCAAGTCTGTTCATTTAACAGCTACAGTCCATCTTGGCTACTTTTAAGTGACAAATCCTGATTTAACTGATGCTTGTAGAAGATTTCAAGCTCTACTGTTATGGGCCAGTCCTCCTGGCAAGAAATACAAGGAAGGCTAGCATGCTTTACACACTTACTTTGGCTACTATTGTGCATTTCTTTCATCTTTGGCGTCCAGTCAGGGAAAAGGCACTTTGACTCTACCAGGTGAAGTTTCCACTGTTAATTTTAACATTGGTTTAGTTGCCTTCCTTCATGGTACAGGCCTAAACTGCTTGTATGCCAAGATTTTACCCAGGTGAATTTTTATAGCCAAGTTACAAATCTTGGAGACTATGAATGTATAAAATAGATGCTGACACAGCACATCATACAGCAAGAATCCTTTTATGCATGTAGAAGATGCCTTGCATTGCAAAGGTGCATCTGTGGACTTCATTGGGCTGTGAGCCAAATCAAGCCTTCGTGTAGTATTGCTGACTTTGCTCATGTTACACTTGCACTCCGTTTGCCCCTCTGGCACTGCACAATACTTGGCTGGATATCTTTCTCTTGAAGTAGTCTGCAGTCTTTCTTAGCCTCCCCCTATTTTCTTGGGGCTGGCTTTGATTATGTTCTATGTAACTAGGGCCTAATTCATGCCTGATAAGGCTCTTGCAGTGCCTTCCTCACTGGGGTAAGTAAAGAAGCTTTAGTGGAAAACCTGTATGCTCTTTTTTTATCAAGATGAGAAGTGTCTGCTTTTGCACACACCAGTGCAGGGAACTAATAGGCCTTTTTAATGTTGTGTTGTACAAAATCAGTGATCCTGTGTAACTCCTGGGTATGCTCTCTGGCCACTGAGGGAACTGAGCCTATTAAGTCATGCTGTATTTGAATATGGAGTGCCAGGTCATAAATAATCAGAAGTGATAGACCGTTTTGTAACAAATATTATTGTGAACTGTATTTCAACAGCATCTTATCTGTAGGAGATGGCATTAAACATTACTTGTATTGTGCTCTGGTAAAAGGATTCATTAGAGCATACAGACCCTGATAGTTTAGCTGCATGCTTCGTTACCTTTGTATACTTCAGAAAGCTTTAATGAAACACTCCATATTTCAGTTTTCCTTAATTTGTCTGTGTGTAGATAAGTCCCTTAATTTACACAAGTAATTAGAACTCTAAAGAAATTCATAATAAGGAAGTTTAAACTTGAGAAAAAGCCTGCCTCTGAGGTGCTGCTGGGATAAAAAGCCTACTTTACAACAAATTAAACACTTGAAAAATACATTTATAATGTCAGTAGGTTAGAGCTGGGAAGTTCACCGGTTGTATTCTTCTTTTCTATCTTGCAAGTGACCAGGAAGCTAGGGAGAATGTGCAGAGGGGAGTTGGTAAATCATGTTCAGGAGCTAAAAGAAAAGAAATACCATCTCCTTAGCCGTTTATTCCAGCTCTGACTTGGGGCTGAGGGAAATCTGCTGAGAGGAGCTGTCAAGAGAAATTCTGTATTCCAGATGCAAAGAAGATTACAAAAACATGTCAACAGAGAGGCCAGCTGTTCAGGTCAGTCAGCACAAGCTGTGTAGATTCCTGAATGTGGCACAGAGAATAGAGCCACATTAATCAAAGGCCTTCCAAAACTATCAGCCTTCCATGAGAGGGCTTCCTGAGAGGGTGTGGTGGAGCATGAGATTCTTGCACATGACTTAATTCTGAGTGTTTTTAGCTTTCCACCTTAAAGGTTTGTTGCCCTTATTGGGTGACAGCAGATCATGAGGAACTGAGGGCCTGATCTTTGTTTAAGGGGAGAACGGTGTACCGTGTTCCTTCACCACTGGAGATACTCGTCCTTGACTAGGAGCACTCCCAAACACTCTGTTATGGATTCTGTCATCCATCATGTGCAGCTTATGTGGCTTCTGTAGTGTTTTGCCCTGGTGCTGGCAAGCAGCTGCACCTGGTCTCACAGCCCCGAGCTTGACTGAGTTCAAGAAGCATCTGGACGATGCCCTCAGTCCCATGCTCTGACTTGGCTGGCCCTGTGTGGAGCCAGGAGTTGGACTTGATGTTCCGTATAGGCCCCTTCCAATTTAGTATATTCTATGATTTTAAAACTTAGGTTTCACTTCAGTATAAGACCCATAAACTGATTTGATTCTCACTGCAGTGTCCTTCACATACCGATGCTTTTGAGTGCATACTCCAAGTAGCTTGCAAAACAGAGTGAAAGAGCTCCAACTGGATTTTCTTTGACAATCATTTCATCATGATGTATGCAGTGCAACTTGATGTTTTGCCTGACTTCTTGATGACATTGTGTGTTTGGTGTTTACAGTTTGTCAACAGCACAGATTTTGTAAACTTTCTTTTCACAGGCATGGTTTTAGTTCCTGGTTTAAACCTGTTTCCCAGTATTACTGTCAGTTTCTATAAAGCACATAGCTCTGAAAACTGCAAGAGTGTATGTGACAGTATGTGGTGAATACTGTATGCTTGGATGTCAGGCAGATACAGCCCTGATGTCTGTCTAATTATGTAATTGTAATGTATGCCAATGAGAAACAAACTTCTGTTCATCATCAAATCAGTAACAGTGTGAGGGTTTGTTTTGGTGTTTGGTTTTGGGACGCCCTGTGTGCCCTGTCCTAGGGACCCTACTTTGGCAGGGGGTTGGACCTGATGAGCTCTTGAGGTCCCTTCCAACCCCTGTGATTCTGTGTCACTTTGTCCAGAATCAAAACAATTTGGATTTAAATTAAGCATAGAAGATGCCTGTTCATCTTGCCTACAGTGTGGCGTGTTCAGCAACAGGATGAAGAGCATCCTGTCATGTCCCAGCTGTGGGCTGCCCTTGGACTGCTAGACTGGGTTGGGTTGGGTGTTTTTTGGATGGTTCTTCTCTAGAGTTGCTTTGCTCAGGTCCTTCTGTTTTGTCATGATGCTATGGTAAACTGCAGTTCACTTCATTTTGAATCTTTATGTTCAGATACTCCCCTAAGGTATCAACAAACCCCTCCCCCAATTCATGGGAGCATCACTGAGTGGTTGCCATGGTGATGGGGAGGCATTGGCTCTGCAGAGCAGCTGAGATCAATCCCAGCTGCCTGCCTCCCAGTCCCTAGCAGTCAGCGTATTTTTCATAAAGTGACTGTGTACAGGAGGCATGTCTCTGCCTTGTTAAGCCTTTGTTGTATATTAAATCCTGAGGGCTTTCACCATAATCTGCTGAACTCACAAGCTTTACAAATCCCACCATTACTCAGAGCTGTGGATTTTTTTTTTGCACTAGATTTTTTTTTCCCCCTGATCAATTCCCTTTATTTCTGGGATGCAGCGTGCACTGCAGGCTTTCCTGGGGAACTGGTCTTAGAAAAGAATAAAATTTAAGGTACAGTCTTTAAGCAGTGCCTCTGGGGGATCTGCCTTTAAAACTCATTTTATCTGTCTTGAGTTTCACAGAGTCACCAGGCTGGAAAAGCCCTTTCAGCTCCTGGAGTCCAACCGTCCCTGTCCTGTGCTAAACCAGATCCCTGAGCACCTCATCTCCCCTCTGTTAAACACACCCAGGGGCAGGGACTCAGCCCCCTCCCTGGGCAGCCTGGGCCAGGCCCTGACAACTCTGCCAGGGAAGAATTCTCTCCTCCCAGCTGAGCTGAGCCTGCCCTGGCACAGCTTGAGCCCAGTGCCCCTTGTCCCATCTCCTGGCCCCTGGCTGAAGAGACCAGCGCCCACCTCTTGGCACCCTCCTGGCAGGGCAGGGCAGGTGGGGAGAAGCTCTCCTCTGCTCCAGCCTCAACACCCCCAGCTCCCTCAGCTGCTCCTCAGAGGATTTGCCCTCCAGCCCCTTCCCCAGCCTGCTTGCCCTTCTCTGGACACGCTCCAGGCCCTCCATGGCCTTCTGATGCTGAGGAGCCCAGCACTGGACCCAGCCCTCCAGCTGCAGCCTCCCCAGTGCCCAGCACAGGGGAATTTGCCAAAAAGTGATGTGTGCTCTTTGAGCTTCACTTGCATGTTGCAGAGGAATGTGATCCAAAGGCAAAGCAGTGGTAATGCAACACTGGAAGTTTGTGCTGTGAGTGGGTTTGCTTCTAGATTTTTAGCCTGCATTTCTTTCCATTAACTTCCATAAAATCCATTTGCTTCTAGGTATCAAAGACAGTGTCAGCTGGCAGGGCGAGCTCCTCTGAAAATCCATCAGTACTTGAGGGGATGCTGAATGCTTTTCCACCCTGTTCTAGCTGCACATGTTTAGGACTGCCCTTAGGTATATATAAAACCTGGGTGCATGATTCAATCTCCACAATTTTGATGTGAGTGCAGCCTGACCTCCTTGCCTTCGAAATTCACCTTGTTCCTCTGCACTGATGCCATGAACAGAGATATCCTGCTGGTACTTGTTTCAGTCAGACTTCTGTCACTTTCTCTCTTACAAGGTGGATGCAAATTTGGGTCAGAGATTTCAGACAGCTGGAAATAAACTTGTGTTGGATGTTACTTAGTGCTCTGTATTTAGTTTCCTTCTCCCTTAACGCCTCCTCTAAATTTCTTTCCTAAGGCTGACTTTGAGGAAGCTATGAGATACTAAGGACAGTGTTTTAGAAAGTATTTTTGGTACTATCTCTATAGAGATGTTTCTTTTTTTCTTCTAAACAGTCACAGCAGTCAAGTTACCTGCTTGATGCTGCTGCCCAGGGGCATTAAGAGATGGCTGACCTCCTGTGAAAGCAAGAGTGGCAGATTCTTACAGATGGCAGTTCTGTTTGTGCTGCAGTTGCAAGGCTCCAGGCTTGTTCTTTACAATCCTGCCTACTCTGTATAAAGGGATAAGTCTAGCTTTCTTTATCTCCTTTTCTGTACCTTCTTCACCTTGCTGCAGCTACAGTGACCAGTGACTCTCTTCTAAATATAAAGAATTGTTTAATCAAGCTTGAAGGTGCTGAAATCTGTTTAGAGCCTGTTGATCCCAGTATTTATTCTCTCAGATAAAGAAAAGGTGGATTTTGTCAAAGGTGTAGCAGAGGCAATGCTTTGTTCTGGCATTGTTATCATGAAAGCAGTGAGTGGGACTTGGATTTATGGCTTGGGTCCATTTTAAGAAGGGTTCAGGGACATTTTCCCTTGATTCAAACAAGAGGCAGCTGATGTGACATGGGCATAGTTTCAGCATGTGTAAAATTCTTATCCCAGTGACTTTTTTTCTTTTGCAACTTCTTTTCCCAAAGCCATTCAGAAAACGTAACCAATAAATGGTTTCATGTTGGTGTGGCTCTGTATTTAGGCCCACTTCCCTTTGACTAATATCTGGGAAGGAAAACTCAAGAGCTCAATGAGCTTCTAACAACTGTTGGAGCTCTAGGCTGCCTGGTAATCTGTCTGTTCAAAGGGAGGCATGTTGTTTCATGTCTGGATCCCTAGCTGTGTTTTCCTAAACCATCTCAAATCTCTCTCTCCATTTAATTGAAAGCAGACCTTTGTTGGCTGTGATTTCTCTTGTGCTGGGGTGACAGTGAATGCTGTAGACCCTCTGAAAGACTGCTTGCTTTGCTCTAACAGTTGTCCCAAGCATCTCAATGACAGGAAAGGAAGCTGTTGCTTTTGGTGTTTGCACGGGATCCAAGCAAGAAGATGTAGACTAGTAGATTCTGCCTCCTGTAAGGAAGCTCTTGTGCACCTGGCATAAGATTAGCTGGAGTTGTGGATAACCCAGGAATTTGAATCATGTGAAATTGAGGATAGAAAAATACTTGGTTACACTTGGTCTCTTTATATATGTATCTTTTGATGTAGAATCTACCAGGCTAACTTTCTACAGCTACCCACCAAAGAGTAATTTCCAGTGTGGGTTTTCCAAATCCATTGACAAAGTCTTACCTAAGCTGCCTTCTTTATTACATGGAGAGGAGCTGGACCTTTGTTTTTCAAACCTGGTAGACAAACAAGCTTGGGAAGAGAAGGGTAAAAAAATTCTGCTGTTCCTGGCTTATTGGCATCCCAGGTTCCAGTTGGTATCTCCTGTCTTTGCTTGAGATGGATTCTTCAGAAGCTGGAGGGCTCGCATCTTTTCCAAAAGCGAGTATGAAATGGTTCTGGCAAGAGCCTCTTCAGAAATGTGGAGAGAAGGGCAAACTACCTTGTAAGTGCATCCTGCTGTAGATACCTGCCCGATTCTTTCAGCTACAGAGAAATGGTAGACTGGTCATGTAGCAAATGCTGAACATGATAATGATCCTTGTTGTGAAGTCAAAGGAATTTAGGTCCTTGTTTAGTCCCACAGTTCAAATCAGAATCTTCAGGGTTAGTGGCACAGTGGTGGAAGGCTAAAGGAGGGATGTTTCTGTGGGCAAGGAAGGATGGTGGGAGAGGATAAAGAAATTTATCTGAAGGACCCGTGATGGATGTGTCTCCATAGTGGATTTGCATTAGTGCAGCTCAGTAGTGATGTCTTGGAACACCACATCCACTTTCTGTTGGTGTGGCCCTGGATAGATCTCGCAGAGCTGTGTGTGCATTAGCCTTCCTGCTTCTGATGTGGAAGGGTGACTGCATCTCACTGCAGTTCATTCACACTTTGCTTCAGTTGAGTCCTTTCCAGTTCAGACAGATAAAGAACCAGTGTGCAGCAATGAACACGCTTTCCTGGGTTAAAGTGGCATGTTACTTACTCAGCAGGTTAAACCTCAGTCTTAATCCAGCCCAGCAGGAAGACAGCCTCCCTGCCAGTTACCAAAAATCAGGGATTACTTTGAGCTCATTTATTTTGTTTAAATGCAAAACTAATGATGCTTCCATAGAGATGAGCAGGAAGTCCTGTTAGCATAGGTTTGCTTGGTTTGGTTTGTTGTTGGGTTTTCTCTTCAGATCAATGGGGAGTTGTTCAGCATTATTTTGGGGGCTGGGCAACTTTGTAGCTAAATAAAAGATGGAGAGGGGGGAGAGCTGTAAAAAGTGTTATTGTGTGATTATGAAGAGGCCTTTTAATGCAGTTATGTGATGTTAAAAAGGCCTTTATTGCTTGAAGTTGGAAGTGGAATACAAATAGGCCCACAGTGTCTATTAAATGAAGAGTGGAAAAAATGGTCTCTGTTTCCCTGAACTGCTAAAGCAAAACTAGTGATTGAGTAGTGATTAAAATCTGTGGCAGTGCTGGGTTTGCTAGTCTGATCATATACTAAGCAATAAAGCTTAGCAAGTAGGGAGCAGTTGTTTTGGTAACTTAAGGCATAGCTCATTGTTATAATGAGCCTCTTATCTAGGTTATCATGTCAGCAAATTGTTCTGCTGATAATGGCTGGTTGAAACAATTAGGGTTAAATTCTCCTTGGTGTAAAATAAGTACAGATGAGTTTGATGTGAATCATTTAGAGGATTTTTTTTGATACCTGATTTGCAGAAGTTATCTTAGATTCCCTGTCTGAAGGCTGGTGGACCGAGACAGCTGGGCTCCTTTGTGCCTAATTGCATCACCAGGGTCTGCCTCCCAGCTCTTCATTTGAAGGAGAAAGCCTTAACACTGTTTGCAAACACACTGAGAAGAAAAGACAGGGCTGGTTCCAGACAAGCAGATCCAGACCTTATCCAATCTGTTATCTTGGCTCCTGCAGAGAACCACCACCAGAAGGAAACACAAGAGACTGAAAAAGGCCAGGTGTGATTTGACTTCTCAGCATCCATGGCAGAATGGAAATGCTGAGGTTTCTTAGGAGTGTGTTTTATGCCTTTAAGGTGATTGCTTGCTCCACCTGGCGATTGATAAGGAGGAATCCTTCTGCTGGGAGTGATTGCTGACTGGGTGTAAGCATGGCAGGCAGACAGTACTTTAAGGTGGTTCTTGGCTGTTTCTTAGGTAAGTGGATCCTGGATTTCCTTGTGCTAGGCACGGTAGAAATGCAAAACAAATGGTGTGGCTCCTGCCTAAAGAGAAAGGATGAGAAGGTGCAGGTGACTGTGGGCGGATTGATTCCCACTAGGAAGTTCTGAGGAGTTGACCTGGAGCGCTGGTACTTAGTTCTCTAGCCTGATAGGTTCCCCTTTATGTTTCTGCAGGCAGTTAACACTTCCCCTTCTGAGGTGTTCCCACTTAAATTCATCTGTGCTGACAAGGAACACTATATCATGCTTGTCACTGCCACCTCCTTGCTGTTCCATCACCACAGCTACAGCTTGTCACTTCATTATAGCCTTATGGGGAGCTTTCCAAAATGTCCTTGTGCTGACAGGGCACTATATATATGTGCACAAGTGGAAATTGCTTCTTTCTGGTGCTGACAAAATCTTACAGGAAAGGACACAGATGTTTATGAAGCTGAGATGGACAAATACTGGATGAAGATACCTTCAAGAAGATCTATGGCATATTTTGTAGGTCACTAGTTAGTGTAAGAGTACAAAATTACTAGGCTTCACTGTAGTGAGGAGCTACTATAAAATATATATATATTACAAAACATAGTAGCCACTATTTTCTCTTGAGTTATATTCTCTGAGAACTTAAAGCTCTAGTTCTGGGAGCAGCACAGTGTATGCAAAGGCACCTGGGTTATTCAGAAGCCTGAACATCTCAATTTACCAAAAGCTGGTGCTATTTGCTAGTCAGAAGGTAAAGGGACTTGGGTTGCCAAGTGCCAAAGGTGACTATATATCAAATTTCTTCAGCGTGCACTGCTGTTGGTTGCTTATATAAGTGATCTTATAGCAGAACCTCTGTTGTATGTGTCTGGTACATACTACCTGGAGCTTTCTTGGTAGCATCAGTGTATTAGAGGCTTCCTTAAATACTGTGCAGAAGTATCAGACATTGAGCAGAGAATTCTGACACTAACAATGACATTTTAGTTTCTAATACAATGAAAGCTGAAGCACCTCTCTTGTGAAGACAGGTGAGTGTTGGGGTGGTTCATCCTGGAGAAGACTCCAAGGAGCCTTTAGACCATCCTCTGGTACCTAGAGGGATCTACAGGAAAGTTAGAGGGACTTTTTACAAGGGCATGGAGAGACAGGAGAAGGGAGAATGGCCTTTAGCTGAAAGAGGGCAGGTGGAGAGGAGATCTGAGGCAGGAATCTTTCCCTGTGAGGCTGGTGAGGCCCTGGCACAGGGTGACCAGAGAAACTCTGGCTGCCTCAGGATCCCTGTCAGTGTTCAAGGCCAGATTGAACGGGCCTTTGGGCAACCCAGTCTCGTTTAGGGTGTCCCTGCCCATGGCAAGGGCTTGGAACTAGATGGGCTTGAAAGATCCCTTCCAACCCAAACCATTCTGTAATTCTGATGACATAATTTCTGTCACTGAGCTTGTAGGGAAATCAATCCATTGTGGCTTCATTAGTGTGATGTAGTGCCTGGTGTTCTTAATACCTTCGCTGCAGCTGACTTGCTGAGCCTTGTGATTTTTTTTCACTGACACTGGGTTCAATAGTAGGATAAGACTCGGAGGAGAAACAATATTATTCATTATTTGAAACATTACCTGCCTGGCAGTTACCAGGATCCTGAGAAACTCTTGAGTAGAGGAGAAAGAGCATGTAGGAACATAGCCAGCTACTACACTGAGAACAAAATCATGTCTGTGTGGTTTAAGCTGTTGTGTACCTGTAGACAAGTGAAAAGACCAGAAGATTTTACTGGCTTTAGTTTGCCTTCCATGCTGCACAAGGACACTGAAACACAGGGGCAGTGGAAATGTCTGGTGCACAAAAAAGCACGTGGGGGGTGAGTCGTGTAATGGCAGCTGCTGCCCTGGTGACTGGGCTGCTAATGGGCTGATAAAGGGCAAGCAGAGTATGTGCTTCCTCTGGTCTTGTTTGGAAGAAGCTTGGAGCAGCCAGTAGCAGCTGTCAAGAAGGGTGGGCAAGTAATTTTTCAAGTTGTGGGCATTAAGAGGGTTATTTGTGCCACTTGAGGTCTTGAGCAATTAAGAGGAGGAGGAAGCTTCTCTTACCTCCCCAACCTTAAGAGCTAATTATTCTTCTGTCCAGATGGATGGGCTTTTCCTATGAAGAGAAATCTTCTTGTACTTAAGCACTGCTGTGCCACTGCAGATTCCCCAGCACAGGGCTTGGGCCTTTGAATAAAGATTGTGCTTGGGGAGTTGCTGATGTTGTAGCAAGCTTGGACAGAGAGACTTCCAGAGAAGTAACAGTGATGCCTGTCAAGACACTTTATGTAACCTTATTGTCCAAAATTACAAAGAGATAGATACAAAGGCACAGATAACTCTTTAAGGTCCTGTAAGAGTGCTTTTGATAGGGTGGATGGGTTGCTATAGGCAATCTGCTATGCCCAGCCCTCTGTATTTACAGGGTAATGAAAGTATTGGATTTCTGGATTTGAGACATTTAACATCTCTTGGTAGTACCTGTGCTCTTGTTCCATACAGCAGAGATCTCCCTAGGAAAAGCACCCCTGAATATGATTCCAGGTGTAAATACTTGTTGGAAAACTTTATAAAAAACCAATAACAAATATGAGCCTATAGAATTAGGCTATTTAGTCCTTGCTGCTCTGAATCTAATAAACCTCTTAGCCTTTTTTAAATATTCAGATCTTTGTGCCTGCAATTCTGTTTGGGATTCAGTTACATTAAAGTAATATCGTTGGGAGACATTAGATTACCCAGAACTAAAACAGGCTGAATGGAGGACCTAGAAGGGCAAGGTGTACTTGATTGAAAAGTACAAGGAAGGTGAGAGAGTACCCTCAGACGAGACATGTGAGTTAAGTATGTCCAAAGGGAGATAGGAAACATCTGAGATTCACTTTGATTTCTTTCAGCAACAGGATCCTCAGATGTGCTCTCTGGAATTATTATTTAACTTGGATTATTTTTAAATGATTCCTTTGAGGCTGTGCTGGATTCAGTTGTAGGGAGCACAGACGGTACAATGTCTTTCACTGACTCCAGGATCCATCAATTCCAGGCAAGTGTGTAATAGATGCTTCACTTGGGTCCAGGGAATATCTGTTCCACCTCTGCTGCCAAAACACCTTCAGTCTCTTATTTAAAAATAAAATATCAAAAAGTCAAGAAAATACCAAGTAAAAAATAAAAGCCAAAGAACTGATGATGTTCTGTGAGAAGGCAGTGGAAGAGACCAAAGAGTTGCATCCCTGCAGTGGGAGGGAGTTAGCTGAAATGCTCCTGGAACAGAAATCATGAGCTGTCAGTAGCCCTTGTCAGTATAAACTGGAGGAAATCCCCTTCCTAACCGTGGTATGCTCTGTCTGCTATAAACATCTCCATTGGCAGGCTGTTTGGATTAGGTTTCTGACTGGAAGATCAGAGTGGGAAATCAGGGAAGATCAAGAACCCAGAGTATGCTAGTGACTCCTACTCTGCATTTGTGATAGTTCTTAACAGCGACTTGTATGGATATGATATCTTCCAGAGCAATAGGTACTCTCCAAAGCAAAGGTATTTTGTATTTGCTGACAGGATAGACCTGTGAGGCAGTGTCAGTTTGAGTCCAGGGGAGTCTCTGTTGGCTGCATGATGTTCTGTACACCAGGTGCATTCCCTGGCACTGCTGCGAGGTAGAGATTTGTATGTAACTCAGCCCTTCCTGTATCATTTGTGGTTTTATAAAGGGCCAGAAACAACCCTGAATGTTAGCAACCTCCTTTTGGGTTCTGAGGGGTTTGTAGCTCTGTAGGCTCAGAGGAGAGAAGGCTCTGGGCAGACCTCATGGCAGCCTTTCTGTACCTCTAAGGGAGGTGGAGAAGGGAGTGTTAACGAGGGCATGGAGTGTTAGGGTAAGGGGAATGGCCTTCAGTTGAAGGAGGGGAGACTCAGATTAGATACTGGGAAGAAATTCTCTCTGTGAGGCTGGGGAGGCCCTGCCACAGGGTGACCAGAGAAGCTGTGATTGTGCCTGGATCCCTGGCAGGGTTGGATGGGGCTTTGGGTACCCTGGGGAGGGGTGTCCCTGCCTGTGGCAGGGGGGTTGGAACAAGATGGTCTTTAAGGTCCCTTCCAGCCCAAACCATTCTATGTTTCTATGAAATATTGATGAATAGCATTGCCTGTGAAGCCAAGAATGCACCACCCTATGCTCTTATGTTGGATGAATAAAGGAGCCATGGGGATTGGAAGGGTGGCAAAGCTTTTTTTTTTTTTTGCTGAAGACTAGTCCTATCACCTAACCATCTACTGTCTGCTTATTTCTTTTTCCAGCCTCTCTACAAGTGGACATTGTTCCAAGCCAGGGGGAAATCAGTGTTGGAGAATCTAAATTCTTCTTATGTCAAGGTAAGTGATAGCTTATGGCATCGATTATCTTCATTTGGGTTTGCTGAGAAGGTCAATCAGTGTATTAACTCTGGGATAAAAGCTCCAGTGACAGGTCTGGCTGCAACATCTTTTGATCTTTCTTTTTTTTTTTTAAATGTCTTTATGGTTTATAAGACTGCATAGTGAAGACACCACGTGCTGTTTATTTGAAACAGAAAATGTGTTTCTCTTCAGAGCTGGCAGCAGAAAGCAGCTCCAGCAAACAGAGTTTAAAATGAAAAAAACCCCAGGTGTTAGTGTTGCCTCTAAGCTTGAGCTTTAACCACAACAATGGCACCGTGCATCTTTCCACAGTTCTTGGATCTTTTGAGTTCAGAATGAAGCCTGTTGTTTTTCCAAGTGATGTCTCTAAGTGCCAACAACAGTAATGAGAATCCGAGGTGACTTGAGAGTTGTTACCCCTACAACTAAGGATTTTAATGCTGCTGAAAGCCTGCATTTTCTTGTGACACCATTTACTCTTTGTGCAGACTACAAAAGTCCCCAGGCTGTTCTCCTGCAGTGTGGTGCAGTGCTGACACAACCTGTGTACCCCAAAGTGGGTCCTACCACTTTATGGTGTTTTCCAAATTAGCATCCACATGTGCTCTTCAGTTTTCCCTGAAATCAGCTGGCCTGCTTTCTCATGGGAGGAATTAGTACCTTGGAGCACTGGTGTGATAGCATCCTGAAGCATGACACAGAGCCAGTGGGTGCTATGGTGAGGTCTGGGAGCAAACCACAATGAGAGCACTACGTTTCCTCAAGAGCATACTGACTGGGACAAGATGTGAGGTCATCTGATCCAGGAGTGCTCAAATGCAGAGTAACTTGGTGATGCTAGTGCTTTAAAAATGAAAGTATACTCTGAGAAAGTGATGAAAACTGTGGGATCAATTAAAGCCCCTCCAGCAATAGGACTTCATCCCAAATATCTAAGCCACATTGAGAAATGCAGAGATGTGTGAGCTGCAAGAAAGAGACTGCCTGGAAGCACTTAAGAGTTGTGATTTACACTGGATGCAGCAGGAGGCTTAAGCTGATCAAGCTGACCAGCACTGCTGCTACAGCAGCATCACCGTTTTGGTATGCAAAAGTAGCTGAGGCTGCAAATACAGATATTTCTTGAAAATATGATGGAGCTCAAGCAGGAAGAGGTTTTTATTTTTTCAGGCTGATCTCTGTAATGGAGAGACAGGGACCTGGGATTCCAGGATACATAGGCTATTCTGGACTCAAATGAGTGAGCCCCTTTAGATTCTAAAATCAACCTAATATCATTTTTGCAGGACAGCAGTTGGCCACTCTCAGTGCTGAGAGACAGAATTTTCTTTGCTTGCTTCTCAGGTACCAGCAGCCCTTCCCCTAGGTTAGTCTTCTGCCTAGTGGTCCTGGTTGTATGTCGTTCCCTCTGTGCAGAGATGGTGGGAACTCGCTTCACTTTGCTCTGTTCTCTTTTCCTCCTTGTCCCTAGTGGCAGGGGAAGCCAAATCCAAAGACATTTCCTGGTTCTCCCCCAACGGTGAGAAGCTGACGCCCAACCAGCAGCGCATCTCAGTGGTGCGGAACGATGAGTTCTCCTCCACCCTCACCATCTACAACGCCAACATTGATGATGCTGGCATCTACAAGTGTGTTGTCAGCAGCCTGGAGCAGGGAGATTCCGAGGCCACCGTCAACGTGAAAATCTTCCGTAAGAGAGAGTCCCCCAGGCTGTTTACTGGTCTTACCTTACACATCTATGAGGCAAGATGAGGGAGTCAACTGTCTTACCTTCCTAGGAAAGGCAGTTTTGAAAGGGGAAGAAGGAGGGTGAAAAGAAAAGGGGTGTTAAGAAGGTGAAGTCTTCTCCGTTCTTGGTTTTGAGGGGAAAGTGGGATCTAGGACTTGGGTCTGACAGGGCATTACCAGTGTGTTTACTGCTTAAATCCTTCTGAAAGACAGGAAAGAAAGTGGTAGGAGGAGATGATTCTAGCACTTCCTCAGCGTCTGGGAGGAGTAAGCAAACAGAGCAGCTTTTGTGGGTGACAGACATTCTATAAGATAAGACTAGCCTTCAGTAAAGATCACACATTCAGAAGTGTTATCATAAGCCATCAGCATGTTGTCCAGCAGAGCCATGATAGCAGCTCTTCCCCTCCCTCCTGGGAAGCTGAGAAATCCCAAGTTCACATTTTCTTTTTGCAATGTGGACAAATCGGTGAGCTTTGTAAAGTATTGATCTGGCCCACTGACAGGCCTGGAAACTGGGGCTCCTGTGCTGCAGTGCACTGAGTCAGGCATACCTTTATCATCCTCCCCTTGGGAACATGGAGAGTGCTAGAGAATGTGTCCTCTGGGGTTTCTTTCACTAGGAGCACAGCTTGTGGTGTGCCAAAAGCTGCAGTGACTTTCTCTCCTCCATTGTTTTCAGAAAAGCTGATGTTCAAGAACGCTCCCACTCCTCAGGAATTCAAGGAAGGGGATGATGCTGTGATTGTGTGCGACGTGGTCAGCTCACTGCCTCCTACCATCATCTGGAAGCACAAAGGCAGGGATGTTATCCTAAAAAAAGATGGTAAGGCACAGGAGATGTTTTGGTGCTTGTCAGTTCTGAGGTCAAATGTCCGTGTCTCCTTCAGGGTTCAAATTAGGCTGATAGAAGGGGTTCAGAAGAACAAAATGGTGATGGTCACAAGGGAGAAGCAATTTGGACCTGACGCTATGTCTTAGGATTTGAATTTAGTTATTCAAGATGCTCTGGTTTGTCAGGACAATAATGCTGCCACAGAAATGGCTGTTGGGCTTTGACACTGAAACAGGTGAAAGGAATGTTAGGAAAAAACTTGAGCTAAAAGAAATCCCATCAGAGAGAAAAGCCTTGTGTTGTGATGCTCTCCTGCCTTCCAAAGGAGCAAAGGCTAAAAGGTCCTGGAAGAACGTTTCATTTCAAAATGCTGCAGACTGTCCTGCCCAGGGGGATGTTTTGCTGGCAGAGGGGACTGCAGAGCCCTGACTCCAGTTGAACACTTGTGTTTTCCAGGTCTGCTTGTTGCAGGCACAAGGGACCTGTAGTAACACTTGAATTCTGCCACCCTTGGGCAAGAGGGGCAAGTTTCAAGTTGGTTGTTGTGTAATACTAAGGAAATGAAAATGTGCTTGTGTGTGGATCTGTATGTTTTTCTCTCTGGGAGGGTGTACTTAGAGCATAAAGCACCAGAGCATTTGGTCTGCTGCCCATGTCTGGTTTCTTTCATGGCAGCTTCAGTTACATCAGCAACTCCATTAAATAACGGGAAGGGAAATGGGATTATGCTAAGCTTTGCCTCAACATAGGAAGGGCAATGAGAGGAGAACCACCTGTTACCTGCAGCAAGCATTCCTAAGGATCCTTGGATCAACCTTCCTTTTGTCTTTTCCAGTTCGATTTATAGTCCTGTCCAACAACTACCTGCAGATCAGGGGGATCAAGAAAACCGATGAAGGGACGTACCGCTGCGAGGGCCGGATCCTGGCTCGTGGGGAGATCAACTTCAAAGACATTCAGGTCATCGTAAATGGTGAGTGGCTTAGAATAAGGCCTGGTTCAGGGGCAGGATATGTAGTACCTGTCCTCCAGGTTCCTGATGGAGATGTTTCTTCAGATTTGCACTCACAAGTTCCCATCAGCTTAGGAATACTTCTCTGCTGTGTCAAATAAAAATGTCCATGAAGTTGAGTACTTACAGATGCTTACAGAAAGTTGTTATGTCAGGAGAAATCTGAAGCCTCTCATGACACTGATCTTGTTGGGACTCATAAGTGGTTTGGGCCACAATACTGATTTTCTGTTTGTCTCTCCACCCTCTGCCCTTCCCTCCCTGTGCTGTTTGCTTTGGAGAGGTCAAACCTGCTCCTTGAAACCTGCAGGTGATGGGACAAGGGCTTTAATTACTAGTGATGTCTGTGTGTATGGCAGAGATGTTCAGCGACCCTTCCAGGGCTCACTGTTGCTCACATCTTTTGCTCTTTTTAACTTGAACCTGAATTCCTTCTCTTCCAGTACCCCCTTCTGTGCGTGCCAGGCAGAGCACCATGAATGCCACTGCCAACCTCAGCCAGTCTGTCACCTTAGCTTGTGATGCTGATGGCTTTCCTGAGCCAACCATTACGTGGACCAAGTAAGATGCTGTGTGCAATGGCCTGATTGTGTGTGAGCGTGGATGTTTTCCCCAAGGCCTGGAAAACCAGGCTGGAGGGAAAGCAACATTTTAGCCAGAATAAGATTAATTCCTTTCTCTCACAAGAGGAAGAATGGCCTCATAATGGAATTGCAGTTAGCTTCTGTTGTGGGTTAACCCCAGTGGGCAGCTCAGCACCACACAGCCACTCACATTTGTCTGAGTGGAATGGGGAAGAGAATCAGAAGGGTCAAAATCCAAAACCTCCTTGGCTGAGATAAAGACAATTTAATAGGTAAAGCAAAAGCTGTGCCTACAAGCAAAGCAAAATAAGGAATTCATTCACTACTTCCCATTGGCAGGCAGGTGTTTGGCCAGGTCAGCTGTACCCTCCTAACTTTTGCACACCCCCAGTCTGCTTGCTGTCATAGCAGTGTGAGAAACAGAAAGCTCTTTGTTGTGTGGATACTGTTTAGCAACAGCTAAAAACATCATTGCCTTACCAACGCTCTTCTGCTCACAAACCCCAAACCTAGCAGCATATGAGCTACTATGAAGAAAATTATCCCAGCCTAAACCAGAACAGCTTCCTGGAAAAACAGGAATAATGGTAAAATCAGTAATTTTCACTGGCCTGTTGCATTCTCTGTCAAGCTGCAAATTATGGTGAAGCTTCATGCTAACCAGACTTGTTCCATGGGTCAGTTTATCATCTGTTTCACTGGTGGGGGATCTTAGGGAAAAGTGGATGCTGTAACTTGTGTTTGTCATACCAGGAGATCTGCATGTGAAGTCTCTTTCTTCATTTTTGTCAGGTCTACTTGTCACTGTCAGGCAGTGGTACAGTCATCAGGTATACTGTTCTTGAAATTGTGTGGCCTTCTAGGTAAAGGTTGTGAGGACAAGTTGTAATGTTGAAAAGGCTTATGACACCTTGGAATAGTTGCAAGGACAGAAGCCACCTTCAGTGGTGTTTACAGTTCTTGCATATAGGCTGTAAGATGGGGACAGGTTCAGTTACCAGCAGCCCTTGATGCAGGAGGGATTAAGAATAGATCAAAAAGGTGGGCTTCGTAACCCATAGGGAAAGAAAAAGGTGTTGGTCCCTCTCAACCCGAGGAGTTTCAGTGTAGGAACTCAGTTCTAGTGTTAACAAGAAGCCTAAACCAAATAGCCATTGATTGCTTCTCCTTCCCACCGCAGACAGTGTGCATTGTGCCTTGCAGGGATGGAGAGCCGGTGGAACAGGATGCTGATGAAGAGAAATACAGTTTTAACTATGATGGGTCCGAGCTCGTCATCAGGAAGGTGGAGAAGAGTGACGAAGCAGAGTACATCTGCATTGCTGAGAACAAGGCTGGCGAGCAGGATGCCACCATTCATCTCAAAGTCTTTGGTAAACATGCTCTTGCTGTTCCTCCTTTCCAAGCCAATTGGTAGCTCACTAGTGCAAGCTGGAAGTGACCTACTTATCCCTGTTAATGACTGGGATGCCTTATCTACAGCTGCTTCTTTCCCAAGTAATGCTGTGCACCTCTGCTATCATGCTAGGAAAAAATAGATCTAGTGTATGTGGCTGAAACAGATGCCAACTCCATTCTGCTCTCTCTCTGATAAAAGAAATTCAGTCCTGTGCCAGGGGTGGTGTGAAGTTCACATGCTACCTGAAATATCTTCTAGGCCCAGCAGGCTAAATCCTAATCCAGTGAAAGCTGTGATTAAAAGGGCTTTAGCACTTCAGTGGGACTTACTGCAACCTGGACAGGAAGGTGAACTCCACCCCACCACTGGGAATGACTTTAGGCTTACAGGAATGAATCAGCAGCTTTCCTACCTTCTGTGAGGCTGGGAGTGTTAATATAATCCTCCCTGTCCCATCCCCCTGTAGCCACTTGGCAAAGCTGCTTTTCAACTGGCTAATTTGAGACAGAGAAAGTAGACAGCCAGGTACAAGATTTGGCTGACAATCCCAGGGGATAGTCATTTGTGCACTGTTATATGGGTTCTACTTCAGGTATACCCTTTTCTAGTCTTTTCCTACAACAAGCCTCAGCTGTAAGCATGTGTAGAAAAAGTCTACTAGTTCTTCAAGGAGGTAACTTCTTCCCAAATGTCACTCTGCTCCCTTCCTCACGTGGCAGTAACTTGGGACAATTCAGAAGGCTTTTTCCCCAGTGTTGCTTGTTACAAACACTGCTGTTGACAGGCTGGCTTCATTCTGAGCACCAGGTGAATGAAGATTGCTTTTTCTTCTCAGCAAAACCCAAAATCACCTATGTGGAGAATAAAACAGCTATGGAACTGGAGGATCAGATTACGCTGACCTGTGAGGCGTCTGGGGACCCAATCCCTTCCATCACTTGGAGAACTTCCACCCGGAACATCAGCAATGAAGAGAAGGTATAAAACCCTTACCAAAACCATGGTCTCACTTGCTGGGATCAGTGCAGCTTGTATCTGCTTGCCTCTGCTGATCCCCAATGCATGATAGCCACGCACAGATGCACATGGAAATCATGGTGATTCCCCTCTCTGTAGTAAGAACACATGCAGTCCCACCCAGGCTATCTGCTAAAGGATCACCTCTACAGCTTGAAGTAGCATCATAGGTATCCTTTTGTAGAAAGAGCCATCTCAGTTTATAGTGACTGAGGATATGCTGAGTTCCTGCTGGTATTAGTCTGTGTTGAATAAACTTGAAAAGCAGTAGACCCTGGACACTTCTCAGAGGAGCTTCCAAAGGGACCTACAGTTGCAGGAAGCTTGTTGAAAGGGTTTTTCCCTTCTGTTCCCAAGCTGAGAGGTGGAAATGAGCATCCTGATTCCAGTGTTGTCCATATGATTTCGGAGGGTGACAGGTTGAGAGGTGTGGGGTATTATCTCTCAAATATGCACTGGACCAAAATGAGCCTGTTAATTCCTTCTTGCCCTGTATTATAGTCTAACGCTGCATGTACCTGAAGCACAAAAGCCTGGCTGCCTTTGTGTTCACCTGTTTGTTGCAATCACATCAATACCATTTTGTTCTTAAAAGGCAAAAATAATTAGCAGTTTCTCTTTCAATAGCCTGTGCTGTTTTTCTGTTGTCCACAATTCCCCATAACCAAGTGAGATGAGGATGTAGTGATTTACTGTAGGTATTTCATACTGGTTGCATAAGGTAATTGGGAAGCAGAGTTTAGAGCCAAGTAAACCCTAGAAAAAAGTAGGAGCAAGGAGCTGTTGCTTATCAGTAATCTAATAACAGAATGCTTCAGGGATCAGCTAACCAGGGGCTCTGACTCAGTACGAAGGCAGCAGTTGATAGACTACTTAAAGCAGTCTTAAAGTGACAGAGATAACAAAAGGCAGTAATTCACACAGCTGCCATTCTGCACTGTAGCCTCCTGTAGCTTTTAGAATTGCCTTCATGATGTTAGCTCTTCACCGTGTTGTTAGAGAATCACAGAGTTGTAGGGGTTGGAAGGGCTCTCCAGAGCCCATGGGGTCCAACCCCCTGCCAAAGCAGGGTCCCCAGGACAGGGCACACAGGGCGGTGTCCAGACGGGGCTGGAATCTCTCCAGAGAAGGAGACTCCACACCCCCTGGGCAGCCTGGCCCAGGGCTCCCTCACCCTCACTGGGGAAAAGGTCTTCCCCACATTGGGGGGAACTCCCTGGGCTCCAACTTGAGCCCATCGCCCCTTGTCCTGTCCCCACAGACCCTGAGCAGTGGCTGCCCATGTCCCCCTGTGTCCCACCCTTCAGATCTTTATCCCCAGTGCTCAGATCCCCTCTCAGGCTGCTTCTCTGCAGGCTGAACAGCCCCAGCTCCCTCAGCCTTTCCTGCCAGGGGAGATGCTCCAGGCCCTTCCTCCCCTTCGTAGCCTCCTCTGGACTCTCTCCAGGAGATCCCTGGCTGTTTGATCCCAGGGAGCCCAGCACTGGACACACTGCTGCAGGTGGGGCCTGAGCAGGGCAGAGCAGAGGGGGAGGATCCCCTCCTGTGACCTGCTGGCCACGCTCCTCTTGATGCCCCCAGGATCCCATTGGCCTTCTTGGCCCCGGGGCACACTGCTGGCTCATGGCCACCCTGTCACCCACCAGCACCCCCAGGTCCTTCTCCACAGAGCTCCTCTCCAGCAGGTTATCCCCCAAATGTATAACTTATTAATCAGGGTGCCTAGCCTTAATTCTTTCCTAATGTCTTTTGGATTTGAGGGTTAATGGAAATCCCAGCAGTGTTTAGAGATTTCCATTGCCTTCAAAAGCTGTTGGCTTGGGCTCTGACTGCAGCATGGCTGGGGGACCTTTTTCCACAGGATAAGGTTATTCATGGCCTTGTCTCTGTCTAGGAAGGCAAAGGGCTTGCATGTTCCTAACACTGAAGTTTGGATCACAGCCACAGAAAAGGCCTTTGACAGGGAGAATGATATATAAAACTGAAATAACACTAAATCAAATAGAAGTTGATGAAACTTCTCTCTCTTTGCAGAGAGTTTGATCTGTCCAGCCTAATAAAACTAACAGGATGTCAGTGGCAAAACTGCTAACCATTTTTGAGACTCTCATATATCCTGTTTGATGGTGTTAAGTTGGTGATCAATGTTAGGGAAATGTTAATGCTCTGATAGTTTCTTACATATATGGGGGGAAAATCAAAGGTTTGAGGTACTACCATGTGTCTCATGTACTAGTTCAAGCCTTCAGGGAAATGTTTGGGTGGTTTGGGTTTGTTTTTTTTTTTTGGTCATATACCACACACTTTCTAGGCAGGATTCTATTTTTTGTGTGGTTTTTGTTTTGTTTTTCCCTTGTCCCCCATTTTCTCTCTTGTGCTGTAAGCTTAGGGGAACGGTACAGATAGCCAGAAAATCCTCAGGTCAAAATAGCTCTGGTATGCATTAGGTTGCATATGTAATAGAATGTTTATATCTGGTTTACTGGCTCTGGGTTAGCACAGGGAACTGGGTGCTTTTTGGTGTGGGAGCAAAAAAATGCTGTTTTAAAAATTACCCAGCTCTGCTTTTGAATATGATTTAGATGCTAGGTCTTATTTACTTTTGTGATCATACTCCAAATTTGTAAAGGTCTAGAGGTGCCCTAATTCCCATGAACTTCAGAAAAACCTACCCATACCCCCAAACAACAAACAAATCCTCAGTCACTTTGAGGTTCCCATTTACCCTCTCTGTCAAAGAACAGAGGCAGTCTGATGCGTGGACAAGGGGCAGGAGGTCCAAACACTTAGTTAATGTAGCAACTATCTGAACAATGCCATACTTCCCTGAGAGACCTGATGATATCCCAGCACGTTTAGCAGAAGGCTGTCCTCTCTGTGGCTATGCCTACACAGTGTGAGGCTCCCTGGGCTAAGAGTCTCTTGCACTGAAGATGGTCTGCAAAGGTAAGTGGTTGTGACTGTGGTCTAGGAAAATCACATGATTGGCAACTGTGTCCCAACACATAGGAGCAAACCATACTTCCAGATACTGGCATGGTAATTATGAAAAGTAAAAAATAATAGCAGTTTAAAAAAAAAAAGGCTTAGATGTTGTTCACTTTGGTTGTGGATGTAGAAAGGTGCTGCCTAGGAGAAACTCCTGCTCTGTTAGTCTGTGATTCCACTCTATCATTCCTGCATAACATGGCAAGAACTAACAGCCCTGGAAAGTTGTCAGCACAGTGATTGACATGGTCTGGCTTTGTCCTTCCTCAAGTATTTATTGATACAGCATTGGTAGAGAGGAAGAATGTTTTCTCTTTGAATGATACCAGCTGCAAAGCTGATCAAGCCAGCATGCCATGTTCCTCCTCACCTTTAAGTGTGTTTCATGCCCTTTTAAGAGACGTGGTGCTTCTGTTCCTGTACCAGACTAACTGGGATTCAGCAAATAGAGTTTTGCTCTCTATTGGTGCCTACAAGTTGTACAGTTTCAGTGCAGACATGAGTGTGGTTACTGACAGGTTTGTGGAATCACTAACAGCTCTTCCACAGCTGCAGACAGTGTGTTTACCCAGCAGCCTAGCTTAGTGCCTGAGGAATGGGAGGTGATGCTTTTGTGCAGACCTTTTACCATCTTGCCAGAGCTGGCAGTAGGTATATCTGTGGTGTAGAATCTCCCCCAGTGCTGCTGTCTGTCCTCCCATGCTAGCTCTCAAGATCTGCATTTCATTACCATTTTCTCTATGGCAAGGCAAAAGCAAAGTGAACATTTTACCACGCCCTCTGTCAAGAGCAGAGGGAGAGATGTGCTCTGGTATTCTTCCTCCTTTATCCTAATTACAGTTTAACCTGTATAGTGTCATAATACTGGGTTACTGGCTCCTACTCAAGTAGGATAATGCAAGTCTGACTTCTGAATGGACCAGAGTTTGAGGCCCCTTTAGTAGGTGATTGCTTCACAGAATCACAGGGGTTGGAAGGGACCTCCAGAGCCCATGGGGTGCAACCCCCTGCCAAAGCAGGGTCCCTAGGACAGGGCACACAGGGTGGTGTCCAGATGGGGCTGGAATCTCTCCAGAGAAGGAGACTCCACACCCCCTGGGCAGCCTGGCCCAGGGCTCCCTCACCCTCACTGGGGAAAAGGTCTTCCCCACATTGGGGGGAACTCCCTGTGCTCCAACTTGAGCCCATCGCCCCTTGTCCTGTCCCCACAGACACTGAGCAGAGGCTGCCCATGTCCCCCTGTGTCCCACCCTTCAGATCTTTATCCCCAGTGCTCAGATCCCCTCTCAGGCTGCTTCTCTGCAGGCTGAACAGCCCCAGCTCCCTCAGCCTTTCCTGCCAGGGGAGATGCTCCAGGCCCTTCCTCCCCTTCGTAGCCTCCTCTGGACTCTCTCCAGGAGATCCCTGGCTGTTTGATCCCAGGGAGCCCAGCACTGGACACACTGCTGCAGGTGGGGCCTGAGCAGGGCAGAGCAGAGGGGGAGGATCCCCTCCTGTGACCTGCTGGCCACGCTCCTCTTGATGCCCCCAGGATCCCATAATACATGTCTCTTCGCTCACCCCTATAACAGGTGAATTAAATGGCTGTATTAGATAACCCTGAAAACAGTCCAGTGCATCCTTCCACTTGTTTTCTGGGTTAATGTTACTGAATAGAAGCTTCTATCAACTCTTGTTGTTGGCAGCTAGAGCAAATAGAGAGGTTGTTAAGAATTTAAAGATCTCACATGAAGGCAGCTTGACTGAGTTTCTGCCAAGGTGAGGAGTGCCCTGGTGCTAGGACAGAAATAGTGAGCTGCCCGTGGTGCAGCAGTGTGCTAGGGTGCAATAACCAGAAGATGAGAGGGACTCATTCTCTTGCACAGCTCACTGGAAGTCAAGTTTAACAGCGAAGTAATAAAAAAGGGGAGGAAAAAAAAATGAAGTGGAGAAGAGCCTAATACTGTGCTGATGCAAATGAGCATTGTTGCAGCATCTGTAGCAAAGTGCTTCTAGATGGGATGCAGCAGAGCTAAGATTTCAAAAGTTAAGTTTAATTTTCTGATTTTTTTTATTTTTTTGCTTTTTAGTGGGCAATATAACTTGGATATAATTCCCTGTCCTAAATTTTTGTTGTACTTTGTACGTGGAAATATTTTTGGATTTAATGATTCAGGAGTAGATGAGATTGGAAGTTCACAGGAGCTCTCTTGGAACTGAAGACGCTCCCATTTAACAACTCACTTCCAAAGGGAAGATGCTAGCATGCATGAGGCTCTTGATTCCCTCTCTATCCTCTGCATGGTGCTGAGTAGAGCTCCTGTATCTCTTTGTCTTAATCAGGGAGGGTTAGTATGAAGCTCTCCAGGATGGAAAATGTGGTTCTATTCCCCACCCACAAGTACCTTTACAAAGAAACAGCAAGCTCTAGGAATGTGGAAACAGGCTTTTTACTTCTTTTTATCTTCCTTTACGTTGATAGGTACTGAACACCAAAGGATAAAACCACATCTCCTTTTCTTGTTCCTTTTGATTGTGGGGTTTTGGGTTTTTTTTTATTTAATTCCTCTGTGCTGACACCACAGAGCATCAGTGGGTTGGGTTGAAAGGGGAATTGCACGGCTATCAGCAAGGCAGTTCCTGTGCTGGCCCATTTTACTCAGATACAGAGGAGGTGCTGCTATGTCAGAAAGGGGTTATGATGAATTATGGTTGCCTGTTCAGCTTTCCAAGGAGCTTGTGCACAGCAGGATATGCAAACACTGGAATGATCCGATGATGGGAATGTCCCAGCCCATGCAGTTGTTAATGAGCTTCTCAGGTGGCTTCACCTCAGGCCTCTAGCTGCAAGCAGATACCTTGTTTTCATCAAAGACATTCTAAAATGGGGCTGTCTGTACCTTATGTTTAAGTCTCCCAGTGTTCACTAGAAGCACTGTGCAAACAGTGGTGCACTATGTTTCTCTTCTTCCCATCTCCTAAGATCCCATTTCCATTGCTGTAACGTCACTCCCTCCTGAGCTGTCACATCCACACGTCAGCAGTGCTCGTGCCTCACATCAGTAATGCCATCCTGGCTGTGATATTAGCAGGTGATTTTTGACTCCTGAACTGTATCAAGCTGTAATTGAAATATACAGACCAGAAGAAAAATATTTGAAAGATAAATTGGGAGTGTGTGTGGGGGAGAACCAGAACCCAGCAACTCTGTGCTTTCTGAACCACACTGTTGGTGGCTTTCTCTGGATGGGAGATGTATGCTTACTGGGAAGGTTTGTGCATGTTTCACTGATTCCTACTGTTTGGTTGTCCCAAGCCACTGGGACACAGGATTGGGTGTGTCCATCCCCAAGCACGATGAGCTGAATGAACACTATCAAGTGGAGATGTAAGGTTCTACCCTGCTGTCTCCTGGCTGGGAGGCTTCATGCTGTTTCAGTGCTCTGCAGCTCAAGGTCTCCTATTCCTGACCAAGTGTGCATGTAAGAACATGGACAAGTGCATGATCACATTAGCAGTGTGAGTGTTACTGTCAATCAGTGTGTGTGGGTGGCTAACAAACCAGTGTTAGCAAACCAGTTCTGTAACTGTCATTGCAATTTAGTGACCTAGGTCATCAGAATCTCTTCCCCCAGTATGCTGGGGACAGGTTTCTAGCCATGGTGACACAGGAAACAGTCACTCCACGTGTAAAAATGGAAGCAGGGTTGATTAGCCTTTTGCTTAATCATTTGAAGGCCAATTGACAGGGTTATAAAATTTTGAATGCAAATCAATCTAAATCGAGCTCGTATTGAGAGATGGGAGTTGGGATCACCCCACACACGAGAGGAACAACTTGGAGCCTGCATGTGCCCAGAACGCTATGTGGTGCAGACACTGTGATACCTAAAAGCAACCTTTGATAAACTTTTTATTGCTTTTTTTTTTTTCCCTGTTGTTGCTGTGTTCTATATCTGTTCTCTCCAGGCTTCGTGGACCCGGCCCGAGAAACAAGAGGTATAAGATCACCAGACCTTTAGCAAAACTTAGTGTCTTGGTTTTGGTTTGTTTGGTGTTTTGTTTTTTTTTTTAAAGCATTACAGATTAACAAATCTCTAGTCCAGTAACCATGCCAACTAAACCAGCGTTAATAATATGATCAAATTAAATATCAGTACCTAAAAGAAACAGCTTGTAGACTTAGAAACTGCTTGGCACGTAGTAATGCATTGTTGGATGAGCAAACTAGCTGTGTTGGGAGGGAGTAATTCTGGTTGTGCTTTGGAAAAAAAAAAAGAAAGAAAACAAAGACAATTAAAAGCATGGGCAGCTGTGAGATCTGACAAATACTGCTTTCATAATGTTCTTCTCTGTTCTAGAGTTTTAAGAATTAGCAACAGCATGTATTCTGGGAAAGTATGGGGTTTTTTTTTCCAAAGACAGGCTCTTTTGCTCCAGCCAACTCATCTGTTTGCTCATGGTACTCCTTATATTTGACCTTCTCTTAAAGCACAACTGCATCATGTTCCATTTCAAACTCAATGCAGATAAATCTTTCACAAGTTGTATTTTTTCCACAAAATGCTCTGAATTGCCCAACTATGATTTATGTTTGAGTTTGAGGGTCAGTGAGGAGGTGGGGAATAATGCAGGAATTCATTTTGGTGCCAGTTTGGTTTGTTGTTGTTTTATTCCACATTCAATGCTGCATTTAAAAATAATAACAACCTACTTTGGGATGCACCTGATTTATAGCATTCTTGCTTCAAAATGGACTAGAAAGTTTGTTTCCAAGCAAATAATAGGGATCAGGTAGAGAAGAGAATTAGTTATCAGAGCTACTTGTGATTTTAGGATCACCAATTTCAAGGAGGCTCTGGGTACCCTGAATATTTTTTTTTTTAGTGTTTAACTTGTCCTAACCTGGTGTGGCCTAAACAAAGTGAACCTCTAACTTAACCACCACCTGCCTTTGCTTCACATGGACCTAAGAAGATACCACCTATTCTTACTCTAAAATGACCTGTTGGAATAGAAGATTTGTGGCAGGTGAAGGCATTGGATATTCAGTCCGGTTTGCGTTGAAGAATTTGGAATTGGAGTAGTTGCATCTCTTCAGGCCTGATGCTAATTCCTACTGCATCTCTCCTCCCCAGCTGTGTTTTCTGTGCTCTCCATTTCAAGGGGTTTTTTAATTAATACGAGCACTAATACTATTAAGCTTGCTTTCTCTGAATTCCTCACTGTAACCTTGTATTAAAATGTCCAAGCTGAGTTCTGTAAGACCTGTTGTTGAAGCTAATTGTTGCAGCTTGTTTTAAATAGCATGGTGGCTTTTAGCAGCATATCCCAGTGTCAGGGAACACAGCTCCCAGGAAGCTGAGTGAATAGTTGACACCAAGTGTTTCACTGTGACTAGTGCATTAGCTAAAGTAAGGAAGCCTCTGTGAGCTTCAGTCATAGCAGCATGTATGGGTGTTAAAACTTGCTTTCCCTGCTTTGGAGGCACAATTTTAGCTGGCAGCTTCTTCCTCTAAACCACAGTCAGCTCTGTTTAGTATGCACAGTGCATAACGTTTCTGTTTGTCATGCTGGTCCTGTACATCCTGGAGAATTGTTGGAAGTTATACTAGCAGCATATGCTGACAAAAAAACCCCACAACCACATTATCACCAACAGATGCTAAAAAAAACTCAATTGGAAATGAAATTACACCTCAGTTATACCCCAAACTGGTGATGCCTTTCTGGTAACTTGGAATTAGTGTGACCTTGCAAGTATTAAGAGTTTCAGATGACTTCCAGTCAGCACAGTGCTAGGACAGACCCTTTGTTTTCCTTCACAACAGTTTGTAGCTGTTGTCAGGAGTTTCTGGGTGTTGCTTTGGAGCTACATCCACCACGTGGGAAAAGGGTGAGGAAAGGCTTAGGACTGTGTGAAATGGTTGTGGGTACTTGTTTGTGAAAGAACTGAAAAATCCAGAAGGTGGAGGAAAAGGGGGTAAATGCATTCCCTACTTGTCTGTCCTCTTCCCCTTTGGCAGTGAAGTATTGAAAGAGGCAAGCTTTGTACACAGAACTGGGTGCCACGTTGGTAGTGTTGGGATTTGGAGGAAAACACTGGCATGTCCCAGAATAAATGGTACTAATTGGTGATAGGGAGAACTATCACATCCTTTCCTGTAGAGTGGCAGTTGGTATGATTTATTGCCTGTCCCCCTTAGGTTGTCTCCCAGTTACTGTGAAACATTTTATTATCCAGAATCATTAAAAGCAAGGAAGTTAGGGAAAGGGATTCCCAGTCTCTACATCTGGCTCACAAGCTTCTACCTCTTCTGTCCCTAATAACCAGGAATTGTTAGCATCTGATGGTCTGAAATATGAATAAAGGAAACTATTAGCATGCTTTCTCAGGTAGATTTTTTTTCTCTTCTTTGAAGTATTTTTCCCAATCATTCTTTTTTTTACTTACACATTAAGAGAGAGAGCGCTTCATCTTCAGAAGCAGTTGCATCACTTACAAAGTTATAATTTGTCTGCTTAGAATTCTTTTGTACTGAATCTTGACAACGTGAGGGAAAGGTAGGTGACACTGGATGTAAAATGACTTTTGCTGTAGTGGTTGGGTTTTTTTTTTTCTATTTTGCCATGTTTATACACTTGCCTACTGATGGGGTCATAGAAACAAGTGTTCTGAATATCTACCCAACTCATGAGCTAAAAGAAGCTGGGAGCCTCTGCAGTCTGGGCATTGATAGATCCTTCTGTGTGTAGGAGTTTCAGAAGTGAGCTGAGTCTTGGAGTCAAATCACTAACTGGAAAACAAGATTTAGTCAGACAGTGGAGAAAGATAAAAGCAGAATCTGCATATGTAAAATACCACAAAAGACTGCTGTTGTGTTAAGGGGTCACAGAGCTGTAGGGGTTGGAAGGGCCCTCCAGAGCCCATGGGCTCCAACCCCCTGCCAAAGCAGGGTCCCTAGCACAGGGCACACAGGGCGGTGTCCAGACGGGGCTGGAATCTCTCCAGAGAAGGAGACTCCACACCCCCTGGGCAGCCTGTCCCAGGGCTCCCTCACCCTCACTGGGGAAAAGTTCTTCCCCACATTGGGGGGAACTCCCTGTGCTCCAACTTGAGCCCATCGCCCCTTGTCCTGTCCCCACAGACACTGAGCAGAGGCTGCCCATGTCCCCCTGGGTCCCACCCTTCAGATCTTTATACCCAGTGATCAATGTTTATCAATAAAAATTGATATTCACTTAAAAATAAATAATAAATCTCAGCCTTCTTTTCAACAGGCTGAACAGCCCCAGATCTTCTAAGAAATGATGCACACAACACCATGTGTATGTGAAATAATGAACTGTTCCTAGCAACACAAGGGACCAAGCAGAAGAGAGGGAGTTGAGCTCGTGGCACTGGTCAGATTTGCAGTAAACCTGCATGCAGGATAGAAGAGAGAAGGAAAATACATGTAATTGGGTTTGTGTCATCAAAGGATACTGGGTTTGTGCATATGAAATTTGACTAGCTCAAATGAACTAATATTCAGAAGTAGCCGAGGTAATCGTGCTTACTTGTAGAAACTTTGTTAGCCTTGGAGTTTGAGACCACTGGCTCAGAACAGCAAGAGGCTTCAGGCCTGGAGGATCTGACCTCTGAAGATATCAGAGATGTACTTTGTGCTACAGCTCAGTGTATTTGGCTGCTTAATGTCCTAGTGATTTTTCCCCTGTAATCTCAGTACTTGTCCTGGATCTTTCAAGAAAATGAATGCTCTTGCAGCATTAATTGCATTAATTATGGCAATCTGCAGCAGTAGGCACAGCCATGAAGTTCCTAATTTAATTTGCTTGTGCCACTTTGAAAACTAGAGGAGAGAGTTGGTGCTTTAAAGCTTCCAAGCTGAAGCACAAGCACCAAAAGTTCTCACTTGTCCCACAGTGGAAGGAGTCATTCTTGGCCGTATGTGTTTCATATGTGAAGAGAGCACGAATTGGAGAGCCTTGGGCACGAGTTGGAAAGGATAAAGATAAAACCCATTTGTGTGGGATGGGATCACTGGGTGGCTGCAGTGCATTTGAGCAGATGGCAAACTGGATTTTACAGTCCTTGTCTGTCTGTCTCATTGACAGCCCTGTGCTTTGTTGCACGTGGGAGCAAGTTCTAAACTTGCATTGTATAACCACAGAATCACAAGGTTGGAAAAGACCTTTAAGATCATCCAGTCCAACCCTTCCTGTCCTATGCTAAACCACATCCCTAAGTACCTCATCTATCCTGTTTGTTAAACACTTCCAGGGAAGGTGACTCAACCACCTCCCTGGGCAGCCAGATTGCACTAGAATTTTCTCCAAACACCACAAGACCCCAAAGCATGGTTGCCTCTAGAAGAGTCACAGAGTTTTCTTGCCCTGTTCTCTACCTTTCTCCCTTCAGTGCCATGTTTTAAGTGAGAGTTCTGAACTTTCCTTTTGCCTGATTCAGTTCTGAGGTCTGGATCTAATGCCAGTCATTTCAAGGACATTGAAACAAAACAAGTGTCAGTGAGAGAAGAGAAAGGCCTAGATTCTCTGAGTTAGAAACACAGCAGCTATTGAGGAGATACTCTACAAGAGCATGCTGGCAAAAATTTTTAACCAGAGCTGGATCTCTACAGTTTTCATTCTGCAAAGAAGCTTGATGCTATCCAGCTGTCCTCAGACATGTAGTAGCATCTGATGTTTTGGTCTTCCTTTTTAAATTCTTCTTCCCTTCTCCTGAGTGCTTTGAATCCCTGCAGTTGGCTCTGTGTGACGAGGGATCCTCTGGTTGCTTTTGGAAAACCCCTCTCTGTCCCCATGATTTCACCTGACCTCAGGGTGATCCCTTCTGAAGTCCTGAGCACTGGAGGGTTGGCGTGAGGCACACTTGCATTTGTTCACATCCCTTTGGTTGGCATCACAGGCTCGGAGCTCAGCCTCTAACTCTCTTTTCCTTTCCTGCCAGACCCTGGATGGGCGCATCATAGTCCGCAGCCACGCTCGAGTGTCATCGCTCACCCTCAAAGAGATTCAGTACACAGATGCTGGAGAATATGTCTGCACTGCCAGCAACACCATTGGGCAGGACTCCCAAGCCATGTACCTTGAAGTGCAGTGTAAGAAGTGGAGGATGGTGTGTGGGGAGGGCGCTTGTGTGGTTTGGGGGGTAATAACTGTTTTGCAGTCTTCTTCCTGTGGTAAGGCCTAGCCTCCCGTGGCCAGGGAGGGGTGTGGTGTTTAGGTAGAGGGCATGAGGAGGGAGTCAGTCTGAAATGATTTCATTTGAGACATGTTGCTGTGTGCGTACATGCAAGCACTAGCAGTCTCCAGCTGGGACACTGTACCTTGGAAAGATTATGGGTCATGAGTCTGCTGCAGCCTCACTTGCTGGATGTATCTGAGCTCTTCCCTAGGAGGACTGACTCCTTTCTCTCCCACACTGTATTAGCAGCAGCCTTTGAGACTTGACTAGGTTTCCTCCTTACGTCCTTCAGCAGAAGACATTGCTCAACCCCCAGATGAGAAGACAGTTCCATTTCCTATATCAGATTCCTTTCTCCACTAACTGGACCCTAGCCCGAGGGCTCCTTAAAGTGAGGCTGACTGAGCTACTTCTAGGAGATCTTCTGGCTCAAGTGCCTTCACAAATGCAAACATGTCTGTTTTTCAGATGCTCCCAAGCTTCAGGGCCCTGTGGCTGTCTATACTTGGGAAGGGAATCAAGTGAACATCACCTGTGAGGTATTTGCTTACCCCAGTGCTGTCATCTCCTGGTTCCGGGATGGACAGCTGCTTCCCAGCTCAAACTACAGCAACATCAAGATCTACAACACTCCATCAGCAAGCTACCTGGAGGTAAGGAAAAGCAAGGAGGGGAGAAGGCATCCACAGCCAGGAGGGCTCAGTGCTTTCAAAGAAGTTACGTTCCTGCTGTTGGAGGCATTAAGTCTTTTGTTGGTGGACAAGAAGTTGTGTGTTGTTTCTGGCACATAACTGCTAAGAAAATCAGGTAATGGGAGATGCCACCCCCTCCTTGCCTTTGACTTTCTGCCAACTGCAGTTCTTCCCACTGTGGACAGCCCTCAAAGTGTCAGCACATGTACTTGATCGTGGCTTCTCTCCCCAGCAAATTGCAGAGTGCACTGGCAGAATGGCAGAGTTTTCTGATCCAAGCATGAGCCTTCATTCCTTCCACAGGTGACACCAGACTCTGAAAACGACTTTGGGAACTATAACTGCACTGCTGTCAACCGCATCGGCCAGGAGTCCTCAGAGTTCATTCTTGTGCAGGCAGGTGAGCATCCTGGGCAGGGGGATAAGGAATCTATTTACTTTCTAGTCTGCACTGGCAAGGTAACAGGAGATTCAAAGAGAGTGTTCCTAGATTTGTTTTGGAATGGATTTTAGATAACAAGATCCTTGGTATCTCTGTTTCCTTGTTCCTGAAGGCTCTTGTTCCTTTCTGCACACTTTAGACATAGCTGGGATCGTTGATTTGTGACAGAGAGGTGCATATATGCACACACATGCTTCCCTTAATCAGCAAAAGATCCCTAATAGTACTGGTAGTGCAACATAGAAACCTCAGGGCACTGTGTACCCACTAAAAAGGCCTGGGGCTTGACTCCATGACAGGCAGGAAAGGCCTCTGGTATCCTCTCAGGGCTGCCATAGAGGTATAGGGATGGTCAAGCTGTGTAAGGGAGTGCCCTGTGGAAGAGGACACTCTGCTCTAGTTAAAGGTGTACTAGCTGTCTGTGGGGGGTGAGGGGGGTGGGCTAGAAGACCTTTAAAGCCTACCTTCCAACCTAAGGCATTCTATGATTAAGAAACTGTAGGGACAGAACAGCATCCAGGGTGGTCTTGCTACTCTGCTCTGGTTGCGCAGGGCCCCAGCCAACCTGGCCTTCAACACCCCCAGGGATGGGGCACCCACCCCCTCTCTGGGCAGCCCCTGCCAGCCTCTCACCACTCTCTCTGCAAAGAACTTCCCCCCAATATCTAATCTAAACCTTCCTTCCTTTAGCTTTAATCCATCCCCCTTGTCCTGCCATTATCTGCCCTTTGAGAAAGGTGATTCCCTTTTGATTTCCTTTGCCACTGGAGTTTGTTTCCTGCTGTCTTTCATATCACTGGTTGTTTTCCTTTTCTCCCCCAGATACTCCATCCTCTCCTTCCATTGACAGAGTGGAACCCTACTCCAGTACTGCTCAGGTGGAGTTTGATGAGCCTGAAGCTACTGGTGGGGTGCCCATCCTCAAGTACAAAGCAGAGTGGAGAGCTCTGGGCGAGGGAGAATGGCATTCAAGGTTGTATGATGCAAAAGAAGGTAGGATGAAAAAACAAGATGTTACCATCCCCTGCATCTGCATAAGATGTTATCTTACTGCATTTCAAAAGTCTTTCCTAGGGAAAAGTCTGAAGGGTTCCATAGCTTTGCAATTTCCTCTACTATATTAAGGCCCCAAACAAGTTCTTAAATGTGTGTTCTGCAGCAAGACATGGAATTTTCAGCTGGAAATCAGGACACCCCCTTGTGAAGTTTGACCTGTGTGATAAGGCACCAGCCTTCTCCACCTACAGACCATGTGTTGTAGCAGGATGCTCACCTCTGTATCCCTTCCTTACTTGCACAGTCCTGTCTGAGTAAGATCAAGAACCCTGTGCCTGGTATTGAAGGACATTTCACAGGGTTGTAACTCTGTGCTTCTTACAGAAGGCTTCTCAAGCCTTGTCTGCCAGCCCCTGTAGCTACCCTTCAATTCCCCTTAGAGTATAAACCTTCCTATTCTGGAAGCAAGTCTAGCTCCCACTACAGTCTGCTTAGAGTAATCTACAGAAATACAAACAGCTTAAAATGTATGCTTAAGTTCATTAAATCAAAGGCATTTTGATTTGGGAGGACTCTGCAAAGGGGAGTTTTCTTTGAGCTGAAGACCCTGGCTGGAACTGAAATTCTTCTTTTGGGTCCCTACTGGAGTGATGTGACCATCATCAGTCACATTTATTTTACTTATTTCTCCATTGGTGTCTGTGTGGTAAAAACAGAGCTTATTTTTTTCCTCATACCATGATAACCCAACAGCAGTTTCTTTCCATGCCTTACGTTGTGCCTGACCTGCTTATAGATTGTTACAGGAAAGAGGTGGGTTTCTCTTCTGCTAAGTAAGGCCTTTGCTTTCAGCTGGATCGTGCAGCCCAATGGATGAGCAGGTCTAGGTTTTATGTGTCTAGTGCAGTCAGAACCCCATATCACAGTGGTCTTTGAACTGCATTATTCAGGGAACTCCTTAGCACAGGCCAAGGACTGATACCCTCCAGTGTCTACCACGAGCTCCACTACATCCCCTCTAGAGAGGCTGTGGAAATCAGCTGTTGCTCACAGAGGTGGTAGCTCTGATGTTGACTGCACTGTTGATGTGATACTGGCCCCAGAAGAGGGCTGTTACACAGGGTGAGCATGGCCATGGTGTACGATAGAAACCTGGCAGTTATTGTTGGCTTAAAGCTTGAGCCTTTCTTTGCTTTTTCTCAACAGCTAATGTGGAGGGCATGATCACTATCACCGGCCTGAAGCCAGAAACGACCTACTCTGTGAGGCTGTCTGCAGTAAATGGCAAAGGCGTGGGTGAGATCAGCCTGCCATCTGACTTCAAGACACAACCAGTTCGTAAGTAAAACTGAGACCTCAGGCTGCTTTCCTGGTTCTCTTTCCTTGCCTCTTTCCAGGGGATTTCTGCCATGCATGGATGACACCACCTTCTCTCTTGCAGAACTTGCTGCACCCTTTGTTCTTGTGCTTTTAGACTGTAGAGACTGTGATCACCAATTAGAAATCTGATTTGAAAGTAGGAGGCAGAGGAGCTGTTTGATTTGTGCCCTGAGGTAGTAGTATCTAAACTTTGTGTATATAGACAATGAAGAGCTTTAATAAGAAAAAGAAGCGACTTGAGAAAGGTGTTTGTCATGGAGAATGTAATGTTGTTGTCTCAAGGCAGGGTTTTTTTACAAATCAGAAAAAAAAAGAGGTTCAGCATTGTCTGGCCACAAACTGGAAAGAAGGGAATTTCTCTTCTCTGCAAATCACTGCTTTAAAGATGCCCATGCAGCATGTAAGGTGATTTCCACAGCCTCTTTCTGCTGTCCTTGGGTAATCTTCCACTCCAATGGCAGGATGCTCTGCTGTGGCCTTAAAATGTATTTTTTCCTCCTTTTTCAACTAGGAACAAAGGACCAGAATTTAAAACCAGCATGGGGATAAGCAAAGAGTGGGTTGGAGAGACATGACAAAAGCAGGCAGGGGAGAAGTGGTCTTTATATCCTTGTACTCATCCAAGTATTAGAATCTGTATTCAACCACCCCCAACCCCTGAGGGCTCTTCTTTCCTATTCCTTTTGCATTTAGATCTACAGCCTGTTCTTCCCACCATCACACCCAGACTCATGTACCTATTTCATAGCTCTTCTGAAACCATTATGCAGGACCTTCTCCTGAACTGTTAGCAATATTCCTAGCCCATGTATGTGCATGCTGAGAGCTGTGCATGGTCTTGATTTTATATGTCAACTTCTGCCTCAACAGAATTGTTGAGCAGCATGGGACAGTACACTTGTAGCTGGGAAATCCCAGGTCCTGGGCAGTAAACCAGCCCTCACAGTTGATGTCCAGTCTGTTGTGGCAGCTCCTGTAAGCTGCCCTACCCCCTCAGGCTGGCTTTGAGACAGCTGGTGGTATTTTGATTTTCCAGGTCCATGTTCTCTTATCTCCTCACTTCTTCTACACTTATTTTTTTTATTATTTTTGTGTGTGTGTGTGTCTATCTCTGTCTTTTCTTCTTGTCTGTGTTCCATCCATGGAAAAAACTACAGGCATCCCTCACTCACGTAAGTGCCTCTCTGCATTTCTCTCCCTCTCTTTTTATGTTCCTAGAGTGTTCCTCTAACATACATAACGTTGCCTTTGAATCTGGTTTTCCTCTCATGGCCTCTAGAAGTGGTATTTTCCATTTCCTAACAAGACTGACACTAGAATAGCCATTCTGCTGTGGTTCTAGAACAGAATTAAGGGCTAACATCCTTGTCTCTGTAGTGAAGCATGCAGTTCAGAAGTTTAACTTGGTGATTGTCTAATAATAATAGCTTGTTGATTACACAGTGGAGTAGTGGAAGGCTTCATTTTTATGAATCACTTAAATTTTTCAATTGTAATGAAACGTAGATAATTGGGGTGAGGGCACAAAACAAGGAACACTTTTTAGCTAAATTGCAGATCTGGATTTAGGCCAAATAAGAGACAACCAAAACCTTCAGAGTTGTGAATACTTCCACAATTTTGAAAGCAAAAACTTGAATTAAAAAGGAAAAATCACTTTTTTTTTTGGCCTCATCTTGCTAAGACTCTTTACTCTTAGTGGCCTTTGGACAGTCTTCCAGCACTTGTGTAGATTGTGTACTCAAATAAACAAACCTCATACTAAATTAAAACATAAAATAAAATGCATGTTTCCCTCTTCCCAGTAGGAATTAGAGAGATTTGATGGATGTGTTTAATTTTCAGCTGGGTTCAGTGAAACGTTGTATGCTCCATAGATTTGTGCCTTTCAACTTGGAGTGTTAATCAGTGACTAGAAGACACCTCTTTATCTAAGTGACCATTATTCTGTTTATTAAAGTATTTGTTCTTGTGGTGAACTGTTATTCCCAAGATTGCATGGGCAGTTTTAACCCTAATGACAGGATTTCAATCATGCTTTTGTGCTGCTTTGTCTTAAAGATTGTATTATATGAAAGCTTGGACTTAATGGACCACTAACTGGATGGATGGATTGGTAGTCAGGATGGATGGACAGAATTTCAAATTGCAGTAGTTACAAAGAGTTTCCAGAACAGAAGTACAGTCTATTAGTTAAATTGTTTGGAGCCTATTAATTTCAGCAGAAGTAATAGATCCCTTGCATGCAGCTAATCATGGTTAGTGTTAGAAGTATTTGGCAAATGATTTGGTGAGCCCTGCTGAATTGGATGTAGTCAGTGCTACACGAGGGCCATGAAAGCTTAGGTATTCAGCTTCTGTGGAGATCAGCACCACAGGAAAAGGGAAAAGATCCAGTGAAGAGAGGAAAAAGAACTTTAAAAGCTTTGTTTCAGCCACATCTACAGACCTGTCTTCCAAGCCTTGTGTTCGTCACTTGGAGATGGGTATGTCACTTTGGAAGAACATTAAATCATGCTTAGAGTGTGTGTTTGGGGCTCTTTTAATGTGGCAATCTGCTATCAATCAGCCTGTAGTCCCTAACTTTCATCCTTTGTAGTGGAAGTTCCTTTTCTTTTTTCCCTCTTTGTGGGCTGTTACATTTTTTACTTTACAAATTCTGCTGGTGCTCTTTCAAGAAGCTCTGTGGTTGTAGCTCTGATCCTTCTGGTCATTTTGTTCTCTAATTCTTTCTCTGCTCTCTGGGGTTCTCAAAGCCCATCTCAGATCAGAACTGGGTTGCAGAGATTGTTGGCACAATAGAAATGCCCTTTTTTTTCCCTCCTTTGCTGGAATTCTAGTCACATGCTATTACCTGTTTGTGAGTCCAGTCAGGAAAAATTCCTGTGTCCCCAGTCTGGTGGGACTTGAAGACCACAGAAATGTTTCAGAGATCTTACAAGGACTAGAAAAATGGGGTTATGACACCAGGCAAGGCTGTATTTTCACACTAACCAAAGCAACTACTTTTCCTACTGGAATGTGAAAACTGACACCACTTTTTATGCCTGTTGGGATATTTTTTTCCCCCATTTTCCTCAAAAAGAAAAAAAAAGTAGTTTATTTTAGAGGCACATTAAGGTCAAAGTGATCAGTGATAATGATGTACTGCAGTAGCACAGATGAGAACTGTGAGGTTGGGAGCATATCTCTCTGATTTGACCTGGTTTGTATTCCTCCGGGTCCCAAGCTGGTAATAGGATAATTAGCAATAGCCTTCACCAGAACACTGGTTGTCTTGCTGGCATACACTCAGAGCTGGCCAGCATCTCTGGCCTTAAACAGCATTGGCTGGAGCTCTGAGGCAGGCTGGTGGACACTGGGGTGTGTGTGTTTTCAGAGATCAGGTGTTAGGACAGTGTTGGTTTAAAGCAAGAATTCACAGAGGATCCAAGATGCAGGTGTGGCAAAGTGCACTTACTTTGCTTGTGCTCTGTGTCTGGAGAGGCTTGATCTGACAAAATCTTACCAGTTTCTGTATTAACTTTGTCTTTTGGGAGCAGTTAACAGGAATCAACTCTTTACCTTCCTTTCTTTCTCTTCCTTTAGCTAGTAGTGCTGCACCCACCTCCTGTGTAGCAGAGAGTGAGTATGGGAGAAGAGGCTGTGTCTTTGTTCACTCTGCATGCAGCTCCTCACAGAGTGTGGTGCAGTCTGCCTAACATACTGTGGGGGTTTACTTCTTTGCTGGTGGGGTTTTGGTTTGTTCTTTATTACTTTTTCCCCCCCCGAGAGAAAACTGAATCTTCAGGTAGAGGAACTACAGATAAGCATAAATTTGATTTCCAGGATGGAGGAAAACCACAAACAGCTCCCAGGCATGCTGGGCTCATGGAAGGAGAGAGATCAAGAGGAGGATGTAGAGTGACTCATCACAGAATCACAGGGGTTGGGAGGGCCCTCCAGAGCGCATGGGGTCCAACCCCCTGCCAAAGCAGGGTCCCTAGCACAGGGCACACAGGGCGGTGTCCAGATGGGGCTGGAATCTCTCCAGAGAAGGAGACTCCACACCCCCTGGGCAGCCTGGCCCAGGGCTCCCTCACCCTCACTGGGGAAAAGGTCTTCCCCACATTGGGGGGAACTCCCTGTGCTCCAACTTGAGCCCATCGCCCCTTGTCCTGTCCCCACAGACACTGAGCAGAGGCTGCCCATGTCCCCCTGTGTCCCACCCTTCAGATCTTTATCCCCAGTGCTCAGATCCCCTCTCAGGCTGCTTCTCTGCAGGCTGAACAGCCCCAGCTCCCTCAGCCTTTCCTGCCAGGGGAGATGCTCCAGGCCCTTCCTCCCCTTCGTAGCCTCCTCTGGACTCTCTCCAGGAGATCCCTGGCTGTTTGATCCCAGGGAGCCCAGCACTGGACACACTGCTGCAGGTGGGGCCTGAGCAGGGCAGAGCAGAGGGGGAGGATCCCCTCCTGTGACCTGCTGGCCACGCTCCTCTTGATGCCCCCAGGATCCCACTGGCTCTCTTCCTGCCCATGTGAAAGCAGCTTTTTGTCGCTGGCCTTTGCCACTGATAATTCTGACCAGTTTGTGGTTTATACTGGGGATGCTTCTGGGATAAGCTCAGCTTTCATGGTGTGAAATCAGCTTAGTACAGCAAATGAAGAATTTAGTTTCTCAGCTAAATAGAACAGAATATGCTGAAGTGATCAGCAAGGAATGGCTTGTACCTCCCTAAGCCTGTTATGAAGACACTTTCTGGAGCAGTGGAAGAAAAGTGATTTCTTGATATCCTGCTTCATCACTTTTAGGAATCTGCTTGATCGCTTGTTAGGCTGCAAATGACACAAACCTGTTCTTCCTTTACATTAGCATCACTATGGGAGGAAAAGGAATTCATAGAATATCTCAAGCTGTAAGGGACTCAGAAGGATCATAGAGTCCTGCTCCCTGTTCCTCACAGGGCTACTTAAACCTAAATCACATGACTAAGAGCATTGTCCAGACAGTCCTTGAGCTCTGACAGGCTTGGTGCTGTGACCCCTTCCCTGGGAAGCCTGTTCCAGTGACTGACCACCTTCCTGGTAAAGAACCTTTTCCTAATTTCCCATCTGAACTTTTCCTGATGCAGCTTCATCCCATTTCCTTGTCTTCTCTTCCTGGCCACTGGAGACAGATCAGCACACCCCCCACCCCTCCGCTGCCCCCCCCCCCGAAGTTGTTGACTGCAATGAGGTCACTCCTCAACCTTCTCTTCTCCAAGCTGAACAAGCCAAGTGACCTCAGCTGCTTCTCCTAAGTCCTGCTCTCGAGGCCTTTCATCATCTTCCTCATTTCCCTCCTCTGGACACTCTCCAGTAGTTTTGTGTCTCTATAGTGAGGTGCTCAAAGCTACACACAGTGCTCTGGACGGAGCCATGCCAGGGCAGAGCAGGACAATCACCCCCCTTGACTGGCTGGCTGGGCTGTGCTTGATGCCCCATGGGAAATGGCTGGCCCTTGTGGCTGCCAGGGCACGCTGTTGACTCATATCCAACTTGCCATCAACCCAACCCCACAGATATTTTTACATGGGGCTGCTCTCCAGCCTCTCAAGACTCTCTGTAAAGTTCTCTGTCCAGCCATGAAAATGGGACACTGACAAATGGTGTTAAAGATGTTATATAGAGTGGTAGAGATATCCTTCACAGGTTGTGTGCATCATGCTGCATTCTTCCCATGACCTTTGGAAGTAGAGACATTCTTCTTTGTCAGTCTGTCCTGGTAATCCCTGTATTCAGTGCTGGTACAGTCTGCCTTTGCTCTCTTGGAGTGCTCAGCAGCATTCCCAATGGGCTTTCAGGCTGTCAGCTTCTGTAAAAACTGCCTGCCTTCTCAAGGGTGCTCACAAGGGGCTCTTAGATCTTTTTTGGTTTTCCTCTCCTCAGCCTCTTTCCTGGCTCTAGCATGTGGAGGTGTGGGAAGAGTAAATGCTCCTTTGAGCAAAAGCTAGCAGTGGGCTGCTGCTCTACAGGGCCTCCCAGAAACTCTGGTACTTAATGGGCTGGCAACATGTGAACCTCAGTTGCTGCTTAGGCCAAAAAGTAGGCAAAAAGATTCAGAGCTTCAAGTGTTCAGGATGAAAAACCATCAGTAGGGACCCTTGGAGCCATGGCTTGCTGCAGGAGCCAAGCAGTGCAGGCTGGCTTCCCTGTCAAGCAGAGGGGCCTGTGTCTGGCAGCACAGCCCTTCCTGCACAGAGGGTTTGGAAAACAGCAGCAGGAGAGCACAATTGCTGCAACCACATCTGCCATGAGGATTCAGTATCATCCTCAGTTATTTCTCATTATACCTCCTCTCTCTATATATATATTGCCCCTACGACTTACAACTTACTTAGATGGTGTGCTTCACCTTTACATGTCCTATCAATCCTTCTTGTTTCCATAGCAACTTGGCCTCTTGCTGCATCTGAAAGCTCAGAGACACAAAGTGAGTAGATGGGAACTGCACCCCTTTGGTCTGGAGTGCCATTTGTTGTGCTGTAGCCCTTCTATTGAGGGAGTTAAAGTGCTATACTGCATTATTTTGATGCCTGTTAACCAGAAATCTGGCATTAATGTGTTGTGTGAGCATGTAGTTGTTAAGAGCCCAGCATGGTGGTACTCCTCCTCTTCTTCCTGTTATCCTACCAAGCATGTGGTAACAGAATGGAAATACAAGATTTAGAAGAAACACAGAGGGGAAGAAAGAGGGAAAACAAAGAAATTGGTAATTTCCAAAAGGAATGTTTTCCTTTCATTTTTTCCATTAGCGATTTTAATTTAAACCTGCATTCACAAAAGGGACATGAACTAAATAATCCTTTTACTATCTTCTTGAATTTAGGGCCATACAGTTGATATTAGAACTCTGGATGTTGAGAGAAGATGCAAATGAGGAGGTAGAATATTTTACAGGAGAGCAAGCATCATCCCATCTTACCACTGATGCCCTGTCTGCATTGAAAGAAATCAAAGACTTCACAAGAAGTCCATATCTGAAATGGGAATTGGATTCAGGTTCCTGCCATTCCTGCTCAGCAGCTTGCTGGTTAGATAGCCATTCCTAGTGAGAGGGAGTCAGATAAGCAGGTGCTTCTGTGCTGGATCTGAGTAGACTAAGGGAAAACAGCTAAAACTTGCATTAATTGGTCTGTCTGTAAAAGAGCCCTTATGAAATGTCTGGTTTAGACTAGCTGTTCAGAGTTCAGTGACACACCTTCCAGGTACTGAAAGGATGTATCACATGTGTGATTTTAATCCCTACTTGTGGGGCCTTTATAGCAAATCACACTTATAGCCAAGCAGATGTTTTCCACACAGTCCTGGAAGAGGAAGGAAAACACGTAGGAAGACACAGGTTTATGTGGTGCATGTGTGTGCAACTAACCCTTTCTCCAAAGAGAAGTACCTTACTTGGGATTTGCAATAATCAAATGTATGTGTTCCTGTGAATATGGTTTCTTAAGATACAGACCTCTTAGTTTACCTGTAGTGGGTTAGAAGTGGTTCATGATTTCTGAATGTTAAATACTAAAAGCATGAAGTATGGGGGTGGGTTTGAGTGTTGGGATGGAGGGGGAGGGCAGTATGGGTATTCAGAGGCATTAAATAAAAATACTGCTGCATTTATGACTGACATATTCCATGGGCTTGCACCTTTCCATGTGGTCCTTTCCAGTGACCACAACACATACTTTCATTTTTGCAGTGTTTCTCACTTATCCAACATGCCACACCATAATTCCTGCTACCTCTGAAGTGCTGGTGGTTCTGTGTTACTGAAGAGACCTTTTAATTTGAATCCTACTTAGAGGGTGAAGGGCAGGGGAAAGGTGGCAACCAGCAGGTTTCCTACTAATCTTCTGGTTTACTTTTTAGGAGGCAGGGACTCCCATTATGGCTGTTCACATGTGGGACTAGGAGATAGCTTTATTTGTGAGGGGAAAATCTGTTAATGTTTTTCAGCACACTCTTTGCCCTTTAAAAGAATGGGCCTTTCTGCCCAGAAAAGGTACTAAGAGGTAGCTCATACTAAACCTTGCCCACACTTTTTGGGGTTTTTTTCCTGTTGACTGTGGGGTATTGGGTTTTTTAAGGGTAAAAGTTCCTGTTTTCCACCTACATTGACATTCAGGCTCTTAACACTGAACCAGAGCAGATGTGACTTGTCACTGACTCATTGACATGTGTGCACAGTCAGTGTATGCAATTAGTATACACGTTGGATTTGGATGCTGTGTGGCTGTTCAGCACGTGAGCGTGCTCTGCTCAACAGCATAAAGGGGTGCTGCACAAGAAATGTGCTCTTAGAACTTCTCATCATTTAATTATTGATGCTGCTGAGTGACCTTGTGCCTTACCTTTACTTGACTTCAGGGGTTAAAAGGGCAATTAGAAATGGAGAGCTGCTGTGTAGCATCATGAAGACAGTTAAGTAACTGAGAATTTAATTGGCACCTAATGGAGCCGGAGAGAGTTTCTTCACTGACTCTGGTGGTTTTGACTTTATGTGATCAGGAAGGTGTGGGAGGTCTTACAGGACCACATCTGTCTGTGGTCATGTAAGAGGTTTAAAGAACATGTATCTGCTTTGACTTAATCCTCTTAGGTTGCCTGAATAAATAGTTCCGTGGCAGTAATGAAGTTTTTCTTCTAGCACTCTCCACCTTGCAATCTGTTTTGCCTATCAGTGTCTTTGGTCACTTGTAAAGCTTTTTTATACTTCAGTTGAGGTACCAGTTTGGATCTTTAGTCTTCTGGCTTTCCAGACTCTTGTAGGAACTTTTGTCACACTTACTGGATACTGGTCAATTGATTTAACAGTTGTGGGATGAAGGAGGTGAAGGACACTGAGCAGGACACATGCAGGTGGAAAGCCAACTGTGTGTTTGTTTTCTATAAATTCTGTATTACTTTGCAGCATGCATCCAGCCAGTTCAGAATAGCTGTAGTTTTGATATTGCCATCCCAAGGAGCTGTTGACTCTTTCCTTTGGCATTTCTTTCCATAGCTCTTGATAACAACTGTACTCTTTTGAGTTTTATACATTTTTATTGTGTTACTTAATCCAGGAAGGATTAGATTACAGAACTGACTATGCAAGCCCTTGTGTTTTCAGATTCTCTTAAGTACTGCCTGTGACAAGAAGCCTGTGTGTACCAGGGTCTGGTTCCTCTTCAAGTTCTAAGACAATCAGTGTTCTGACTACCTGACTTCTACCCATGACAAAAGAAAGAATTTCAAAGTTTTAAGATAAAGACAGTATTTCTAAATGCCTTCTGTGTTGTAGAAGCCTCATACAAAGTGGCTTTCAGTTATATTTATACTGCTAATTTTGTGCTTGATCTTTAAAGCTTTCTCTCAGGAGGAAGTGATCTCAGAGGCAACCTTTCTTGTCTTTTTTAACCTCATGTTATATATTAAGCTCACTGGGGATTTGGAAATATGTTTCCTTGTACGTAGAAGACACTGAATGCCTTTCCAGGTAATCTCACAAGAACTCTTACACTTCCCTCCTTCGGGATGTACCTGCCTAGAGTTCCATGAGTCTCTGTTTATATCTAGAGGCAATGGGTTGGAAGCTCAGATCTAACAAACCCATTTTACATTTTGCACCATCAGTTCTTTTTCCAGTCCAAGCCTGACCTTAATCTTGTCAGATACAAGCACCCAAAAGATTAAGGGTTTAATTCCCTTTACACCAAATGAACAGGGAAGTACCAGAGCACTGTCAAGTAGCCTCATTAAGATGAGACAGAGGAATGATCATGAAAAATGCAAGTTATAAAGTAGAATGTAATTTAAGGAAGGGAAACGAAGCATGGAGTTAGTGGTATCCTCCAGTCTGAGAACTGATTTTCTTTTTTATTTACTGTATTTTATTCCCTGTCATACAGTCTGCACACGTTTCCATCCCTCTCAGCAGTAGCTGTCTTCCTTGTGCCATCTTTGTAATTAATTTCCAGCACAGAGCGCTTCCTTCCTCTCTTTGTTGACAGGAAAAACCCAAACCCTTGCACACATGAAATCATCTGTGTCATTAATTATACAACTCATGCCATTCCTTGAATCTTCAGGCTGAATGTTGGATGGACCTTGTGCACTTTGAGTGATGTCAGTCTGACCAAATTCTGGTTGCAGAGCAAACATTCTGTCCTGGGGAATGTGTATGTATGGTAGGTTTTTCTCTTTTCAGCTATTGTTGATATTTCAGAAGACGTTTGTTTCTGCAGAGGGGAGTATACAGCAGTATGAAACGCTGAGGTTTGCCTTCAGGGGACTGCGTGGGCTGTGGTGTTGAGCATTTCACCTCTGCTGCCTGGGCTGTTTCTGAATAACAATGTATGCCGTTTTTCTTTCCAACAGTCTTGTGGATTCCTTCAGCTGTCCAAGTTCTGGTGCACGCTCTACAGTAATTTTGTTTCTTCAAGTTGGTATTAAATAAGCAGCAATGCAGCTGTGCCTAACACTCACAAGGTCATAACTCAGTGCTTTCTATGGTTTAATGTTCTTACAATTCCAGGCAATGCTACTGTCTCCCCAGCGTTTCTGATAAACACTGGCTAATTTAATTTTGTTTCTGTTTTATTTAGTCTGTAATTCTGTTGTTGATTTTTTTTCCCTGGCCCATTGTTTACATCAGTTTTTTAATTTTTTTGTATTTTCCATGTGACCTCCTCCACTTTCCTTTCAACCAATCATGTGCGTGCGTATCATGTGGCTTTGTCATGTGGCTTGCATGGTGCTGATGATGTCCTCCACGCTGGTGAACAGAAGGTAAAACACTTTGTTCTGATTGGTTGCCTAGATTTGGGATGAGGATTTTCCCCCTCTGGTCAGTGACCAGGCATTTCAAAATTCCATCACTCCCCAGATCCTTCTACGAGCCTTTTGGAGAAGTTACTGCTGTCTGCACATGAAGAAGTCAACTTCTGTCTTCAAAAAAACCAACCAAACTTGGAGAGGGAAAAAAACTCCACAAAAAAGTCCCAAAACCAAACCAACCAACCAAACCAAAACCCTGACAAAAATCATGTGGCTCAGTCATTTGCTTCTTTCCCTATTGGAACCTGACAGTCAGCATCCTCATAAGGTGCTAAAACTCTCTCTGGCTTTAACACCAAAAATCCTTCTGCCTTTCAGGGTGCCAGTGTGCCAGCTGCAGGCTGGTAGTTGATGGGAGATTGTGGGTAAGATGCTTGGGTAACATCAACACCATTTCCCCTGTTGCTTTAGCACCGTTTTGGCCCTATACAGTGTGTGTTCATATAGAGAGATCTACACACACATACGTGTTCCCACTCTACATATTTAGTAGCCTATCAAGAGGACCTGAAATTCTCTCTCTCTGAAATGTAGTCACTGGTAAGCATGCAGCATTAGGATTTAAGGAATAAATCTTTATATCATGAGGAAAACTTAAACACAGCTGGAGTGGGAGCTGTGTTTTTATAAAGGAGTATGTGTAGACACAGAGTACATGAAGGGAGCTGGACTTTGCACAATGTACATTATCAGAAGTCCTACTGCACCCTTCTTGCCAGACCACCCCATTCCTCTGGCACAGTATCTCAGAGCCTGGCAAAGGATTTAATCTGAACCTGTTTACCAGCAGCAGTTGCAGTAGCTGGTGGTTTCCATAAAATGAAGAAGCAAATGATTGACCCTTGCAGCGTTCGGAGATGGAATCAGTCTCTGAGTAAAGCTTGTGGTACTGGAAACAATTCCCACAACACTGTGATTTGTACAACTTGACTTAATGCTGTGTGCGTAAGCTGAAGGGGAGGAGGGAGGGAAACTCCTGGTTTTCTGCTTCCCCAACTACAGAAATAATTTTGAAAACCAGGATGCAATTGGCTTTTTTTCAAGCTATGAATTCCCAAATCACCTATTGTCTTGGACCACCACCAGAAAGGATTCAGTTTGGGGTTTGCCAGGAAAACAGAACTAATACCAGTAACCTTCCCACATGACTGCATGCATGGAAGCAACTCCTTAGTCTCTTCCCTCTCTGGTCAAAATCCAGGAGGTTTGAAGACTTGGTTGTCTGTTTTTGCATGTTTTTCTGTTTTTGTTTCTTACTGTTGATGTTTGCCTCTCTTGTGTGGTTTCTGAAGACTCCCTACCTATCTCTCTCACCTGTGTATGTTTCCCACTCTAGGAGACTTTCAATAGGTATGGCTGAGGCTTGTTTCAAAATGTGACACTGCAGGTCACAACCCAGTCCTATTTATGTGATGGTCAAAGATTGCAGAAATCAGCTGCTTCCTTGCTCATGTGTTGCAGAAATTACCTTTGATTGCAGCTGTATTCTCCAAGTACAGCAAGGATGCAGGATCTTTCTTTGGTGCCATCTGGGCAGGGATGTTAAGCTCAGAGCCTGAAGTGCTGCAGTTGTCTAGTAACCAGTTTGAGCAGCTTTTCAAAGGTGGGCAGAAGGAACACATGGAAAGCTGCAAAACGATTGTGCTGCTTCCTAGAAAGATAGTAGCTCAAAGGCTGGAGCCACCTAGTCCCAGTGTCTTGTTTCTCATACTGGCCAGCAAGACATTTCTAGCATAAAATCTGATTTTGGGCAAATCAATGCAGCAGGAGTCTTTCCTGAAGTCATTGTTTCTTGAGAAATTAGCCATAAGGAATGTGGGGAGGAACCCAGCCAGATTGAGGGATGGAGAGCTTGAGTCTGGTTAACTTTATTCAGGCAGCTCTTTGTGGTTCTCAAGATAAAGCAAGCAGACTTACTGGAAAGAAAAAGTAAATCACCAGAGCCACCAAAGATGTGAGAATAGAAACACTTCTACTTTGCTAAAAGGCACTAAAGAGGTTGGAGACCCTTTTGCAGCTCATCACTTCTGGGCAGTGGCACCTTTTGGAAGAGCCTTCATAGAATGGATGTGTTGCTTTTCAAAATATAGGACATAATGAGCTCATTTAATTCAGCTCCAGAGGAGGTTTGCTCAAAACCAGTTTAAATTGCAAGGAGCAGGCAGTGTGCCATGCATGTCTATTAGCTCTTCTCATAGGTAGAGCACCTCTTTGGGTTACTTTTCTCCTTGGCTGAGAAGTGTCATGTGGATGAAATGTAAATCAGTGAGAAGCGTCCAGCTTCTAACACTATCCACCCCATTTCTCAAGGAAAAAATTTAAGTGTAAGGGTGAAAATTTAAGATGTTTGACTTCTGCCTTCCAGGGGACCCCCTCCCCCCCCCCAGGATTATTTTATCTTCTTACTGCTGTGCTGAATAAGGTGCAGTGTGGCTGAGACACAATCCCTCAGCATCGTCGCACCGTCGAGTTGAAAGGATGAGATCCTGCATCCCTTCTGCAGCAGAGTGAATTCTAAGCAGATAGGTTTTTGTAAAATCATTATCAAGAGGAAGCCTGGCATGCTTGGAGCCATCCTCTCTTCCTGAGCTAAGCAGCAGTATCACGAAGGGGGTTCTTTAAAGATCCCATGTTTGCTGGGTGGAACAGGCGGATTTCTGCAATGTGTCCAGTGGGCTCAGTGTGGCTGGGAGATCCTTAGGCACCTGGCACACCTCTGTAATGCACTTTTGCTTTTCAGCCCCCATCCTGTAGGGAGGATGCATGTTCTGTGAGCATGAGTTTCTTCTCTAACCTTCTAACTACCTTTTCTCTTCAGCTACTGACACTTTGACTCATTATAAGGATGCTGATTCTGCTGAACTAAACTTTTCCCACTAAACTTCTTCCTCCTTTGTTTGAAGCTACACACTAACCTCATTTTAATTTTACAGGCCTGTATCTGGATTACATCTGCCTTCCTAAGACAAATGCAATGCCATTTATTTATGGAAAGGAAACTATCCAGCAGGCCTTGCACTGCTGTACCTGTTGGGTTTCAGCCATGAGGAGTGGTCCATATTCTCCTAGTTGAAGACAACATTTCTCAGAAGTGTGTTTAAACTACCAGGGAAAGAAGGAATCAGGATCTAGAAACTAGAGAATTAAGTGAAGGGAAGTTTCAGCAGAGAGTGTATCAATCATTGGAATGGCTGTGTGTATGGCATCTCTGACACTGAAGCTGCTCATTCTTGATGAACTTTTCCAAAGGATGTTCTTTTGCATTTCAGTCTAGGTGCTCAGTCACTGGGGGTAAAAAATCCAACACTGTACTGTGTAAGAAGTGAAATTCTTGAGGTAGTGTTCCTTTATCACTTCAAGGTCTTTTGATTGAGAATCATAGAATGTGTTAGGTTGGAAGGGACATTTAAAGGCCATCTAGTCCAACCCCCCTGCAATGAGCAGGGACACCTTTATTTAGATGAGATTGCTCAGAGATTCACAACCCTGCTCTTGGATGTCCCCAGGGATGGGGCAAATTATTAATTTAATTAATACCAATTACTAATTTTATCGATTTAATTATTATTAATTATCTGTGAGGTGGCGACAGGAAAGAGTGCTAAGGAGGGATGTTCATTTTGCTCTGTCTCATTAGCAGTGGGGCCATTTGTCAAGCATACCAGAAGAGTGGCACCAGTTCAGCATTGCTGCTCATGGATGTTCCAGCAGAGCCAAGTGGCCAGGAATGTCCCAGCCCCAGTTGTTGCTGGATGCTAGTTACCTGTGGGGGGAAAAATGATGACATTTGCTTCTGATTTGGTTTAACTATTGGTTAATAATCCTGACCCAATCATTGCAGTAGTAGCTGCTTCACAGGATCACAGAGCTGTAGGGGTTGGAAGGGACCTCCAGAGATTGAGTCCAACCCCCTGCCAAAGCAGGGTCCCTAGGACAGGGCACACAGGGCGGTGTCCAGACGGGGCTGGAATCTCTCCAGAGAAGGAGACTCCACACCCCCCTGGGCAGCCTGTCCCAGGGCTCCCTCACTGGGGAAAAGTTCTTCCCCATGTTGCTGTGGAACTTCCTATGCTCCAACTTGCAGCCATTGCCCCTTGTCCTGTCCCCACAGACACTGAGAAGGGGCTGACCATGTCCCCTGCTTCAACTCAAATCAGCACAAGTCAAACCCAGTAACCTTTGCAGGGATGTTTTTCTTTTAGGATTGATAAAAGAGAAAAAAAACCCACAAGCTGCTCGACTAGTTTGGTGTTTTCAGTAGGTCTGGGTGAGGAACTTCTGGTCATCTAGAACTTTCTTGATCCCATTTAATTTTCAACCTGCAGTGTGTTTGATGCACTATAAATGCTTTCATCATTTGTAATTCCAGGAGAAACATGGGATGGTAAAAGGCCTTTTCAAATATGCACCATCAGTTAGCAGTGAATTAAAAAATCCACCCTTTTGTCTACAAAGTAGATGCAGATATGGTCATCAGTTTAACCATGAAACTCTCTTGTCCTTTCTCAAGGTATGAAAGGGCCTATAGTACGTGAACCAGGAGTGCATAGCCCCCCTTGTAACACAAGCAGGAAAAGCTATTCCTGTGTGCTGTCTCCCTCAAGCAGCACTAGAGGTCCATGGAAGGGCAGCTCTGTGGTCACCTTGAGAAAATTACCTTTGTTTTTCCAATGTGCAGTCACTGAGAAACCTGTCACAGGGTTGGAACACAGCTCTTGAGTGTCCATGGGAGTCTTGTAATGGGGATATAGGCAGAGGCAAGGGTTTGGAAAAATCTAATGTGGAAAAAAAGGAGCATTCCCTCTTTATGCCTTTTTAGAGAAGTTACTGTGTTCTGAAACACAAATGTTTTATCTCACATCAGAGTTCTGTGTATCCATGGATTGGAACAGGTATGTTAGGGTATGTGTTAGCCTGCAAGAAAGTCTAATTACTCTTAAATTGCTGTTTCAGTCCAGGTCTTGTAGTTTTCTCAATGCTGTTTCAACAAAGAAAAATAAAAGGGGAAGGGAGAATGACTTCAGTTACTCCTGAAGATCAACTCTGAAGGGTATTGGAAGATCACCTCTTCTCACATTAGTAGCTGAATACAAAACCAGACAGAACAAATTCAGAATTGAACGTGGGGTTTGGGGTTGAAAAAGCAAATTCCCATGATTGATGCTTTCTTTGAGAGTTGATTTTACTACAATTACTGGCTTATTGGTTCCATTCACTTTTAGTGTAATGCCATGGAACTAAGTATTCTGAAAAAGTTTTATTCCAGGTAAAAGGCTGAGCTTTTAAAAAGTCACAAATACTACTTCAGGGTGCTGGTTTTGTCCTCATTTCATTACATTCAGACTATTAAGTGGTGAATCACACAGACTAATGGAACGTTAGGGGATGGAAGGGGCCTTGAAAGATCATCTAATCCAGCCAGCCCTGCCAGAGCAGGATCACCCAGGCTAAATCCCACAGGAACACATCCAGGAGGGTTTGAATGTCTCCAGAGGAGGAGACTCCCCAGCCTCTCTGGGCAGCCTGTCCCAGGGCTCCCTCACCCTCACAGTGACAAAGTTCCTCCTCCTGTTCCCATGGAGCTTCCTCTGCTCCAGCTGCACCCGCTGCCCCTTGTCCTGTGGCTGCCATGGCTGAGCAGAGCCTGGCTCTGGCCTCCTGACTCTCACCCTGCACATCTTGATAGGCATTCATGAGGTCACCCCTTCATAAAGAAGGGCTTCCACTCCCTTAATCATCTTTGTGGCCCTGCGCTGGGCTCTTCCAAGGAGTTCTGTGTCCTCCCTGAACTGAGGGGCCCAGAACTGGACACAGTATTCCAGATGTGGTCTCAGCAGGGCAGAGCAGAGGGGGAGAAGGACCTCTCTTGACCTACTAACCACCCCCTTCTAACACACCCCAGGATGCTGTTGGCCTTCTTAGCCAGGAGGGCACATTGCTGGTCATGGGCATCCTGCTGTCCCCCAGGACTCCCAGGTCCCTCTCCCCTACGCTGCTCTCCAACAGGCCAGTCCCCAACCTATACTGGTACCTGGGGTTATTCTTCCCTAGATGCAAGCCTGTACCCTTGCCCTTGTTGTATTTTACTAACCACTTCAGAGTTCTCCTGGTGTTCTCTTTGCAATACATTCAGAATGGGAGCATCTTTTTGGGTGTATTTCCCCACAATCTGATGTATCTGTGAGCACACGTTCCAGAAAGCCCATTGCCCAAACCACAGGTGGCACTGCAAGTACAGACAGAGGTGCTTTAGCAGAGCTCTGGGGCAGTTTGAGCCAGAGCAGTAATGTGTGTGCCCAGCATTAAAACCTGTGCAGATGTTTGGGGGCTGTAAATCCTTGGGAAGTGGGAAGCAAATCACAGGGTTCACTGTCTGTTGTATTCTCTGCATATAAATTTGCTGTAGCATCTCTATGTGAGATGTTCTCCGCTGAGATTAATCAACCTGACTTCCAAATTGCATAAAATCTGCATTAACTATGCTCAAACAGAGGTGTGGGAATGTTTTGCCACTTTAACTGCTGTCTAAAATACCTGCTGGAATGAGGGCCCTGCAGTGGAGCTGCCCAGCAGCATGTCATGGATCTCAGGAGCTGGCTGGAATCACCACCTGCAGCTGACTTTAGAAGTTCCAGCTTACAGATAATGACAGTGTTTTGCTGAAATTACCCATAAAGAGATTGGGCAGAACAGCTCCCAGAGAACAGCAGGTAAAATGGTCAGAAGTTCTCAAGAAGCTCCTAAGCCCAGAATTTAAGCACTTGAGGCTCAGCTCTGTGCTGTAGTTGCTGGACAAGCAGGAGTTTGATGAATTTTGCCAAGTCTTAGCGACTTTGACTCATGTTTAAACTTCTGGGAGGGTCCAGGGCTGTAGAAACAGTAACTCCAACCTCAGATGAGCATTGGTGAAGAGGAACCTCAAGCCTTCCCTGCCTTCACATAAAGTGGAGCAAAGCAAGCCCAGAAAGCAGAGGCAGAGCAATCCTGTGCTCTAATTCACTTCTGAAAGGAGAGACTAGTGCTTTTTTTAGCAATTAAGTTCTTTTGCCAATTTGATACTTATTTTTGGGGGGGATGGGATTATTCAACTGATGGACTGCTTTATCCCCAAAGCCAAGTCAATAGGTAATGATGCCTCTTGCATAGTAAATTCACAGGCTGTCAGAGTGCTCTGGAAACAGCTGATCTGTGGGGTAATGTGAAAGCAGAAGGAGAAAGTATGTCTCCTAAGCAGTTTGCTGCAGGATTTTTAAGGGAGGGGTAGGACAGTATGGTGTAAAGGTGTAATCAATCTGTAGATTTGGCTTTTGTTAGGTGTTACAGTAAAGGTACAAGAGGAGGTACTTCTGTTGGGATGGGGCACCTGTCTTCTGCAGACTGTGTGTGCAGGTTATGAAGCAAGTAGGTAGAACAGGGAGTTGTGGAAACATGGGTGTGAAAGGGGGAAGGTGGTGTAAATCAGCGTGCCCTGCAGAGGCAAATAACACTTCAGCTCTCTGCTGATGTCAGGGCTGCCAACTGGGAAATGGCAGCTCTTTTTTTTTTTTTTTTTTAATGCTTCTCACAGAACACTGAAGGGGTCTGGCTCTCTCCAGCCTGTATTCACTGCACCCAGTTACACCAGTGCAAGCTGACTGAAAAGATGTGCTGGTATGGGTCAGTACCATTTTTTTCCACACCCTTAAGTGAGCACACCAGTGAGTCTCTGGTCTAGCAGTGATGAAACGTAATGTTCAATGGCAAAACACACGTCTGGATGACACGTGTAATGTCCCTTTCAGTGATGTTTTTTACATCTGCGTTCCATGGGAGCAGCCTGCCTGTTTGCCACATGCCCTATCTTGATGTTCTCCAGGTGTTTCACATTGGTGTTTTACAGCAAAACCAGGGAGGAATTGGTTATTGCTCTAGAATATTCTTGTGGAAGGGCAGGCTCTTCACTTAACCTCTGACTCCATTCCAGCACCACAAAAATGGTAACTAGTATTGGTGAAAAAAACCCTACCAAATACAAGAAATACTTGGGTCTTGCAAATGTTTGTTTTCTGGACACAGTGTCCTCTTTCTGTCTGGGTCAGAGTGAAGCTGATACCCTGGCAGTTAAGTATGATGAAGTGTTTTTCTGATTTTCATAAGTACTTTTCCCCTAATGGCTTTTGTTTTTTTTTTAACAAATAAATCCACCCTTGTTTCAGGGGAACCCAGCGCACCCAAATTGGAAGGTCAGATGGGAGAGGATGGAAACTCCATTAAAGTGAATGTTATCAAGCAGGATGATGGTGGCTCCCCAATCAGACATTATCTGATCAAATACAAAGCTGTAAGTATGACTGACACTCAAGCCTGGTTTGTGTTCAGCCTGTTCAGAGCTCAGGCTTCACTATGTAGGCTGATAATCATGAAGGCTGGAGGTAGGCCAGTATGGGGATATGTGCTAAGCAGGTGTGATGGAGGTGTGCGTGGTATGAGGCAAGGCATGCACACAGGGGACACTCTAAACCTTTATCTCATTTTCTTTCCTTTCACTTTGACTATGAAAGGCTATTCCTCTGTGCTGTCTTCTGTGACCATGTAGTAATTACATGCACTTACTTCATTTCATGCACTTCTGAGATGGGATTGCTAGCAGCAGCTTAAACAGCTGGAGAGACAGAGGCTTATAGTGCAGAGCATTGCCACCTCTGGATGTGTATATAATCATAATTTTCTACTGGTCATTGAAATTGCCATAGTTAACACTGTTAGAAGCATAATTAACACTGTGCTAATATCTGCTGTCCTCTCCAGTTGTTTTGTATCCCTGAATTAGCTGAGGAGCATGTGCTTGTGTAGAAACACCCCCCTGCTCCATGTGGTAGTGGTTGCAGTGTTCTCAAAGCTGGCCCCTAATGTGCTGTGTGTTTTGCATCCCTGCCTGTCATCTCGCTGCTCTGCAGAAACACTCCTCAGAATGGAAGCCAGAGATCAGAATTCCGTCTGGCAGCGACCACGTCATGCTCAAGTCCCTGGACTGGAATGCAGAGTATGAGGTTTATGTGATAGCTGAGAACCAGCAAGGGAAATCCAAGCCAGCTCACTATGCTTTCCGAACTTCAGCTCAGCCTACCGTCATCCCAGGTACACCAGTCATAAGCTTTCCCATGTTTTTCTGCTTCCAATTAATGCAACAGTGCTGCATCCTTTAATGTGCCTGAGTAACCCTGACGACTTGCTTGCTTAAAGCCATTATCACAACTGGTTACCCATCCAAAGCTTAGTACATACCTGTACTGCAGTCCGTGTTACAGTATGTACAGCAGCAGCAGGACGCTGTTAGGGCTGTCCCCAGGGAAGGGTGGCGTTGTGGATTTGGAGCAGCAGGATTGCTGGATGAGAAAAGCAGTGGATAGAAAACGCTTTCTGAAGCCAGAAAGTAAGGTTCCTGTTGTAAGTTAAAGCTGAAGAGACCGTTCAGATCTCTGGGGAGATGCTTTTCACAATGCAGATTTTTCCTTCCAAATCTGCTTTGCCTTGCTTTCTGCTTCTTTGTCCATCCAGCTCAGCCTTTGGAGAAATAACAGCATAAGGAGTTTGCTAGCAGGGTGAGGGAAGGGGTCAAAATCTTTTTTTGAAGGTGTTTTATTAAACAGAGATTAAATTACAGTGATTTTAAGAGCTCTGTTTTAATGCTGGGTAGGACATTAGGAAAAAGTAACTAAATTAGTATTAGAATGCTGCTGCAAACTCTTGTTTGGGGCTGTGCCTAAAAAGTGAAGTAGAAGCACAAATGCTGTGAAAAACAAACAGATCCCGTTAGCTGAGAAGCTAGGAATTAAAGGTTTACTGGGAGGTGTGGAAAGGACAGGTAGGATTCCTTTGCTACACAGGTAGTAGTAGAAGTCTAATCCAAACAAAACCTCAAGGATGAAATTGCTGGACTACCTGTAAGTTGAAGTTCTGATGGGTTAAAGGCAGATAGATGAACTTCCAAGCTTGTTTCAGTCAAGATAAGTCCTCACTGCACAGAGTTAAACAAAGGGTGGTGCTAACAGTCCATATTGAAGGGAGTGGTTTGGATTCGTTCCTTCTAGCCTATTAACTCAGCCTCATGTTTTTCTTCAGAACAACTAGAGAGCCTTCTTCAGTCTTCCCCTTGCTCTGAGTATTCAGTCTTTGGTCTGCTGTCTGAAGGAGAGAGCTGAGGCCCTTGTGCAGTTTGCATGCTGAAACTCCACTTAATTAAGCCAGTTAACGTCACAGATGAGTGACCTAGTTGGCTGGGGCTTGGAGAATGTGTTTGGTAGGGAGGATGAGAATAGAGAGGAGGAGGAGGAGAGAAGTGGGGCAGAAGAGAGATTGCAATGTGTGTTTGAACGAGGCTGTAGTTTTGAGTGGGAGGACCCTCAGTAACTCATTAAGCAACTTACTCTCTGATTCTCATTTTCAACAGCTCTAATACTTACTACCCTCATATATTTGAAGGACAACGGTGACTGATGTGGCAGGAGACAGTGAGGGTAATTTGGCAAAGAGTGCCTTAAGGTCAGTTCAGAGCTGAACAGTGACATGCAGTAGGCTGGGAAGAGCAGCAACTGGTTCCTCTGCGCCACGACGTGTATCTACAGGGAGAGTTACAAGTACTGAGCAGCCTTTTTGTTCCTCCACACTCCTCTGTGTGCAACCATTGTTGCCTTCCTGTGCTGATACCCTCCTTTAGCCTTCATTACATGCCCAATGGGACAACAAAGCGAACTGGGGCAGCTGGGATGCCTCAAATTAGGTGTATTAGCAAGTTTTGAGAATGCTGTTGCCTTTGGAGTGTAGTGTTTGTGGCTGTAGTCCCTGGCAGTGGGAGGAGCAGCGAGCCCTTCAAATCCCAAGAGCAAGGACTGCCTAAAAAATGGAGAGGGGCGGGGGGAAGCCCAGTTTATTATCACAGGTGTACCTTTTTTGGCCTCTCTGAAATTACTCCTGGCTTAGAAGGAATCAGGATTTGAGGCTGCCACTCAAATGTCAGCAGCAGTCTGAAAAGCAGGTATTTCCCAGGGCAGTGTTGCTGCAGGATTGACCCAACAGATGAATGCAGTTGGTTCTTAGAAAGAACATGCTCTGGTTCAGGGGCACTGTGCACTGCACTGATTACTGCTGGCTGTGCTGGGTTTGTGACTTTGTTTGCCTGGGGTTTTAGTGGTTTTGGTGGGTTTTTTTCATTTTAGAGGACTTTTTTTTTTTCTGTTAGGCCTTCCAAGGGATTTCCAGACCCTTTGGCTCCTTAAGCTGATCCCCCAAACTAAAAACACTGGGGAAAGTATTTCAAGAGGGCAGGTTAGGTATTGCTGGTGTGCAGTTCACAGGCCTCTACTGAAATGAAGGCAAGCATGCCAGACTGGAGTGGGGAGAGGCTCTCTGTGTGTTCCTTTCCTTTAGCATCTCTTGTCATTTCCATTTGTGTTTAGCTTTTATATTTTGATTTCAAAATGAGCTACGTAGGAGAAGTCAGAGGCAGTGCCTCTAATGTGGCTTTGCTCTCCTTGGCAGTAATAACTAGGAAATTCCTGCAGGCAAAATGTATATTTATTCCAGAGTCCTTTGTTACATCATCTGTAACGTGTCCCTAAAGTGATTGGAAGGATAATGGTATTATTTTCAGTAATAATACTAATTGCATTAGAGTAGTTTACAAGCAGCTGGCAGGCTAATTGGAAAAGTCAGTCCTGTATTTTTGAGGCCTCCTTGTTTCTCCAGGGTTTTAGTCACTTGGATCTGTTATCCAAGTCCTTGGCACACAGTAGGCTTTGGGGGAAGGGCTTGGACAGGCAGGTGAATTGTCTGCTACACAAAAGCTTTTCTTTTCTTTTCTTTTTTTTTTTTCTTTTTCTAAATATGCAAAAGACAGTGTTGTCCTTTCAAATACCAGATAACCATTTTCCTGTGTTTCTCATTGAGCCTTCTGTTCCATCATTTTTAATCTCATTTGCTTGCAAACCCCATCAACCCTGACTTGGACCCTGCTCTGCAGCTTTGAACATTGCTGAGCTTCTGAACTGGCCCTTTTGTTGGTGTGAATGTGCTAACGCTCCTCTTTAACCTTTAGCCATTTTAATTTACAAAATTAAATAAACCTTTTGATTCTTATGTTTTCTATATTTATGACCTAATTTTTTTTATCTATTTTTTTTCTCTCTCTTTCTCTCTTTCTTTCTTTTTCTTCCTTGTCCTTTCTTCCCTTCCCTCTCCCTTCTTCCCCTTACTCCTTTCCTGTGTCTGTCGTCATACATGTCACCTTGGATCTCACGGGGTTTGAAACATCCACGCTTGCCACATGCACCAAATTTATTTTTAAACAACCATATTTTCCCCTCCTGGGAACCATTGTCTGGCACCTGCAGCGACCTTGGGAAGTCCATCAACGTCGTCCTCCTTTGTTTCATTGCTTCTTTCTGCAGTGACTCTGCTTTTGCTCTGTTAGAAACTTAAAAGAAAGCAATATTTGCTTGAAAAAGCCTGGGTTCCACCAAGGCATGAAAGCAGATAACTGTGTTTCAGAGGATCATGTCAGTTCAAAAAAAAAAAACAAAACCAACCAACAAACAACAACAAAACAACCCCCCCCCCCCCCCAAAAAAAAACCCAACCCCCAACCCAACCCACCAACAAACAGCTGGGAACGTTGTAAAAACAAATGATAATTTGAAAGAGCCTTTTGTAACAAGAAGGTTTAAGCCAAGGTGTTTTTTCTCTTTAACGTTTTGGTTTTCCTTGTGATGAATTCTTCCCTTTTTAGTGGATGTAAAGAAAGGTTATTTTTTTTGTTGTTGTTGTTGTTGTCTGCTTGTGGGTTTTCATCAAAGGAAGGTGCAATGTTGAAAGCCTTTTATGATACTGCTTTTTTACTGAGTTCTCTGCACGTCTGGTGCTGATCACTGCATTGTGCAAAAGGTTTCTAAAGCCCCAGCCACAAATCTGAACACACAGACCATAAAAGAGAAAGAGGATTTCTCAGAGAGAATCCTACTGGCTGCCCAAATGTCTCTCTGGGCTTTTGCATATGGATTCAAATTCATGGCCATTAGAAGGTTTCCTGAATGTGGTGGTCTAAATATAAACATCTTGTGGGAATTACACTGAAGAGATTGATTTTATTTCCTCTCTTTCTGTCTTAATGTCATTGAATCCCTGTGACTTCATTGGCCCCCTGTGTGCAGTCAATTATCTCATGACCCATGGTGGATCTGGGGCCTAACACAACCCATAAGTATACAAATTTGGGTGGATGCTTGTCTAGTATTTTCTGGTTTTCTACTGCTGTGTTACCAGCTTCATACAGTGATCCCTTTTCTTGCCATGTTAACGGAAAAGATTAGCTTGGATCAAGTTACCTGACTGCAAAAATGTTGTACTATTACTGATCCTTAATAATCTTCTTGATTAACTGTGTGTGTGATGCTACCAGACAGGATTAATTCATGGTGTAAAATTGGTGCAGTATAATGCATCTTTGGTACTGAGTTCTGTGTATTGCATTTCACTGATACAAGTTTCAGTTAACCCTCCTCTTTTCTATTCTTCTCACTCAAGGAAAAAAAAACCCCAACCCTAACCACTCAATTCCCAAAATCAAGAACCAACCCTGTACCCCTCAAGAATTGTCTGTGTGAGGGTAAACCCATTTGGCTCTGATGTTTTTTCCAAAAAAAGGTTTACCTCTCCCTCTAGGTCACTCTTTCCCTGTGAATGGACCTGAGGTGACCAAGGGTTAAATTGTTGGCATAGCTGTTGAACTGTCTGTACAGAGTGTCTCAAATACTATCAGCTGTCTGGAATGGAATTAATCTTTCTAACAAAATTTTAATAGGGACAAACAAAAAGCCTTGCCATCAGTCTTGTCTAACTATGCATTTTATGCCTCTGCTGTGCTTATTCAGACTTTGTTCCTTATAAATTGTGAACTGCTTTTCTATCCATATTATAAATGAAAAATTTCTGCAGGTGGTGTGTGCAAAAGCATGTGGGTTCCTTTCTTTAAAAGCTCCTCACCTCCACAGTACAGAGAATTTGTTAGGCCTTTTGAGTTTACACTAGTTCTCTTGAAGGACAGCAAGAGGAATCACACTACTAAAAAGTTGAGGTGTTTTCCCAGAGCTGGATTTAGTAAGTTCATCTTTAGATCTGCTACCAGCTTGTGTTGTGGGTTTTCCCCTTATCCACAGGCAGAGCTTACTAGTGGAGGTTGAGATACATCTCACTCCAACTCACAAGGGGCTAAAATTATCTTGCCTAAACTATAACTCTGTATGCAGCGTGTGGAGAGAGAAGAGCACCTCTGGAGGCTGTCTTTCCTGTTCTAGGAGACATGCCTTAAGGCAGTGGAGGTGCATCATGCTCTGAGGGACATCCTCTCCCTGGTGACTAGGCAAAGCCCAGGCAAGTAGATGAGATCATTTACACAGCTGAAGATCCTTGAAACGAATCCCTTACTCCATGGTAAACAGGAATCTAGTCAGAAGGGAATATATACAAACAGAGCTTTCTGTCCTCATGTGCATAAAAATAAGGAGCATAACTGGCAATTCACCACCAGTTTAAATGGATTCATAACGTATCAGGAACCAGATATACGCCAGACTCTTTTGAGGACTGTCAGTCAATCCTGTGCAAGGTTCCAGGGCTTACTCTTGATGTAAATAAAACTGTAAAATAGTTTGCAGAAAATCCAGCTTTTTTTTTTTTTTTTTTTTTTATGCTCAAAGAGGAGACACAAATTCTGATCTGGAACCAGCAGTAGCTGAACCACTCGTGATTTTCAGTGGACACAGTTTTCACACACACACAGTTTGTTGCAAGCACATACTCTATGGGAACATCTCATACCTACAGAAAAGCTGGATCCTCAACCCTTGGGGAAGATATTTCCATGTGAGTGTGATGAACTGCAGAGCCTTGTAGCATCTCACATGGCCCATGAGATTCCAGCAGCTGTCCCCCCAGTTTGTTAAGTCTCTGAGATGTTTGTCAAAGCATTCAGCTGCCTTTGCTTTCTAGGAAGGCCTTGTTTGATAGCATTCTGCTCCACCAGGATCAGTGGCAATTCTTCACACATCTGTGTTTCTGCTAGTTAAGCAGTTGGGTTTGAAGCTCTCCTGAAGCTGGTGGAGTGGCAGGAGTGGCCAGTGGCACTGAGGTGGGTGGAAGGGCAGCTGTGAGAGCAGTCAGGCTGTGGATCAGCTGCTCAGATTTGCAGTTGGGTTTATTCCTGGAAGAGGGTTTTGTGGGACTCACTCTTTGCTTACAGCTTTTCCTTTCTGTGTGCTTATATTCCCCTTTTCCTCTTAGGAAGGAGAGTCAATAGTAGGAACATAAGCTAGGAGCAGACCCCTGAAGCCACACAGTGCTGGTGACAGTCTGAAATGAGTTGAGTAGTAGTTGAGAGAAATACCCACTGCTCTGTTGTGTTGGAAGGAGTGCTCCACAGACTGCTGTGTATTTCTGCTACCCAGTAGCTCTAAGTTGAAAGCAAGTACAACTTGCCAAGCCTAAACCTGTGTGGAAAGAGCAGCCTGTTACCACTTGAAACAGAAGGTTGTTCACATGTTGCTTTTCTCTACTCTTAAGTTTTTCAGAGGGTCTGAGGTCTGTAAAACGTGGCACCCCTGTTTGAAGGATACTTCCAAGTGTTTGCAAATTAAAGCTCAGCATCCACTGAGGACAAATGGCTTTTCTCTGCTGGTTGTTTTCAATTCTTCTGATGCATGAAATGAATTTTTGTTTGTCCTTCTCTCTTCTGCCAAATATTGCAGGAGCACTGAAATGCCTGGAATCTCATCTACTTCTCTCCACCTCTTTTTTTTCTTGTCTCTTGGCTTGCCTGTGCCTGAACATTCCCTGCACACTCTAGCTGAGACCCCACTAGGAAGACCCATCTGAGTGGTTCTGCTCTCTCTGACAGTGCAGATGTCTATATAGACTTGCAGGAAGTATAATTGATGGGTCAGTTTATAGCACACTGTAAAATAAGGGTGATTAGAAAGGTCCATCTTGCAGGAAGCTCACTATCCATTGAGGGGAAAAAATTGTAATTAATAAATTCTTCATTTCTTTAGAATTAAGGACTTGAGATTTTTTTTTAACACTTGGTGTTTCCTTATTTAACCTGGGGGAGTGTTATTTATCTTAGGCCTGGAAAAATAGCAAAAGTGACTCACTGGAAAGCTCATCAGGCTGCGTGTGCTGCGGATTGGGTCAGAAATGTCCACCATCTGTTTCCATGGGGGGACCTCATTGCAGCCTGCCAGTCCCTGAAGGGAGCAGAGGAACAGGAGGGGAATCAGCTTGTTCAAGGGCAGAGCCTGGCAGGACAAGGGGGCTGGAGTGAAGCTGGAGGAGGGAAGGGGGAGAGGAGATCTTGGGGGGAAGTTCTTTGCAGAGAGAGTGGTGAGGGGCTGGCAGGGGCTGCCCAGAGAGGGGGTGGGTGCCCCGTCCCTGGGGGTGTTGAAGGCCAGGTTGGCTGGGGCCCTGGGCAACCTTGTGTAGCTCCAGGCCTGGAGGTTGGTGTCCCTGCCTGTGGCAGGGGGTTGGAGCTCTGTGACCCTTGGGGTCCCTTCCAACCCAGACCAGTCTGTGATTCTATGGTAGCACTCAGTGGTAATACACGTGTACTCGCCTACATGTGATGCTGGCAGCTGATGCTTAACAACCTGTTTGTTTATACACTTCCTTTGTACACTGAATTGTTCTAGGCCTCAGCCTATTTGATTAAATACAGCATAAATCTATCTATATTATTGAGTGAATAGTTCTTAAAGTACTTGTAGATTAATGGAATTTAATCCAAAGTACTTGTAAATTAATTGAACTTAATCAAATTTGTCACTCTGTGAAACTGAGTAATACACTACCTGCTTCTTGCCTTTTATAGCACCCACAGAATCCTTCACAAAATACCTACAGCCATATAGAAACGTGGCACCACCAGCCTCCAAGTTCACGAGGTCTTTAAGGATTCTTACACTGTTCTTCCTCACTGCTGACCTGAAAGATTTGGAATATCAATTCATGTCATGGATTAGACTTTGTAGAACCAGAACTAGAGGAAGAGATCTGAAAATGACTGAAAATTGCAGGGCTTTCTTAATACCCTGGGAAAAAAATAACATTGCAGGCAGTTCCCTTGGCCCAGTTTCGTTGTCTGAAATGTAAGATCTGAGAATAGCACAAACCCAAGGACGTTCCTCTGCAGATTTGCCCTTGTTCTCCCCATCTCTGGACTCTTCCTCCTGTCAGCCTTTCCTAAAGTAGCTCCTCATGTTCCCTGGGGCAGAGAAGGAAAGATAGTAATTTAAGAGCAAGGGTGGGGGAGACTTGCATCTCTTCAGTAGTTCTCCTTTGGGTGTTTAGAGACAGAACAAGTTATTTTGTATCCTAGCAGAAACTGGATCTTTGAGAAGTGATGTGGTACAGATCCTCTTTCTGTGGCTGCAAAACCACAGCAGGCTGGGTTAGAACTGTATCTTCATGATAATTAAACAAAATAGCCTTCTGAGGAAACTCAGAATTAGCTTATAGTTATATATGAGCCCTCCTAGTGTGGCATTGTAACTATTTTATGCCCCTGTTTCCTACCCATAAAAGACAGGATAAACAAAGGATTGCAGGGCACATCTTTGCCACGAGCTGTTCTGTTGGCTTCAGTGAGTCTCTGGCAGTTGTAGTGGCTGAAGGGGGACTGTTGGAGCACAGGGAGTGCCCCCCAATCTGGGGAAGACCTTTTCCCCAGTGAGGGTGAGGGAGCCCTGGGCCAGGCTGCCCAGGGGGTGTGGAGTCTCCTTCTCTGGAGAGATTCCAGCCCCGTCTGGACACCGCCCTGTGTGCCCTGTCCTGGGGACCCTGCTTTGGCAGGGGGTTGGACTCAATCTCTGGAGGTCCCTTCCAACCCCTACAGCTCTCTGATTCTTCTTGGGCTTCCGTTCTATCTGAACTTCTCTAACCTTTCCTGTGAGAACAGCTTTGCCAGGTTATCTGATGACATGACTGCTTTTGGGGCAAGTTTCCTCAAACCTGAGATACCTGTAGCAATTTTTGGATTTTCTGTCTGTGAGCATTTAGGCTTTTGTTCATGCCATGTTTGTGAGTGTTTGGAAGCTACGTAAAAGCAAAGTTCAGGCTGTAGATGAAATCAGGGAGCCATCACTGGGTCCTCGAGTAGAAACCTGGCCCTTTTATCATACACATTGCAATTAGTAAGGCCAGTCATTTCGTGGGGCCTGGTACTTGTTGAGGGGTTGTTGGCTTTTTTTTTGCAGAGGATTTGTGGCCAAAGGGATCCTGGTGCTTGCCAAAGGCTGTCAGAGAATTAATGCTCTTCCTCCCAAACACTAGTCACAGGAATGCCCAGGAATGCATACACAAACACAAGACCCTGCCATGGTCATTTTAAGTGGAATGGCAAATGTCATCTGGAACAAGAAATACATTCTTCTTCCATTTTTGCTTCCTAACTAGAGAGAGGTGAGTATTTAGACAGGCTTTTCTGCAGTAGTGCCAAAGAATCTGCCTAAAATCCCTGCTTAGAAAGTAAAGGGGATTTCAGCCAAATTTGGTGGAGAAAGGTATGACATTCTGCTCTCATTTGGGGATTTCTCTTAAAATTTTATACTGTTCTTTTTCCCTAGCCAAAGTTCACCTGTGTTTGGTTTCCAGCTTTTGATTCTTGTTGTATCTGTGCTCAAATGAAGTTATTTTATGGTATGTGCTCTCCTGCTGCAAGTAGAGCGGCACTGACTCAATTCATCCCTGCACATTCCATTTTTTGAAGTTTATATGGACTGAGTTTCCCAAGTAATTTTTGTTTAATTATGCAATCATGGTATTTCCCTGAATCGTCATCTTCCTCAGCATCTTTTCTGAATAGCATTTCCACATTAGACGTGCTGGTGCCTGTGGCAGGGGGTTGGAGCTCTATGATCCTTGGGGTCCTTTCCAACCCAGACCGTTCTGTGATTCTATGCCAAAAATGGGGGTGGTATTTCATTTCTAGCTCCTTAGATCCCTGTTGAAACACGTGCTTTGGGATTGCCAGAAGTGAAATGTTAACAGTGTCCTGTGGGAATGCCTGAACCTTTTGATCTCCAGTGGCACAGCAGATTCCTGCACAGGGAAGAAATTAGTTCCTTCCTTACTCTTCCTTGCCCAAGTCTGATACCACAGTGGCACTTGAAAACAGCCACTGCTGCACTGCCTGCTGACTTAGCTGTGCTCTGGAGGCAGGAGCTCTGATTGCCCTAATGGGTCAGATGTAGATGAGAAGAAATGTTTGACACATCTTTAGCTTTTTCTCCAGGAGCTGGTGTGAACAGGAACACGTTACTTGCTGAATAATCCACTCTGAAACCTGAATAGATGAGGAGAGGGGAAAATACGTGACCTCCTCACTCCCTGAATGCATCTGAGGTTGATGAATTAATTATGCAGCTTGCTGCAAGGTGCTGGCAGGGATCTGGTCTGTGGCACAAATGTTCTGCTGAGCAGGTGAATGTCAAGAGTCAGGTGCTGCAGAGTGACTTTTAGCTACAGAAAGAAACTTTCTTGTTGGAGTTTGGATTCCTTAATACATTATCAGGGTCACCAAATTAAACAACACTCATTTGCCTTATACTAGGCATGTTCTAGCTCTTGTTTGTAAGTAATAAAATGTGTGGCAGAGGGTATGGCACTGTGAGCCCTGGAAATGATCCGTCTGCCTGGCAAAGGCAGCATAAATCAGGCTGAGGGAAAAGAGGTGCTTTGCTGGGCTTTTCTGCAAAGAAGATGCTGAAAGTGTTTGAGGACTGTGACATCCAGCAGGTGGTCGTTTGTTTGTTTGTTTTTTAAAAAGGCAAAAAAGCACTAGAAAATGGATAGAATTGCATCTTAATGTCTGTTTTTTAACAAGGCAAAAAAGCACTAGAAAATGAATAGAATTGCATCTTAATTGAAAGGAAAAAAAAAACCCAACCCAAAATACTCCCGCAGACAATGACAAACGTGCTGCTCTTGAGACTAGCAAGGGAGTTTTGTGTAGTTTGGTACATCTATGTAGGTGCTTGAACTGTGTAACCCAACAGCCAAATGCTCTGTCTGCAGATCAGCAGCTTGGGAAGAATGACTCTGAGTAGAACAAGGGAAAACAAAAAAGGAGTTGTGCTCAGAAAGCCGTAGTAAGGCTTAGGAGGCTGCAGCTGGTAACATGGAAGCTGTGCCTGTTGTTTTTGTGACTATCAGAGGCTTTGACAGGATTAACTGGTGCGTTTATCCACTCCCTGTTTCTGAGAAAGCACTCAGCATTTTACAAACATAGAAAGCTCAAGGTACCTCCTCTGAACTTAGTGCTGTGTGGGCAAACCTGTGCCTTCTCTAGACCTCCGTCACCACTTCTCACCTGCTGTGTTTTTTGTCTCCTGGAAAAGGCAAGGTATATTTTAATTTCTATTCTATAGCTGGGGAAAGGTTGTAGAGGCTGGGTGTGGTGGAGCAGAAAGCTGAGGAGACCAGGAACCACCATGTCAACAGAGTGACAGCCTGCTTACCTTTACCACCTGCTGCCTCAGATGGCTGCTGTGGTTGTTGTCTGTGCCTAAACCAAACCAGCCCTAGAGCATTCAGTGATGCAGTCAGCTCTTTCTCAATAGGAGATGAGAAGCTTACTGGTTTCCACTTCTGGATAGGTGGGTCATACCTAAGCAGCAGGAAGGGTTTTAGGTTTTCCTGTCGTTTTTACCACATAAGGGGCTAATCAGTTTGGAGGTATTAGTCAGTATTCTGCATCCCACCCGGGCAAGTCATGCTTACAGAATCTAGGCTCCATTTACACTTGTCCTTATGTCAGGCTGGGGATGCAAAACCCAAGGTGCAGCCTTCACCTTGATGAGAAGAGGTGGAAGGAAGCAGGAGCCAGCCCTTCAGTGTTACAGCTGAGTGTGTGCTACAGAAGAGATCCTGTAGGCTGCTTTCCAGGCCTAATAGAGATGGGAGAAGCCTCATTAGGTCCAAGTGAATCTGTCTTTTCAGGTAGATTGTCCTGCATGTCTTTAGGATAAAGTACTGGTTATAACACAAGACTGCTAAGGAGGGGGTGTACTTTTTCTGAGTTTCCCATACTTGCAACCTAAGCATAGCCAAATTTGAGCCATAACTACCCCAATTCTAACCTATTAACTACAATACCTTCTTTTCTTCTCTTTTTATTCTCTAAAGCCAGCACTAGCCCTACATCAGGCCTTGGGACTGCTGCCATCATAGGCATTCTCATTGTTATCTTCGTGCTGCTTCTGGTGGCTGTGGATGTCACCTGCTACTTCCTGAACAAGTGTGGCCTGCTGATGTGCATTGCAGTCAATTTATGCGGCAAATCCGGCCCGGGAGCCAAGGGCAAAGACATGGAGGAGGGCAAAGCTGCCTTCTCGTGAGTACTGCCATCACTTCCATTGCTCCTTCTCTTGATCAGCCTGTCCCCTTAGCAGCTTTGATAAGAAGCTCCTTTAGGGAGTTGTGGGTTCCTCATCTCTGACGGGAGGGTACTGACAGGATCTGGGGCTCTGCTGGGTCTGCTGTATGTTTCCAGGAAGGGAGTTCCTCAACTGTTTCTCTGGGTTTACCCTGTTCCTGTTGGTAGCCATCAAATTGCTGGCCCAAATGCTGGGCATCACAGTGGTGGTGTGTGCTGTAGGCAATAGCTGGAAAGAGGAGTGACACCAAGAAGCAATCTGCTGATTAGGCCAGCCTGTGTCTGTCATTCCCTATTGACACTTGCAGCTTGTCCTTGCAGGGGGATACCTAGTGTGAATGGGAACCAATGTCTATGTAATTTCCTCGTTACAGGAAAGATGAGTCCAAGGAGCCTATTGTGGAGGTGCGGACTGAAGAGGAGCGGACCCCCAACCATGATGGGGGAAAACACACAGAGCCCAATGAGACCACCCCACTGACAGAGCCAGAGTATGTTGGCATTAGTCAATCTTAGCACAGGAACAATATGTTGTCCTCAGTCGCCTTGATCCCTGATCTCTCATGCCCATGACTTAGTGCAGGAAGAAAGGTAAAACTCCACAGTCCCTTTGTGACATAACAGTAAGGAAATGCCTCCTCTCTTCCCCAAGATTCAGTGACTCCTATTCCCAGCACTGGGAGTAAAGCAATGTTTCCTGAAGCAGTGGGTGGATCAGGCACCTGTCCAAGTTCACTGTAAAAGGATCCAGAGCAAAAGCATCCTCCAGCTAGTGCCAGCTCCTCCTTGAGCTCTGCCCTAGCAATGCTGGCCAAGTCCTTGAACCCCCATGGTGAAAGCAGTCCTCCCTACTGATAGCAATAGGGTAGCTGTGCTCTGGATGTTGAGGGGTGTGTGGCAAGTTGGATTATTGCAGGAGAGTGCTGAATGCTACCCGTGAGCTTTGTTTATACTGGGAGAACTTGTTTGAGGCCTGAGTCTGTGAATCCATCCACTTCAAGAAGCTGCTGAAATGCTTGTAAATATTTAGGTCACGTTTGTGGTTGATGGCACAAGTTGGGCTCTTTTACTTCAGCAGAGTCACCGCACTGGTGAGGTGGTCAGGCTCTTCCACCCACATACTGCTTACCTCCTTTTTTAGGTTAGCCTTAGGGTCTGCTGGTAAACTGGCTCTGCTGGAAGCCTCATGGAGGTGAGAGGAGGCAGGAGACTATGTCCAAAAGCAGCAATGAAGCACGGGCATGTGGCACTGAGGAATAGTTGTGACTGTACTGGTTTTGTTGGCTAGTCTTACCAGAGTTTTAACTCAATTACCGTCTTCTATGAAGGTTTTCTTTCTGTTAATAAGCCTGAGATGGTGTTCTTGGGCACACCACTGGGCTTCTCATGGAATAAACCATTTGGTTTTCCAGCTTTGCATACATGTACTTGTTAAGGCAACTGCTGCTACATAGAATCATAGAATGTACTGAGTTGGAAGGGACCCATAAGGATCATTCAGTCCAACTCCTGGCTCCACACAGGACCAGCCAAGTCAGAGCATGGGACTGAGGGCATCGTCCAGACGCTTCTTGAACTCAGCCCAGCTCGGGGCTGTGACCACTTCCCTGGGCAGCCTGTCCCAGTGCTTGACCACCCTCTCAGTAAAGAACCTCTTCCTGACATCCAACCTAAACCTCCTTGTCTTCATGGCTGCTAAAGAATAGCTATGCTATCAAGACACTGTCCTAAAGCAAACCTTATTCTAGCTAACACGACAGGCTGGAATCTGGCCAAAAGGGCAGAAAACATCACTTCAAATCTGCATGTATGTATGTGTATGTACATATACATGTTATATGTGTGTGAGAGAAAGAATTATATTCTGTATGCTTTGATGAAGCCCTTAGACTTCCAGGCAGAAGGGAGGAACTGGATTCAGGGGTCCTACACCAGGACCTTGTTGCATGGTGACAGATGGCACAGGCCTGCAAGCTCAGTGAATTGGTAGAATCCGTGTGACATTAGGTGGAAGAGGCTGAGAGGAAAGTCAGGCTTAAAGGGAAGAGTCTCTGCAAGTTGACAGGGTTAAATTTGGCTAAGACTTGAACCAAAATCTGCGTGAGCAAGCCGTTCCTGAAGGATGTGTCCTCTTTGCTTTTTCTCTTCCTAGCCATTCCTCAGTCATCCCAGCCAGCCCTCCCTACCCATTGCACGTTTGACCTCTGAAACGTTTCTGCTCCTTCAAGTCCCTCTCCGTGTCCTCTGTGTGTTGTAACCACATGTCATGCTGCTGCTGTGCCATTTACCTGCCTTCTCACCCTGACTCTCTGCTTCCCTTTCCCTGCTGTCATTTACAGGCTTCATTGTCTCTATTTCTCTTCTACTCCTGTCCTCTTTGCAGGCACCCCGCTGATACCACAGCTACTGTTGAGGACATGCTACCTTCTGTAACCACGGGCACCACTAATTCTGACACTATCACTGAAACCTTTGCTACTGCTCAGAACAGCCCTACCAGCGAGACCACTACACTGACCTCCAGTATTGCCCTGCCAGCCACAGCCATTCCTGACTCAAACTCCATGTTGCCTGGTCAGGCTACTCCAGCCAAAGGGGCAGCCTCCTCAGTCTCTTCACCACCACCCTCCTCCACCCCTAAAGTGGCCCCCCTTGTTGATCTCAGCGATACCCCAAGCTCTACTCCAGCTACTAATAATTTATCTTCAAGTGTCCTGTCCAGCCAGGGTGCAGTGCTCAGCCCCAGCGCTGTTGCTAATGTGGCCGAGACCTCCAAAGTGGCAGCTAGTAACAAGCCAGCTGCCCCAAGCCCTGCAAACCTGGCTAGCCCTTCAGCTCCTTCAGAGCCCAAGCAGGAGGTCTCAAGCATCAAGAGCCCTGAGAAAGAAGCTGTGCAGCCCAGTACAGTGAAGAGCCCAACAGAGACAGCCAAGAACCCAAGCAATATGAAGAGTGAGGCTGCTTCAGGCAGCACCAAAACCCCCTCCCAGAACGAGGACTTTAAAATGGACGAAGGGACCTTCAAGACACCAGACATTGACCTTGCAAAGGATGTTTTTGCAGCTCTTGGCACTACTACTCCTGCCAGTGCGAATAGTGGGCAAGCTCGTGAGCTTGCTTCTTCCACTGCAGACAGCTCTGTACCTGCTGCACCTGCAAAGACCGAGTATGGCTGCCTTTAATCTTCTGTTGGTTGTGTGCTGTGTCTCTTGTGCACTGGTGCTTGTGCTGTTCTTGTTGGGTGTTCTGTTAACTAATCTCATTGTTTCTTAGCAAACTAACTTGCCTGTGAACCAACCAAACAGGGCTTGGCTTTAAAGCTGCAGGAGGAAAGCCAGGGAAGCAGAAGAAAGACAAACCCAGGGACTTACTGTAAATATGTTATTCTTTAGACCACCTTTATGCAGCTTTGGCTATTGTAGGGTATTCTTTGCTGGAAGAGATCAGAAACTGATGGGTTTGAACAGCAAAAGAAGTGCTGTCCTCAGAGGCGTGAGTTGCTGCGATTCAGTGAGCAGAGCCACCCAAATTCAATTTCCTGACATCTCACTGGAGCCTTTCAGAACTTATTTCAGTGTAAGGCAGGGCAGAAGCCAGAGCTGACAGCACAGTACCTCTGGATCTGTCCTTAAACTGGCAAAAGGATAAGGCAACATGATCCTGTCTATGAGAGAGGGAGTGGTTGCAGCATGGTTGGGTCAGGATGGCTGGTGTGTTGTCCTGGTATATTAGAGATGAGGCTCCCTCTGCTGTACTGGGGTCTCATCTGTACCCACCTGATTTATTCAGAGAGCATCAGCATGCTCCTAGGGTCCTTTGGAGCCTTACGCCATCTGGACAGGATCCACTTTCCTCAGCTGAGATGAGCCTGCACCTTGTGTTTGGCAGGAGACGCTGTAACTGGAGAGTGAAAACAGCATGAAGTCCTCACCTGGGTAACTGAGAGGAGGGTCCCCAGCTGTTGTGCAGATGTGGGACAAGAACACTCTTGCTGTGTCTGTTTGGATGGCGGTTGCTGACAGAGCCACAAGCACAGAAACCTGGAAAACACTGATTGAAAATGGAGAAGCCACCCATGAGGGGACAAGTACCTAAGGTCCCTGTGCTTTCTGGCTTCCTATTTGGATACAGTGTGTTGTCAGAGGCAGGATGAAATAGGAGTATCTTGTCTTTCCCTGTATGAGCAGGGTCTGTGCTTTATCACAAGAGAGAGTGCTGCAAAGGCAGCTTGGATTTGTTGCAGGAGTAGCTCCCAAAGTCAAAAGACTTGAGTTCACACTACATCTTTTCTCTTTTTGGCAAAGAGAAGTGTACTGAGGACATCAGGCTCTGCGCTCTCAGCTTGATTCCTGCCAAGAACCTAACCAGATGTTCTAGAGCTAGGCTTACAGCTTGCTAAGGCAAATCCAGGCTGTGTTACAGCAACCACACTGGAGATGTACCCTAAGTCATAGCTTTGGTTAGAACTTTTTCCATCCTCACATCTGCAGGAAAAATGACTTCATTCTGGAAGATTTATACTTAATTCAAAGTAAAGCCTTGGCCTTGTATATTGGCAGTGATCACAGTGTGTATTGGCAGTCACAGAATGGCAGTCAGACACTGTAGAACCAGGCTCTTTGCCAGATCTGAGTGAAAACCCATTCCGGTACCTTATCTTACAGCTCTGGTCCCTCTTCCTCCCTGCTGTACTCCTGTCCTCTCCAAGCCAGGAGGCATTCCTGCTGTGTGACTGTCCCACAGCACTGCCTTGTGCCCCATGCAGCCACGGAGCATCTGGCACTGCACCAGAGTTGGAGGGAACCAGGCAGCCTTGGTGGGTGCAGCTGAGCTGCTCCCAAGCGGAGAACATTGGCTTCATTTCACTGCATCTAAAGCTGTTGCACTGTCATGCTGGGCTCTTCAGAGAGACAGAGCAGAGAACTGTGATCTGGTACTGGACTGAAAGGGGGTAGGAAATGGTTTGCCCATTGCAAGGAAACATTTCAGCTGAATTAGTGCAACTTGGTCTGTGTCATGTAAATGAATTCTTGCTATGGTGAAAGGCAGAGCTGTCATCTTCCTGGCTATCCAGCCACATCTACATCTAGTGCTTATCTGCTTCCCTTGGGCCAAATCAGTATTGCAGCCACAGGCTTAGGTTCATCTCAACTGCTCCTCAGGGTGAATGAAGAGTGCAGGCATCTCACTCTACCTTTGTGACCGATGGGCCCTTCTTCAGGGGGCCCCCGGATATGTCTTGTGGGGTGCATCTCATGACTATGAAGAGAGCAGGGGACAAACAGGCTTCCCTGATGCTTCAGTAGAGTGCCAAGAAGGCAGGCTGAGCTTTAGCCTGGGAAGTTGTGTTGGCCTCCCTTACACTTGTGACAACATAATTGATAAAATGAACTGCCATGTTTCCCTTCCTGCTCCATCCTGGGGAAACTCTGGGACTGACTTCCTATAAGGAGACACATTCCCCATGACAGTGGCAGCCTGTTTGAACAGGGTATTTTAGGTGACACAGATGAGCACTGGTAAAATCAAATTCCTTTACAACTCTTGAGTGTTCCCTGTTGCTCCTTTTTTTTTCCCCCCCAACACGCCTTGTGCCACTGCTGCAGCCTGAGGCATCATCCCACTGGTACGTTAGCTCGGGGCGGGAGGAAAACCAAACAAGATCTTGCTGGAGCGAACTGAATCTGGGGTGGGGGGTGAGTTGGGTTGTATCTCCTCTGCAAATGCTCGTGTTGCTCTAGCGAGGCGATACTCTGTGTTTCTCTGCCTCTAAACTTTGCCATCTTTGGTGATTCCTCTTCAGGAAATCCCCAGTAGAAGACAAATCCGAAGCGCAAGTGACGGAAACCAAGACACCTCCAGCAGAAGTCAAGACGGTCCCCAACGAAGCCACACAAACAAATGAGAACGAGAGCAAAGCATGATCACCAACGGATGGGAACAAATGACAGAACAACTTCACCCGAGCATTTAAACCACAAACCACAACACCCATCTCATTCCTCTAGTGTCTGTTGCCTTTTTTTTAAAAAAACAAACAAAACAGGAAATGCATAAATGGGGGGGGGGAGGGGGGAATATCTTTCTTTACTTCTTTTCTCTTTTTTTTTTTTTTTTTTTTTTTTATGGTTTTGGAAGATTCTAGAAAGGTTCTATTTGTTGTGCACTTGCTTTTAAAAAGTAATACATTTTAAAAACAGGGTTAAACCCACAACTAAATCAGGGCTTAGCTGACCCTGTGTATATTCAGATAAGGAAGATTGCAAATGCCATTTTGCAACGTGGCTGGGAAGCTCCAAATCAACCAGTCCTAGACACCACAAAAAAAAAAAAGAGAGACCCTGTTCTTTCCTTTGTTAGTATAGCAGATATAACCACTGTATTATTTGGTACAGCTGGTACTTAATGAACAAAGTCCACAATTTATTTTTATACTTTTCAGTCAAGTTTGAAATATGTAAAGCCTCGTAAATAAGTTATAATTTTTGTTCACCGTGTATTTGTTCAGTATGCAAAGTGTCTTGAGCAATTTGTGACTGAATTCTGTTCTCCACGTTAGACATTTATTTCGGTTTTATTATTCTATATTTTTTTTTTTTTTTAGGAAGAATGCCAAAATCGCAGCTTCGGGGATGTATTTCAATTTGCAGTATTCAGACTCTACATTTCTTTTAAATTTTATGTTCATTCTTTTGCCAACTTTTGTTCATTCCAGTGTTTACAATTGACAAATTTTTTTTAAACTTTTGTTGTGTTTAAATGTGTTTGTAAAATAGCTGCTTTTCTTTATTTTTAAGTAAATGCAGTCTATAGTTACTAGGTTAGCAGCATGCTTGCTTTGCTAAGGGAGACGTTTTAAAACATGGATGTTTACAGTAGTTGTTTCCCCTTTATCTTAATTATTATTATTGTTGTTGATGTTGTTATTATTATTTCTTACTGGAGTAAGAAGAAGAAAAGTAATGCTGGGTCCTGGGTTGGGGTTTTTTGGCTGGGGGTTGGCAGGTGGGATTCAAACCAGTTGTCACCCATCAAGGTCTTTATCCAGCAATCCACATAAAACACATGCTTAACTTGGAATGAGAGAAGTGCTGGTGAGAGTCTTTCTATACTTAAGTTTAGTAAGAGTTTTAAGTCCCTTACTGGACCTGGGGCTGACTGCATAAGAGAAATATAATCTCTGCTTTTTTAGGACATTCTCCCCTTTCCTTCATGGAACCCTCCTGGATCTTTGAAAAGCAGAAGGGAGATTGTACAGTTAGGGCTGGTCTGGTCTCATCTCTGACGTTTAACCTGTATCGATTCCTCCTTAGTATGTAAGTAAATACCATTTCAACACTAGAAATCTGGTTTAAAAGCAGACGTTTTGCACTAGGGTGCGTGGCAGTGTGCAAGGCCTCTCCTGCACAGCCAGCTCTGTCAGCACGTGGGCTAGATGGTTGTGTAGGCCTCTTCCAACTGAACTTTCCCATCGTGTATATTGAGTTAATATATATGCTCCACAGAATCAGAATTGGGATTTCAATAGCAAATGCTTTGAAGTCACTGCCAAGACTCCCATCACTCCCCTTGGCATTGTGTCTATACAGTTGGAAAGGGGGGCTGATGTAATACAGTTATTATCATTATAGAGGGAGGGGGGTATCATTGGAATTTGTGGAGTAACAGATTTTTGGGGTGAAAGAAAGCAGCCTTGAGCAGAAGGAAGGCAGAGATATATAGGGGAAGACCAGCCCATTGTATAGAGATGTTCCTCTGTTGGGGTTTTGGTTTTTTCTTTTCTTTTTTTAGGTTTTTTTTCTGTTTTTTTCTTTTTTTTTTTTTTTTTAATTCTACTTTAGATCTGCAAGCTTGTGCACTGTGGGTGCGTGACTATTTTAGTGTGAAACGTGTTTTTTGTCATAGTATTGAAATAATAATAAAAGCTTCGACATAGTTTGGATGTGGAAGGTGTAGAGATAGTTCAGATTTAAAAAAAAAAAAAATATATAAAAAAAAAAAAAATTGGGGAGGGGAAACCAAAAAAAGAGAGAACAACTCTTAGAAAGAACAGAAGACTTGAAATCAAAAGTCAAACCGAGCTGATTATGGCATCCATTCCGTTGTGCTAATGTGATGAACAGAACAATGGTGGGGGGTGGGTAGACTGCAGTTTGGCTCAGGTATAACGAGCCACCTTTGTTAGTGTGTTCTGAGTCTGCAGTCTTTCTACAGTGGCATCACGTAACTTCAAACTGTGGAAAACAATGGTCTTGTCGTTTGCTAAGTGTGGGGGGGTTTGTGGTTTGTTTCTTTTTTTTTTTTTTTTTTTCTCTCCTTAGCTCCTGGGATGCAAATGGAGGATGACTGGATGTGCAGGTATAGACACTCATGCAACACCCATCCTGAGCAGGGTATCGGGGGGCAGGACGGGTCCTCCCTTCACAGCCTTGTGTCAAATTTCACCCTTGTGTGCCCCATCGCAGCGGTGTCAGTGTAACTGTGGGCAAGTTTGGCCTACAGTTCCTAGGATTTTTATTTTTTTTTTTTTTCCTAAGGAGTCAATCCATAAAATGTAGGACAAAAAGCTACCATGGTCTGTCTGTGGTTGGGGAGAGTCTTTGGGACAGCAAAGGACTCGTGGGAAGGCAATGTGTACCTCTGTTCTGTGGATAACCACAGAAATGTCTCCCACAGCATCCTTGGGGCTAAACTGAGGAAGTTTGGCCTGGAAGATCGAGTAGTGAGGTGGCTTGAGAGGTGGTTGAAGGGAAGAAGGCAGCGTGCGAGTTTTGGTCAATGGGACAGAGTCTGGCTGGAGGCCTGGATCTAGTGGAGTCCCTCAGGGGTTGGTGCTGGGATCTGTGCTGTTCAGTGTATTCAGTGATGATGTGGATGAGGGAATGGAGTGCACAGTCAGCAAGTTTGCTGATGACACAACCCTGGGAAGGGTGGCTGACCCCCCAGAGGGCTGTGCTGCCATCCAGCAAGGCTTAGACAGGCTGGAGAGCTGGGAGGGGAGAAGTGTAATGAGATTGGACAAGGGCAAGTGGAGGGTCTGGCATCTGGGGAAGAACAACCCCAGGTACCAATATAGGTTGGGGACTGGCCTGTTGGAGAGCAGCGTAGGGGAGAGGGACTTGAGGGTCTGGGGGGACAGCAGGATGCCCATGACCAGCAATGTGCCCTCCATGCTAAGAGGGCCAACGGCATCCTGGGGTGTGTTAGAAAGAGGGGGATGTTAGTAGGTCAAGAGAGGCCCTTCTCCCCCTCTGCTATGCCCTGGTGAGACCACATCTGGAATATTGTGTCCAGTTCTGGGCCCCTCAGTTCAGGAAGGACACAGAACTCCTTGGAAGAGCCCAGCGCAGGGCCACAAAGATGATTAAGGGAGTGGAACCCCTTCCTTATGAAGAGAGGCTGAGGGAGCTGGGGCTCTTTAGCTTGGAGGAGACTGAGGGGTGACCTCATTAATGCTTATCAATATGTAAAGGGTGAGAGTCAGGAGGATGGAGCCAGGCTCTTCTCAGGGATGGCAGTGACAGGACAAGGGGCAGTGGGTGCAGCTGGAGCAGAGGAGGTTCCGTGTGAATGTGAGGAGGAACTGTCGCTGTGGGGAGTCTCCTCTGGAGACATTCAAACCCACCTGGATGTGTTCCTGTGTGGTTAGTCAGGGTGATCCTGCTCTGGCAGAGGGGTTGGACTAGATGATCTTTCATGGTCCCTTCCAACTCCTAACCTGTGATTCTGTGAATTTGCTCCTTAATTCTGCAAAGTTTTTGACTTCTTTTCCCTGTATGTTATACCTCCCAAGTTAGAACTGACTGACAGCTGAGTAGCTCATAGGTAATACAGGCTTTACAAGGTTAATGACCAGGAACATGTCCAGTGACACCTGTTGGGTGTAAATTGTACCACCACAGGGATTGGCATTTCTGTGATAAAAAGTAACTAGCTCAAAGCCCAATCCAACACCCAGTTGCATCATTAGAAAGTACACTGCTGGCTGCAGTGGGTTTGTGTTGAGATCAGTGCAGTGACAGAAGTGAACCCTGTGATTGCCTGAGCACTGGGAGTGTCCATCCAATTTCCTAATGCCCTTGTGACATCTCCAGTGGGTCACAGATTAATTCTGGAGCGTGGCTTTATACTCTCCCTCCGTGGAGAATAAGTTGTTTTGATGTAGCAGTACCCCATTTCCCAAGGTAGCTTAGACTTCACTGCTTTTATTTAAACTTTTGAAGAGGGACCAACCTGATGCCGTTTACGCTGTATATGTTTATATATGTATCCATGTCATACATATATATCTATATGGCAATTCAGACTGATCAGCTGCTAGTTGTGTAGTGATTACATTTCATGCTGCACCATATGTAAAGATGATAATAGTGCATCCAGTTGTTCAGCTTTTAGAGTGGAGTTTTTACTTTCACAATTTTCTATGGAGCCTTCAAACCCCAGGTTTTCACACTAGGCTGTTTTGATAGTTGTTCTCAGATCCTCCATTGACATCCTTACCCAGCATTCCCTACTTTTGGGGGGCCTTCTATCTTGTTAAAAAAACAAAAAATCAAAAAATCTTTTTACCAAGTGAAACATCTGTTCCACCTTTATTCCCATTCTCACTGGTGTAAATACTGATACTAACTGAGGATTTTGACTTTGCATTCTGTCAGAATACTGTGTTCAAATTAAAAAAAAAAAAAAAAAACCCCAAACCAAGCCTGCATGAGTACATTTTGCCCTTCTTTAGATGTTCTGCTAGAGCCTCTGCACACACGTGGATTCCCAGGGCTGTGTTTGTACCTGAGCTGGATGTGATGCGACCTGTCCCATTGTGCTGTGCCCACAGCGTGTGCTAAGCATCTGCCTGAGGCTGCTGTGGTGCCTTTCCAAACTCCAGGTGTGCAGAAAGAACACCTGCCAGCTTGTGATTCCCCCACTGTTTTCCCACTGTAGACAATCTCCTGGAGATAACTAATGGCGCAGATGCAGTTACATATCCACTGTGAGTTGGGGAGAGCTAAATTTCCTGTGGAACACGCTCTGTTCACTGAAACTTGTGTGTGTGTGTGTGTGTGTGTTGTGTGATGGTTGGCTTTAAAAGATGTTCTTAACCCACCCTGAGTTGGGTGTCTGGACTTCATTAATGCAGGGTAAGTCTAATTAAATCCAATTCCACCCTAAGCATTGGTCTCCTAGAGCGTGGAAGGAGAAATGAGAGCTCCAGTACATGTCAGTGCTTGGGGTGACAGGATTGTCCACAGAAAAAGAAGGAAGTATTGAGCTGAAGTACTTGTCAGCCCAAGAGAATACTCCTCTTCTTTCTGCTGCTTCTCTAGCACTTTGCCCTCCATTCTTGACTGCTGTTTCCACTCTGGTTGCTGTGATGAGCCCTGTATGTCTTTGCTCCTGCTGCTTTAGAAAAGGCTGGCGCAGGAAAGGGCATGGGAAAAACATGCAGGAAACGCTCCATCTTCTGGGTGGGTTCCTTCCTCAGGTGTCTGTCACTGCAGAAATCCTTTAGAATTCACCTTACAGATTCATGCTTTCAGGTCCTTTCCAGCTGCCAGCTTTCTTCCACTGGAATTCCTGACTTCCCTCTCCCCACAGTCTGAGGAGTTCTCCCGGCCTGCTTTGTTCTTGGGAAAAGAGTTCCTCCTTTTCCTAGTCGGCAGCATTCAGATGGCAAAGTGATTCTGCCTTTAGACACTAATTTCTCCTTTATATTGCATGTTGACAATACCTTTTTTTTATGAGAACCCATGGGGAGCAGCAGGAGTGGATGGATGTGGTACAGTGTCAGTCCTCAGCTAATAGACACACCGTGCAATTGTATCGTCCAGCTTCTGCAGGAGAGGTGGAAAGTCAAAGGATGCTCTGGAAATAGTTTAATCTTTTTTGTCTGGGTTTTGGGGTTGGTTTTTTTTTTCCTTTCTCTCTCCTAGCTTTCCTCTCCAAAATTGCAAGCTTTAGTTAATTTTTCTAGGCTGGGGTTGCAGGAGTGTGTCTGCTTACTTTTTCTTGAGAACATCTCCTCAAATTCAGGAAAAGCAGACTTTTCACATGAAAGTTTCCTTTTGGCTGAAAAAGCTGCTTTTTTGGGTTTTTTGGTTTTTTTTTTCTCACTACCTAACTATTTGGACAATTTTTTTTTTCAATTACTTCCAAGTCAGGGAACTTTACTTGTTCCAAGTCACTGATGCTGTTTCAAGGGAAGTCTCTGAGGTTGCCTTTTTCAGTGTTCCTGGGTTTAGTAGCTGCCTCCCAGAACCCCATCAGCGTCACCTCTGCATAACGCCTGGTGGATGGACTGTGTGTCCTGGTGTTTGGCTTGTTTCCTGCTGTACCATCTTCATGAACCATGATAAGCTCAGGTAGTCCTTCCTCTTCTCTCAGAGGTCAGTAGAGGGGTCTGGAGCACATGGCCGGATTTACTGCTGCTCCAGAGCACATGTCCTTGTGTGATGAGTTTTTCTTTCCCTGGAGTCTGGGTTGTGCTTAACGCCCAACAATATTTCTTTGACAAACAAATTTCTTTACTAGATCTTTTTTATTTCTTCAGCCATTCACCAGTCTTCAGACCTGCCTTTCATGGTAGCTTTGTCTCCTCGTGTTGAGGCCGTGGCACCCAACTGTCAACACCAGCTCAGCTGAATAGGTCTCCTTTTACCACAGGCTGGGCTGAAGGGTAAGTTGAAGCAGGGGCTTAAGGGAGGTGGCTGGAGAGCTGCTGCCAACAGTTTCTTCCTTCTCTCATCTCTTCCAGCCATTCTAATTAGTTGGCTTGTCATCAGCTCTAAATGCATCAATATACACGTGTATGCTTTCAGGACAACATCTGAAGTGCTTCTGTACTGAACTGTATGGAAATGGTGAGAGGCCTGGGCACCGGTTCATTAAAGGAGGCTCTCCCTTCTGCACATCAGCCAATTAAGCCCTCTGCTGATTGCTGTGAAGGAGAACGCTGTGCCCAGCAGAGCCTCGCAGAGCTCTGGACAGGTAACCCTCCCCTTTGGGATGGAGGCAAGAACTGTGCTGACTTGCAGCGAGAAGGGAGGTACTTTGCTGTGGCAGATGAGGGCAGGGCAAAGGGATCTTCTGCCCATTCCTGCAGCTATGGGGCTAGAAGGGACAAGAGATTTCACTGCCTGTGGAGTCAGGCAGCTCAGCACCTTGTTGGTATGCATAGCCCAGGAGAGCATTTCTCTTCCTGGGTAGTGTGGTAGGAGATTGAACAGTGGGCAGTTTGTAACTTCTCAGAGAGATTTCTAATTTCCTGCCCAGCAGATGCTAGATTGGTCTGCCCTGCTTGTACCCCACACCTTAGACAATGCTGCTGCTTTCAGGAGGCCTGCCAGGTAACCTCTCACTCTGTTTCTTGCCTTTGTGCCCTGAGATGGCTGGTTTATAATGTGGCTGGAATTAAAATATCCTGGCAGTGCAGCAGGGATTCAGTGATGCTCTGACTCTCTTTGGTGGCTGACAGCTTCCATTTAACTGCCACCTTCAATTTTCCAGCTCTGAAAGCATGGTCCTAGAGCACCTCTTGAGAGCAGTGACAAGGACCCATCTGGCTGCTGGAGCCCTGTATGCACATGTGAGTGTCTGATGGGGACATGCTTTGTGTGAAGTGTGAGGGGGAGCTGGAGGCACAGACTGCTGAGAACCAGGGGGCTGGCACACCCCAGCAGGGCCACAGAGTGTAAAGGGGGACTAGGATCCTCTTTGTAGGGCAGCTGGCCCCCTCAGAGCCGGCAGAGGTTGAGACATGATGCTGCAGATGAGCCAGCCCTTGTGTTTCTTTCCCTGTGGCTCACCCACCCGGGCAGATCGCCCAGCCACAGGGTACTTGGGTAGGTGGTTTGAATTTGGCAGCGCCCAAGTTTGGCTGGCAGAAGCGTGGAGGCTGATCTGGAGCACAGGCAGCAAAGCAGGGAAAGGCCTAAAATCAGAGCTTGGCTCCCAGCTGCTTTTTGTGCTGGAGGATGGTGCCACCCTCTGGCTGTCAGACTGGCGACAGGCTGCATGTTCTACCCCGGGGAGGGCTGCGCTGGGTCCCGGGGAAGGCATGAAGCCTCCCTGAGGCACCAGAGCCCCCCAAGACACTGTAGCCTACTAACCCGAGCACCCTCCTAGGGATCTGCCTCTTCTCTGATAGCACAAACGACAGAGAAATTGTCAAGGGGTCACTTCTCAGATGCTGCTGGGACCCTCTGATCCCCTTCACTTGGAGGGAAGAAGTGCCCACTTTGAATGAGCATTTAACCCTCAGCCAGCTTAGTCTCTCTGCTCCCCAGTCTTTAAAGGGTCTCTTAAAAAAAAATAAACAAACCCAAGCTGGAGTGCGTTGGTTGCCAGGTGATCGGTCACATTTGTTTCTTCAGGTTCCCTCTCAGAGTTGGTAGGTCTCCTAAACTTCAGGTAACCTAGCAGTGCCTTTCACTGCTTGTTTTTTGCCCACGCTATCCCATTCCTATCCCCTCTGTGTGAACAGGAGATGACTTTGGGCATGAAACAAAGCCAGACCAAAAGGATCTTAAATTCTCCTTGGAGAAATGTGTGCCTCTGTTGCTATGCTCCCTGCTGTTAGCTGCCAGTGGGGCTGCTTGCCTCCTCACTCTGCCAGATCAAACCCAGATGGGTGTTTTGATAAAACAACACGCAGGAGGGAGCAGCAGCAGCAGGAGATCTCAGTTCTGCGTGTGTTTGGGCTGCAAAGCAAAGGCTGACTTGCTTAGCCGTTGGGAAAGGAGCGTATTCAGCTCAGCTATCAGGGAAGGGTTTCTCTGAAATTTCAAGTCAGAAATTAAGTGAGGAAAGCCAGGTTAAAGATAGTGGCTCTCTACCAACTCTTGACTAGGCTGCTCTCTGGGCAGCCCCTGCCAGCCCCTCACCACTCTCTCTGCAAAGAACTTCCCCCCAAGATCTCCTCTCCTCCTTCCCTCCTCCAGCTTCACTCCAGCCCCCTTGTCCTGCCAGGCTCTGCCCTTGAACAAGCTGATTCCCCTCCTGTTCCTCTGCTCCCTTGAGGGACTGGCAGGCTGCAATGAGGTCCCCCCACAGCCTTCTCTTCTCCAGGCTGACCCAGCCCAGCTCCCTCAGCCTCTCTCCAGAGGGGAGCTGCTCCAGCCCTCTGATCACCTCCGTGGCTCCTCTGAGCCCTTACACACTCACTACACGGGCACTGGGGCGGTGCAGCCAGCTGCCGTGTACGAGCCAACTCTGGGCGTCCACGTCCCGTTCCAGGGCCCTGCTCTTGGCGGGGCAGCCGCTCAGCCGGGAGCCGTGCTGCGCCGGGCCAGGAGAGGGACCCCTTGGTGCGCTCCGCGGGGCGAAGGGGGATTCGCAAGGCGCGGGCAGCACAGCCCGGGGCCTTGGGCGGCGGCGGTGGCCGTTCCTGCGCCTCGCGATGCCCTCGGGTCGCGCTTGAGGGAGAGGAAGCACGGACGGAAGGAAGGACGGAAGGAAGGAAGGACGGACAGCTGCCGGCTGTACATCGGAGGCGGTGCCCGGGGCTGCGGCCTGCCGCGCTCGGTGCTGGATGCGGGGCTGTGGCGGACACGGGCTCCGAAGGCTGCTGGTGCCCTCCAGCTCTCCGCGAAACGGCAGCCAGCGAGCCGCCGCTCCTTGGTTCGCATAACCGCGGCCGCAAGCGCCCTTCCTGCTACCTCCGGAGCTCGCTGCCGCCCCTGGTCTCCCCGGCTCGGTTGGTTTCCCCGGCCTGGCCATGCTGGCGGACGAGGAGCAAGAGGAGGATTTCCAGCGGTTCCTCCGACGCGTGGACGAGATCAGTAAGCGGGTCGGGGGCGGGGGGGAACGTAGGGCCGGGAGGAAGCCGCTGCCCCCGGCCGGGCGTGGGGCGGCCCGCGGTGTGGGGCGGAGGGGCCCGGAGGCGGCTGGACGTCCCTTTTTACCTCAGCGGGGGTCTAGGAACTGAAGGAGTAAGCGAGCGGGCGAAAAAGAAGGAGGAAAAGGAGTGGGAAGGAGGGAGATTTCCCCCTTTCCGAGTCTCTTTAGGGTGAGGTCCCCTCGTCAGGGGGTGCGAGTCCCGTGGGACGCCGAGCACTCTAACCCGAGGGGGTTTTACCACGCAGAAGCAGCTCTGGGAAGGAAGATGATATTGTATTTGTACATGTTTACATTTACCATGGCTGCCCTGGTCACCGGTGCCTTCAGAAGCCTGTGCCACCAGAGGCACAACCGAGCTGTCCTCCTGGCATCGCTCGGTGTCTGTGTGGATGTTTGGTTGTGGGGTTTTTCTAATTCCCTCTTTTAGCTAATTTAGTGCAAGGCTGGAACTCCACAGACCCGGCTGTCAAGGAAAAATCTCTTGCTGAAGCAGAGAAAAGGCTCCATGATCAGGAAACTAACCAGGAGGAGGAAAGCAAGGCTGAGGTGAACAGAACAGCCATCAACACCCAATCTTCTGTAAGGGATTTTCTTTCCCTTTTCTCCTTATGTCATTGGGAGGTACTAACATCACACTGTGTTTGTCTTAAGTCTGTTAGTAACACAGGATGCTTCTGTTGGGTTTGTTCAAGTCGTGCTCAGGCTCTGAGGTGCTGTTAGTTGCGGCTTCTACCTGTGCTTCAGGAGCTGATGCAAGATCAGTTACACGCACAAGGCTCTGATCCCTGCAGCAGGGTTTGGATTTGATTGCCTCATTAAAGTTACCAATGGAAAATTTCTGTTAATGTAAAAAATAATTAAGCCCTTACCATCCTTTAAGTGTCAATTTGATGTTAGAAGCGTGTGTCAAGCTGGGTATCTCAGAGGCCCTGTGGCTTCAAACAGCTTAACCAAGTGTTCCTTTGCTGGATATTGAAAAGCCCTTGTTTGCTCTGAGGGAACAGAGCACTGGAGCGGGTTGTCCAGAGAGGTTGTGCAGTCTCCTTCTCTGGAGATATTCAAGATGGGCCTGGACACAATCCTGTGCAGCGTACTCTGGGTGATCCTGCTTTAGCAGGGGGTGGGACTAGATGATCGCCAGAGGCCCCTTCCAACCCTTTTTGTTTTGGGAGTCTCTCTGTGTACATGTGTATGCTGTGTTTCTTCTTTTTTTAGGGCACAGCAAACGCAGAGGCAGTGGACACAGGTAGGACAGTGCTCTCTGGTATTTATCATCTCTTCTATGTGTCGTAGCAGAGATGGAGTAAGGATTTCTGTTACTTCATGTAAGAGCTAATTCCGTTCCTGCCAAAGTCCGAGCTAATGTCTCTAGTGACTTTAATCAAAACTCAGTTACCTCTAGGTATGTCTATCTAGTTACCAGTATGGCTGTACTTGTACATAGGTGGGAAACTTCTTGGCATAGTTCGTTGTTGAATACACAGACTCATAGAATGGCTTGGGTTGGGAGAGGTCTTGAAAACCCATCTAGTTCCAACTCCCCTGCAATGGACAGGGACACCCTCTAATAGCCCAGGTTGCCCAGAGCACCATCCAACCTGGCCTTGAACACTGCCACAGATCCAGGGGCAGCTACAACTTTTCTAGGCACCCTGTGCCAGGGCCTCACCAGCCTCACAGGGAAGAACTGCTTCTGAATACCTAATCTAAATCTCCCTTCTTTCAGTTTAAGGCCTTTACCCCTTGTCCCGTCACTCCATGCCCTTGGCAAACAGTCCCTCTCCAGCTTTCTTGTAGGACCAGGAAGGTCTCTCCAGAGTCTTCTCCAAGTTGAAAAAGTCCAACTCTCTCAGAGTAACAGTCCACAAAGGAGAAGTGCTCCAGCCCTCTGATCATCTTTCTGGCCCTTCTCTGGATTTGCCTCAAGAGGCCCATGTCTGTCTTGTACTGAGGACCCCAGAGCTGAATGCAGTACTGCAGGTGGGGTCTCATGAGAATAGAGGGAGACCTGCTGGTCACACTTCTTTTGATGCAACCCAGGATATGGCTGGCTTTCTGGGCTGCAAGCACACATGACTGGGTGATGCTGAGCATCACATCCACCAACACCTCCCCAGTCTTTCTCCTCAAGGCTGCTCTCAATCAATTCCCCACCCAACCAGTAGTTGTGTTTGGAATTGCACTTGAGCTTGTTGAACTTTGAGATTTATGCATATCCACCTTTCAAGCCTCACAAGCCTCACAAGATAGCATCTTGTCCATCCATTGTGCTGACCATACCTTGCATCTTGGGGTTGGTGCCATGCTTGCTGAGGGTGCACTCAATCCCAGTGTCCGTGTTGCAGACAAAGATGTTAATGCCAGTCCCAGTCCTGACCCTGGAGGAATGCCACTCATCACTGATCTCCACTTGGGCATTGATTTGTTATCCACAGCTCCTTGGGTGTGGCCATCCAGCCAATTCCTTATCCACAGAAAGATCCATCGGTCAAATCCATGTGTCTCCAAAGTGGAGATAAGGATGTTGTGTGGAACAGCATCAGATGTTTTGCACAAATCCAGGTAGAAGACACCAGTTGCTCTTCCCTTATCCACCAACACTGTAACCCCATTGTAGAATGCCACCAAATTTGTTAGGCACAATTTGCCCTTACTGAAGCCATGTTGGCTGTCTCCAACTTACTTTCCATGTGCCTGAGCACCTGATCTCTGGCTGCCTGGACAGCTCTATATTCCTCCCAGGCTACCTGCCCTTCTCTCCACCCTCTGTAGGCTTCCTTTTTGTGTTTGAGTTTGTCCAGGAGCTCCTTGTTCATCCATGCAGGCCTCCTGGCATTTTTGCCTGACTTCATCTTTGTTGCGATGCATACCTTCTGAGCTTGGAGGAGGTGATATTCTGACCTCTCATCTAAAAAGTTAATGTTCTGAATTTGAAAGGAAGCAAGTTTGTTTCTGGAGATGAAATACTTGGAGGCAAGCATGCAAGTCCTGAGTGGTAGCATGGTCTTTATGTGTAATAGCTTGTCATTCACATTCCAGTTACATCCCTTTAGTATGACCCAGCAATACCTCAGAAACTACTTTCTTCCTCATCTGTAGATTGATTCTAATGAAACTTGGGGTTTGTTTTGTTTCTTGCTCCTTTAACTACAATGTCCCCAACTCTCCTGGCTCACAGCTGGCTTTCTGGCAGCTTTGGAAAAGGATGCAAAAGAACGAGCTGAACAAAGGAAGAGGAATGAACGCTTAGCAAATGGTAATCACCAAGGGCTTTGCTATCTAATACCTTCCAGAACTACTCAGCATGGAAGCTGGGCTGATGTAGGATGCTGTGGAACTGCTCTTGTTATTGCCATTCTCAGGTATACTGAGAGTGAGCTGCTTATCTAGCATTGATTAGCTAGATAGAAACCTCACAGAGTTGTCACAACCTGTTCTCCATGCTGTCCTCTGTATGATAAGGGTTTGGGGTGGAGGGAGGGAGTTTGAGGATTTCTGAACAGGGCTGGGCACAGAGGAATGTTCCCTTTTCCCTCAGAAAGAGGAATGGGGTATGAATAGTTCAGAAGCCCCTTGGAAATAACAGCTGATGCAGCCAGCTGTAGTGGATCTGGACTGGAATTTTGATGATTATCCCAGCAGGAGAATGTAGCCTCTGTTTCCTCAGAAAATAGACCCCAAATGTTGTTTTGAATGCACATGTGGTGTTTTACAGCTCTGAAAGAGAAAGGAAATGACGCCTTCAGGAAGGGGCACTATGCCTTAGCCATTCAGAGGTACACTGAAGGTCTGGAGAAGCTGAAGGATAAACAGGAACTTTACACAAACAGAGCACAGGTCAGCAGGTGGAAATGAGCTATACAACTTCTAGTGTGAATTTGTCAGGAGAGAACCCAAACAGGATTGTGCTATTACCTAAGTGAACTTCATAACAGGGACCGTGTGCTGTTACAGAGAAGTTAAAAAGAAGAGCAAGGACCTTTTCCTGACTGTTCTCCACTGCCAGGAATGAATGGATTCTGCTCTTCTGCTCTATTATCAACATTAAATTGTTTACTGTGGCTAGAAGTTAACAGAAAGACAGTGCAGACCGAGGTTTTAATCTTTTTTTTACAAATTTAATGAGAATTGTACAAAGAAGGTCCATCAAAAGGGAGGAATTCACACCTCCACTGATGTGCCTGAGTCCCTTGAGGCTTTACTTCTGTGGACATTCCTTCCTGAGGGAGTGTTCATGTCTCCTCCTTCTTGGATGTGGCACAGGTGAACAACTCATCCAGAATAAGTGGAAAAAATAATTCTAGTTCATAGTTTTAATTAAAACCACTTAAAAAAAAAAATAATGGTGGGGGATCACTTTTATAGCTGTAGAATAATATTTGCTTTGCATTCTCTATTTGTCTTCTATAATCCATGTGTGGATATTGAATTTTGTCCTATTGAATGTATTCTAAAGCACAGACTCCAAGGAGATGGAAGGCAAAGTAAGAACCAGCTGATAACCATCCTGCAAAACCTAAGCAGATCAACAGCCTACTTTCTTTTTCTTCTTTTTAAATTAGCTAATGCCCATCCAATCTTTAGTGGGAAGTTGCTCGAATTATTCTAATCCTTCTGTCTGGAATCTATTGGTTTTATTTCAGGCCTATCTGAAGATACATGAGTATGAAAAAGCCATCAGTGACTGTGAGTGGGCATTAAAGGTAATTTCAGAATCCTGCCTTGTGTGATCAGCTCCTGAGAGTCAGGTTTATAACTGATGATACAGAGACCGCTTTCTGGTGGAAATTACAGGATGTGGTGGCATTGCACAGACTCCTGCACCCTGAGTTCACTCAGAAAAGCAGTTAACATCTCAGTGCTGCCTGTGTGCAGAAGCTTTATTGAGCTCTTAGGAGCTTTTAATGAGAAGTTTGTTATTAGTGATAATAAACTACTAACTGCACGATTTAGCACAGAATATATTGCCCATCCTTCTAAGAAGAGGGAAAGGAACTCTAAGACCACCAAGATCAGATCTGGTGGGAAAGGTAAAAGTTAGATAAAATGCCAAAAAGTTGAATCAAACTCAGTTGTGTTACCTCAAGGATGCCTTTGGCTACAAGACAATTAACAGATTATTCATAATATTGGCAGCATCATTTCAAGAAATCAATGTCTCTGACACGTAATCAAGCAGAAGATCCAACTAATTGCTAGTGGTGAGGTAGATGGTTCCTCAGTTATTTTTTTCAATGCACAGCTAGTTGAAAATTAGTACTTAAATATTTAATATCTGGCAGAATTAATCAAAGCTGTGTGGGAATTCTGTTGTCATAGAAGCTCTGTGATTGTTGACTTGTTGATGCTGGCTGTAACATCACCTCCTTGCATGAGAGGCTGCTTGGATTGCCTGAAGTGCAGTTTTCTGGGAAGGATATTAGCACCAACTGCTTCCCACCTTTAACCAGGCCAACACCTACATTCCTTGCATAGGGAGGGAAAGTTGATACCTGGGGGTAGTAATTCAGCATATAAACTTTAGATGCCTCTGGTAGGTAATATGAATACCCTATTCTGTGCTTACAGCTCTGGGCAGCTGTAACTATTAATCAGAAGGCTGGGAAAATATTTTTACAGTTAACATTGCTAGACACCTAATTAGTAATTCCTTTTTTTTTTTTCTCCACACAGTGCAATGAAAAATGTATTAAAGCCAATTTTCTAATGGGGAAAGCTCACCTGGCACTTAAACACTACAGTGAGGTAAGCTGGCTAAATCTTGTGGCCATGGGACCATGTTTTGGTCTAGGCTTTGATGTGATGTGAGTTAAGGGGATAAAGTCATGCTCTTAAGAATCAGACAGATTAAAGTATGTTGAGCCTTTAGACTTGAGAGGAAATTGAAGGATATGGGGGTCCTGGAGCGTGTCCAGAGAAGGGCAAGCAGGCTGGGGAAGGGGCTGGAGGGCAAATCCTCTGAGGAGCGGCTGAGGGAGCTGGGGGTGTTGAGGCTGGAGCAGAGGAGGCTGAGGGGAGAGCTTCTCCCCACCTGCCCTGCCCTGCCAGGAGGGTGCCGAGAGGTGGGCGCTGGTCTCTTCAGCCAGGGGCCAGGAGCTGGGACAAGGGGCACTGGGCTCAAGCTGTGCCAGGGCAGGCTCAGCTCAGCTGGGAGGAGAGAATTCTTCCCTGGCAGAGTTGTCAGGGCCTGGCCCAGGCTGCCCAGGGAGGGGGCTGAGTCCCTGCCCCTGGGTGTGTTTAACAGAGGGGAGATGAGGTGCTCAGGGATCTGGTTTAGCACAGGACAGGGACGGTTGGACTCCATGATCTCAAAGGGCTTTTCCAGCCTGGTGACTCTGTGCTTAGACAAATCATTCTAAAATCAAGTCTTCTTCCCACATCTTAGTAATAGAGCCTGTACCCTGGACTTCAGTAGAGACAACATGCAGGATGCTTCTGTGTAGCCACATCAAGTTGTACTCTCATTAACTGCAAAAGAATGAGGGAGTTTTCTGTTTAGTATACATGGTTTATCTGGTGGGAATTTGTCACCACTGGCTGACACACCAAGCCAGCAAGCTTCACTCTCATGCTCTGAGGCTTCAATCTAGACTGGCTGAGTGTTTGCAGAGTCTGCCAGGACTGTGTATGTGCTGCAGGGAATCCTGTGTTTGGCCCCTTCTGTTGAAGTGCTTCAAGACTGATATTAGCAATGTGTAGATCCAGTGTGTAATCCTTGTAGCTCCAGGCCTGGAGGTTGGTGTCCCTGCCTGTGGCAGGGGGGTTGGAACTGTGTGATTCTTGGGGTCCCTTCCAACCCAGACCAGTCTGGGATTCTATGTGTGCTCAGGGAAGTGGCACTGATGGCAGTACCATATTTCAGTGCAGGTAAGGATCAGAATGAAGGGACAGTGTCCTTGTCAGGTACTACAGACTCTCCAGTCTGCTCCAAGTGACTCCATTTTTCATAAAGACACAATGGAATAAAATGGCTTGGTTTGGTTTGGGGTTTTTTTTAAACCTAAACTGCTCCAAGCAGCAAGAGTTATTACACTGTGGCTGCACACAACTAAGAAATAACTATAGATGAGAAAAATCTCCACATAATTCAACTTTGGCAAACTGTTAAGATTAAAGAGGCTAGTGAGTGTGTTTGTTTTTTTCCCCTAAGGTCCCAGTGAAATGAATGTCAGGCAGAAGATTTAATTCTGCATTCCATGTATGCAACCATAATGGAAATATAAATACTGTTAAAAAATGCATCCTCTTAACAAATACTTAAGCCTGATAGGAACTGCTGGTTATTTTAGTATAACCCTTCATCTTCAAAATTTATATAGAGAGTCTGAAGAGGAGAGCAGGCAACATGAATAGTCTTTCTGATTCTGTCAGAAATTACTTCAATAGAAGCAACTGTAGATGTAGAGTGTGGACAATATACATCTGTATGAAGTCCTACTTGAGGGGTTTTTGGCAGCTTGATGTGTGGGAAAGGTTCTTCCGTGTTGCAAGCTTGGTGATCAGTTGAATTCCAAGCTCAAGACAGACAAAAAGCACAGATCAGTGGGATTCCTGATGATAATTCCAGCCCTGCAGCTTTAATGCTATGCCTCATGTTCTGTTTTCTCACTGGAAGGTTCCTTCTTTGTTTACACTAGAACGTTCCTAGGTTTGTACTTGGAATTTTCCTTTTGATTTGAAGTAGCAGGAAGATGTGGGGACTAAGAATAATATTCAACTTACACTTTGAATTATGAAAGCTTAGACTTCTGTGTGTCCTTAGATTTTATTTTCTGCACTTAAATACTGTCGCCCAAGAACTTCAGAGCTTAAACAGGATGGCTCCAAGTAGGATGGAATTTTTATCATCTTCCTATTTTTATCTTAAATTGAGAGCCTGTTTCTCTCTGTTAAGTCCAGGCAGTGTTATGAGAAGATCTTACAAATTGATCCCCAAAAGGAAAGTCTATTTAAAGGTAAGAAATTGAAATATTTTACACTGTTGTCCCTTGTTTGCTGGGCAGAATAGAACCTATACACCACCACTGCTCTGCTCTTTGATGAAATCTTTTGCTTCTGTTTGTTTCTTAGAAACATAGAATTGTACAATCTGCATTCCATGTGTGAAACCATAAAGGAAACAGAAATACATTGTTCTTTAAGCTCTGGTTCACTCACCAGAGCCATGGGTCATTCTGTATGTAGCAGGTAGTGGTGTCTCTGTCATGGATCCTGCTTTTTAACTTGAAACTTGGCCACATCAAAACATTTAACTCCCATGCTTTGTTTTCTTTTGATGTCCAAGACTGTATGAATGAAGTAAACCTGGAGGAAAAAAGGATGGAAGATGAAGAGAGAGCAATGAAGGAAGCTCAGTCTGGAAAGCTGGCTGCTCTGGTCATAAAAGAACTGCTGCAAAAACTTGAGAGGCCTGACCAGGATATCATCTACTATACAGGAGGGGTCAGACTTTCTGGCAGGAGCCATAAAAGATTGTAAGTACTTGCTGCAAAGTTTGTTGATCATGGGAGTTGTAATCCAAGTAGGTGAATAGAAGTGGAGTAGTTCTTAAAGCAGCAGAAAAACTGGTCCTATATTTCAAACAAAAATTAGCAATGCTTGATACTTGGGGATTTATGGCCAGTAGCTATTTATATACATTTACATATTGGTTTGGGGTTTCTTTAGAACTAGACTGATTCAAACTTCTCATGGATTTGGGTTTCTTGAGAGGTGTTTGCTTTCACTCTGAAATATTTGTAATTCCCTGTTAAAGTATGTTGATTTGCAAAGCCAGTCTCTTGTTTCAGTCTTCCTAAAAACCTTTAACTTGAAGTCAATTGTTCTTCACAGCACCAGGCATGAATTAGAGCCCTCTTCAGCTTCAAAGTTGTTTCTACTTCAAGTAGAATTCTTGGAGTGTTTTCCCCTCTAACTGTGTTCTTTCCCCAAGGCTGTTGATACAGTGACCTTTTCTTTTAGCACTGTGTTATAGGAGAGCAGGAGTCTGCCTTCAGAGTGATACATCAGCCAGATGCATGATAGAGCTGATTGGTTTATCTCTGAATTTTTCAGGCACTGAGCAAACTTTATTTAGAATAAACAATGGATTCAGTATCCTCAAAGACAACGAGGTTCTAAGATGGTAAGAGCTCTCCAGAGGGAAACAGTAGGGTGTTAGAGCACAAGGAAATGAAAATACTGTTTTCAGGACAGACAATCACCTCTTGAAATGCAGATGAAATGCTCAAAAGATAATGTAATAACAGATTGTAATGTCTGAATGGGCTGACTTATATCTGACTCTGGTACAAACAGTGCTCTCTTAGATCCAGTGAATGGAATTCATGAATTTCAGCTTCTGTCTCCTGTTTCTGTACAATTATCCTATCTGCCATGGGGAGAGCAAGTCTGTAAAATAACCCAAATGTAAAAGAACATCTGAAAGCACTTTGTTGCTTTAAGTATATCTGTCTAGACTCTTTGGTTCTGTTAAATACCAGGGGTAAATATTTGGCCATATAACACTCTTAACATAAGCTGTGAAACTCTAATCCTGTAATGAAGGAAGGGGATTGTCTCTGGGGACCTGTATTTTCATGACTGCCATTATATTGTGTTTCAGTAATCAAGAAAAAAAAATCTGACTAATATATTGCTTTATAAACTTTTTATTTAGAGGGGTCTTTTGTCTGAACATAGATCTGTTCAGCCTGGAGAAGAGAAGGCTGTGGGGGGACCTCACTGCAGCCTGCCAGTCCCTGAAGGGAGCAGAGGAACAGGAGGGGAATCAGCTTGTTCAAGGGCAGAGCCTGGCAGGACAAGGGGGCTGGAGTGAAGCTGGAGGAGGGAAAGGGGAGAGGAGATCTTGGGGGAAGTTCTTTGCAGAGAGAGTGGTGAGGGGCTGGCAGGGGCTGCCCAGAGAGGGGGTGGGTGCCCCGTCCCTGGGGGTGTTGAAGGCCAGGTTGGCTGGGGCCCTGGGCAACCTTGTGTAGCTCCAGGCCTGGAGGTTGGTGTCCCTGCCTGTGGCAGGGGGTTGGAGCTCTGTGATCCTTGGGGTCCCTTCCAACCCAGACCAGGCTGGGATTCTATGATCTGAGTTGGGTTCAGATGCACAATGGAAACAAGATGTGCAAAAGGTGCAGTTGGAAAATTGTGCATAATGAAGTTGCAGAGCATGAGGTGGTTGAACAGAGCAGGAGAGCTATTCCTTAAGGTTGTCAGTGTGCCTGCAGCACTGAGACTTCTTCAGGCTTCCTCAGTAATCTGGGTGCTGGCTGTAAACAGACTTAAAGGATTTTGCACAAAGGTGTTAGGCCCTGGCTATTCACAGCTCTCTCAGCCTAGAGCTGAAATTATCACCCGTGTTGTGCTGTGTAATGCTTCTGTAGGGTCTGAGTGTTGAGGATAGAGTAGAACTAGTAGATCACAAATGTGGCCTCAGGGAGGCCCTTTGGAAACAAGCCTGATAGCCCTAAAAAGTTCAACTAAGGAGTTGGGTTTAGAGCTTACCACCTTAAGAGTTAGGATGGGGCAGATCCTCATATCTGGGGTTTTGCTTATTTCTGTAGCTAAAGAGCTAATGGTTTGAGCCATCCTTTGTGTTTTTTACAAGCTAATTTTCTAATCTAGGGGCTTCTGTGCAGAGCAGAAAACCACTGCTGAAGTGGATCTGGCTGTTTCTCTTCTCCTCCTTTGGCAAGCTGTCTGCACTGGCAATGGTAAAACTCTGTAAACAGCATGAATGGTTGTTAGTACATTGTTAATATATCATTTATATGGCACTTATAGAACTGTTATTTGACATGCACATCCCTTTCCTGTAGCACTTGGGTCTAGACCTTAGGATAAACCAAGTTTTACAGGTCAAATGCCAGCGTGGGAGGGGTACTGCTAGCAGCAACCACAATTTTGGCAGCTCTGTGCATCATGAAATGACATTTCACTCCAGTTTTTATGAGCATTTTAAATCTACTCAAGGAGTGGAAAGCAAGTTCCTTGATGTTATTGCTGCTCTTAAGATAATACCACTTGTATCATCAGGTCATTTTTAAGCAGTTACACCAGCAGAAAGCTGGGGTTTCTAGAAGTGCTGTTAAGAGCAGGCTGAGCTCCTTTGGCATCCACAGCCAGCAGCCCTAACCTCTGTTTCTTGGGAATACACACCTAGGTGAGGAATGGGCTGGGATGCTGCTGGGTGGTAAAGTGGTGCCACGCAAGGACAATACAGAATGCTTGGTGTTGGGGTTTGTGTGGGCTTGGATATCCCAGCTGATGCCCAGGAGCAAGGGGAAAACAGGCTTTATATTCTGCCTGTAGGTAGGTAGCAGTAAATACAGACTGAGGTGTGGGCTTGTGTTGGTGCCTGGTTCCTGCTGTGCCTCAACAGCCTGGGCCCTAGCAGATTGCCAGGGATGGGTGAGGTGAGAAGTGCTTTGTGCTCAGGATCAGGGTGTCTCTTTGGGTTCCTAGCCTCTTGTGATGAGAGCAGTGTATGTGTGGAAGCCATGGAGCTGGGAGAAGATTAGTGGGTGCTCTGCCTTACCGTTGTTTCGTGGGAGCGTGATGCAAGATGAATTATCAGAGTGAATGAGCACATTGCTGGACGAAATGAAGACACTGAACCTGTTAAATCAGCACCTAGGAAAAGAAAATACAGGAGTAATGTGGTTGCCATTGTGGTTGCCATTGGGGGTTGGACTAGGTGACCTTTTAAAGGTCCCACGCCATTCTGTGATTCTATGATTCTTCTTTTTTTTTTTTCAGAAGAAAATCAGCGTCTCCTGTTGACTCAGCCTGATGTCAGTGCACAGCTGCCCAAACTGCTTTCCTCTGGGATATCAGAGATCCAGAAGGAGACACTGGCACTGATCTCTCTTTACTCAGAGAATGAGAATGGGAGGAGACTGCTGCTCAAGCACCAGGCCCTAACTGAGTAATGAACACCACTACCTCAGAAAAATGCCCTTAATGCCTGGGTTCACAGATACTCAAAACCATCCCACTAGCACCAAGGTGACAGGCTCTCTGAGAGCAATGCCATGACCTTGGGATTTCTGTCCTTGAGGGACAGGCCTAGTTAAGCAAAAGTAAATGTTAGGTGTGTGGGGAAGACTTCAGTAAGCTCAGTTTTACAGACATCTCCAGGTACAAAGTAGAAAAGGCTTATTCCTGAGGATGTGCATGTGATTTTGAGGCATAGGTATCTTTTTAAAACCAGTCAGTCTCTTTGTCTAGCAATCAATCAGGAGCATACACTTGTCTCTTGATAGCAGTTTCAAACTGCAGCTCTCTCCTCATTTGGTAATTGGTATTTATGATTATTCTGTGTTTCCATGATTCACCAAGTGGGGAAAGAGACAACATACTATTATTATAATAAGAAACATACTATTATTAGTATTATTATAAACAACCTTTATCCTGTTGTCCTGCTATTTCCTTCTAGAGCTAAGCAGAAGGGAAATTTTAGTTGATTGGTTTTCAGTAGCAGGTGAATGGAAAAAGAATCTCATAACACTTGTACACACTTCACTGTATCATATGCAACATTAATCCATTTTTTTTTTTGTGGAGGAAAGGTTAAAGAAATGAGCCACATCTGAGAGGATGCTTAAAAAAGGTAGATAATATTACTAGGGCTTGAAATACCAGGAGTCTGAAAAATCTGTCTGAAAGAGATCCTGGGACTGATTGCTTGAAAAGAGTTAGGATGTTGGGAAGGTGAAGTTGCAGATAGGAAGCTGCTCAGAAGTTGGACTCATCATCAGAAGGACACAAGACTGCAGCTTCTCTTGCTATGCTGCAAAACTGAGGAAGGGTGGCAGACAATTTCAGCTCTGTAGAGGAGCATGTAGAGATCCCAGCATGTGTCTGCACATGGACTTAGTGTTCAGCAGAGCTCATGGGTTCCCAGGCTGAAGTCCTATGAATCACATGCAGTTCAAGTCCCACAGACACAAGCACATGCTGTTTCACAAGCTCAAAAGGTGAATGGGATGATGCTCTCTTTATGCAGCCAGGAAAGTAATTTGTCTTTGCTACTTGAAGCTTTTTAGTTAAACTGCTCCAAGGACTGTTGTGCTTGCTCAGCATGTCCTTTGAAGCCATGCAAGCATCAGTGCTGACCTCCCTTTCAGGCCTCTGCAGTCTGTTGAAGCTGTTTGTTAACTACTGGGCTGTGCTGATGGTGTTCTCCATCCCAACTGCTGCATCCTACTTGTCTGTTCTGAAGGTGTTTGCCATCAGCAAAGGAGTTTAGTTTTAAATGTCTGTGGAGCTTGCATGCTGTTGAAATACTCTAATGCTGAATGTGTGTGTTAAAATAGTTCTACTTGTGCATGAAGGGACAATTACTGTGAGATAATCTAGTGCCAGGATACTGTTCCAGTGACAGTTAGGTGACTGAACATGCTTGGAGGGCATAGTATATGTAGCTTGGTCAAAACCCTACTGAACACAAGGGAATTTAAGATCATAAATTGTATTGTTGCACTTAAAATGTCTATAAAAAAAACAAAGCTGATGTAATTTTGTGGTGGTTTTGTGTTGGTTTTTTTAAATAACAGGTGGCTGCATATTTTACTGATGTTTGTCAGCAGCACTGATGCCAGGGCTACCAGTGCCATGAACATACTATCTGATTTAACTCAAGAGGAAAGGTAACTTGCATTTCTTTATTCATTTGTATAAAGTTGTGCTTTGAAATGCCCTAAATAAGTTAGTGATAGAGGCTGTTGGCTTTCTTTGCTGTGAAGGCACATTGCTGAGTGATGTTTACCTTGTTTTTGTGTTGCTGTTTGTGTTACTGTTAGCTGTAATTTTTGCCTAAAGGTTTAAGTGTCTCAGTATGGCTTTTATCCCCTAACAGGTTCAAAACCCAGTGTCGTGACATGCTTTCAACTGGTGTTTTACCTTCATTCACCCAGCTGCTGGTATGAAACCTCTACTCTATGAAACCTCTACTCTATGAAACCTCTACTCTATGAAACCTCTACTCTATGAAACCTCTACTCTATGAAACCTCTACTCTATGAAACCTCTACTCTATGAAACCTCTACTCTATGAAACCTCTACTCTATGAAACCTCTACTCTATGAAACCTCTACTCTATGAAACCTCTACTCTATGAAACCTCTACTCTATGAAACCTCTACTCTATGAAACCTCTACTCTATGAAACCTCTACTCTATGAAACCAGTAAATCTCTGGTTTACTTCAGTCTTATGTATCTTATCACTGCTCTTTCCAGTTTTTCAGCCAGTTGCTGCTAGACAGACCCCCTCTGTGGTAAAACTAGAGCAGTTTCCATCTCTCTAGTTCTGTAGAGATCCAGTTTTGTCACACATTTTCCTCAGGACACCATTACTAGTTTTATGTTCAGTGCAAACTCTGGACTTGGTTGCAGATTCCCACTGGGCATCCTTCAAGGGCAGGATTTCCCTCAGCTCTTCCAAATGTGACTGCAGTCCACTCTCAGCAGCTGGTTATATCTTGCTTGGGTAGTGACTTTTCCTTTCTAATCTGAGAGATGAGGGGGAGAAGATAACATTAGGTCATGAGGTAAAGATGTTTTAGTGGCTCAGATCCCTTTCCTAGGTATTGTTTATTGAAACTACAAGCTTACAGTACTGTTGACACAGAAGCCTGTCCTCAGGAAGAAGATGACAGGGAGGACTGGTTCAGTTGCAGAACAACTGGAAAGTATGTCCAGATATATACTTTCCAGATAGAAAATGACTCTCCAGCTACAGCTGGAAAATAAAATACTTACAGTTCCAAACAAGCACCAAGACAATGCAGTAATCACAGCCTTTTAACATTGCTTGTTGCTCTCTCCTTTTGAACAGACCTTACTGGAATTACAGCTGCAACACAAGCTGTTCTGTGACCTAAGGAAGAGCCAGTAGGAAATACTCACACTCTGAGGTTAGGGACCAGAACCAGACTATGTTGGGATTTAACATAGGCAAGAGAGATCCTGGGATCCTATGTTCCACTGTCAGAGGAATAGGAACAGCTGGGGGGTTGTGTTTCTTTGTCAATTGTTCTTAATTTCTTCCTCCTCTGTTGTGTTTTTAGACCTCTGCCAAGCTGGTGAACCAAGCTGCCCTTGCCCATTGTGTTGGCATCATGGGGAATCTGTGTGCAGATGCAGTTATTCGGAGGCAGATGGCTGAGTGCAGAGAGTGCTGGCAGGCATGCTTAAAGCTGCTGGTAAAGGATCTTGGCTGCTTCCCTAGAGAAGTGTTTTGACCCTTGTGTCCTCTGGAAATGGCATTTGTATGATCCCTTTTGTCACCTCTGAACCTTTGACTGAGATCTTTCACATCTGTAGTTGGATAAAGGTCTCAGAGCAGTCACATGGATGGGTGAAGGAGAGTGAGAGGTCTGTTGTTGTCAGTGGCCAATTTCAGGGTGAAATGCACTGAGTCCTTGGAAATCAAAGAATCCAGAGGGTGGGAAAGGATCTTGTTCACTGCTTGAACATTGGAAGCTGAGAGTCTGCAGCCTTAGAATCCAAAGGGAAACAAATGCATGAGCAAATCTGCACCAGCAAGGTGTCAGTACCTCAGGTGTTCACAAGACACTCTACTTCCTGAGCTGATGCTGCTGCAGCATCAGTGTTCCCCTGAAGCACCAGAGGGTAGCACAGGCTGAGGAAGAGGATGCTCTGAACTGATCACTGCCTTGTCTCCTTCCTACGCAGGGTGAGTGCTCTGATGTCAGCACACCCCCATACCAGGAGTGTCTGGTTGCAGTACTGGGCCTCATGATGAACTTGCTGCTTGAATCAAACGTCACCATCCAGGTATACAAGATCTTTGAATGTTCTTTGGCAGTGTTCTTCTAACAATCCCTTAGAGACAGAGTTGCTGGAGCAGTTAGAGCTTCCTCCTCCCTTGTCGCTGACCTTGCAGTCTGTACAGGGAAAAAGCTTGACTGCACTAGATGGATTTAGAGCCCTCTGTCACATCAAGCCTCCTGAAGCACTTCAAAAAAAGCAGACAACCTTCTGGTGGTAGAGTTAATTTTGATTTTTTTTTTTTTTATTGGTATGTCAGGGATTCATTAGGGTGGTCAATGAAAGGGAGCTAAAAAGGGAAAAATGTACAAGATTTTCTCCCTCACACCCCCATACACACACACACACACAAGAAAAATACAATGTAAAGCCTATACAGTAGTATAAATGTTGTGGTTGGCTTCAGTCTGCACTTATGGGGTATTCTTAGCTGCTTGATATATTCCAAAAGTAATGAAAACTAGGGATTTCATTAAGAACAAAGGATTTTATAAGTTACACCCAAGTGCTGAAGTGTTGGTAACATACTGCCAGGGGTGCTCTGATCTCTGGCTGGATTTTTTTGCTGCCAAGTACTTTCTCTTTTAACCCATTTCTGCTCTTAACATCTCCCAGCAATCAGCTGGACCTGAAGTTTTTCACCTTGTCATTTCAGGACTTTGCTGCGGACGTAAGTGGCAGCTGCATGTCTCTCCTCAGGGATAAGGATGGAAGGATTGTGACAGTAAGTGGGATATCTGGGGACTAACTAAAGATTGTATCAGCTGACCTGACCTGAACCCTTCAGTACAAACTGTTACCTTTGTACTAAGTGTGTACATTAGGCTTTGAAGCCTCAAATATTCATAATTAGTGGCAGTAAAGAATTAATACATCACTTCTGTTGTTCAGGTATCTTATATTTGTTGGAAGAGGTTCTCAGTGTTCTCTTGAAATCTGCTTAATAGAAGCTCTTCCAAATCATTTTATCCTTAGGATGGTTTTCAATATAAACATCTTAAAAATCAATCTAGAAGCAAAGGAGCAAGAACAATTTGGGTGTTTGGCAGTTGTTTCTTGTTACAGTTCTATGTGAATCATACCTAGGAGACTGTACTCCTATTAATGGTGTGTAACTCCCCCAGGTAGCAGTTATTCAAGGCAAACAGGTAGGAGCAGATGTGGACTTGGGAGTCTTGTTCACCTCTCCAAACTCAGGAATTGTTCTGATCTGTTTCACTTGACTGTCCTGGGTCAGCTGGGATAAGGTTCATTTTCTTTCTAGGACCTGGGAGAGTGCTGGCTTTTGGAGTTAGTATGAAAATATTGCTGATAACAAACTGGCATTTTGAGTTGGTAGGAGGCAGTTGTAAGACTTTTCAGCTTCTTGTGCCCTGCCAAGTGCAGAAGCAGGGAAAGGTGAGCAAGTGGCTGTGTCCTTAGTAGTTACTACCTGGAGTTAAACCACAGTTAAACCATACCAGCAGTGCTAGGCTGGTTTCTACCAAGAATTTGTTTCAATAAATAAACATACATGAAGTTGTCCTGATACCAGTTTGGTCTTACCTCTCTCTACATCATCTTTAGAAGCTGTGCTGAATTCACTTTCCAGTAAGCAATAGAAAAAACATGTCTTAAAGATGTTCTTTATCCTATTTCTGTAAATTTCTTTTATCACTCTCATCACTTTGGGTTTACTCTGCCATCTGGAAAAAAACCCAAAAAAAACCCAAACCCTAAATGAGTGGAAAACTCCCTAAAGTTGTCTGGGTAAATGAACTTAAATGAACTTTGTTTCTCCTTCTCTCACACTGCTGTCTGATTCAGAGAGCCATTGGAGTGCTGAGTCGCAGCCTGCAAGCGTCCTCCTCAGGGGTAGAAGAAGCAGTGAAGAGAGGGGTGGTGAAGTTAATGATCAAATTCTTGAAAGTAAATTAATGTAACATTTTCCTCCTTTTTTTCTCTTGTGTTGTCCCTTAAGAAAACTATAGTTACACCTGTGTTTAGCCTCCTTGCCGTAGGAGAAAGACTTGTGCAGTCACTCTGGCTACATGTGTCTGAATCTATGTTGTCCATTGTAATGCTTTTAAGCTAGGTAGCCAGTATGGAAACTAGGCTATCTGTAGTCTGGTCTGTAGCCCACATTTCTCAGCTGTTTCCACATTAGCCAGGTTCTCTGCTTGCAGAGACCTACAGATTCAAGAATCCACCACTGCAGGCACAGTTGGAGAATTCAAGTTTAAAACTGGTGTATCGTAGATGTAATTTCATTCAGACCACTGAAGAGCAAGGGAGTCCTTTTTACCTATGATCAGTGAGTGCAGAATCATGCCTGGGAGCAGTTTTTTCCCCTAAATAAAGCAGATGTTAAGCTACAGACACTGTTTTGCTGTATAACCCCATCTAGCAGAATGTGTATCAGCCCAGCTTGATGGGGATTCTAGAGATATGCTATGATGCAGATAAAATTAGTCTAGAAAAACATTGTGGCACTCAGCCTGGCTGTTGTAACTAGCAAGCATCAAAGTTGTTAATAGTTTGAAAGGAATTGGGCTCCAGACACTCAGGGAATTTTCTATGTTCATTGCTGGCAGGAAAGGGATGGTTCTTGGGTCATTTTTCAGCCTGGGTTCATCTTGATATAGACTCTACAAAGGTCTTGATTTGGTATTTGGGTTTAGGCATAAGGAATACCTAACTATCTCCATGGTACCTAAGCTATTTTGTAATCTTGACTATGTTGGGGTATGAACTGCATGTATGTTATTATAAGCTTTATTCTAATCAAATCTAGGCTGGAGGAGAGATCACATCCAATTATTGTTTAAAGACCCTTTCTGTCTGCACTAGAAGTAATAGACAAGCTCAAGAAGATCTAGTGAAGTCAGATAAAGGTGAGTGACAACTTCTCTAATTAGAGACTAAAGGCAGAGATGTAATCTCAGTATCATTCAAATGCTTTCTTCCTCTCTGGAATGGAGCTGAACATTGGATTTTACTCTTGCATGACCTTAGCCATGCTTTAACCTTAAGGAACCTTGCTCTGTGTGTGGATGACAAAAGGCACATCAGGTAAGGAGCTTGAGTCAAAGAAACTGCACTTCAGAAAAATGGCTTTGTGTGCTTTTTCAGGGCCAGAAATATGTGTGTTTTGAAAAACGTGCTTATAAAGTGTAACTGGATTGGGTTGTGACCTCCCAAAGTTAGTGGTTAAAGTAAGAAACTTCATTTAGGCATCTGATTTACAGAGACTGAGGCTGTTTATAGTTTCTTTCAATTTACACATGGATATTTGGCCTGATAATAAAAGGCAATGAGTGTGAAGACAGAGGAAATGAATGTGAAGACCATTTAGGTTGGAAAAGACCCTTAAGATCATCAAATCCAACTGTTAATCTAATGCTACCAAATCCACCACTAAACCATGTCCCTAAGCACCTCATCTACACATCTTTTAAATAACTCCAGGGATGGTGACTCCACTATTTGTCTGGGCAGCCTATTCCTTGGATCCTCCTTCTGGACCCTTTTCTAGATGGCTGTCACATTGGCTAACCTCCAGGCAACTGGGGTCTCCCCAGCTAGCCAGGACTGCTGATGAATGACAGAAAGAAGGTGGTTTAAGTGAGTGCTTCCACCAGCTCCTTCAGACCAGGTGTCCCAGGGTGGTTTTGAGTATATTTGTTCTGGTCATGTGGTATAACACTACTTAGGTGGCTTTAAAACCCAGGATCAATCAATGCTGGTGTAGCTACAACAGAGAATACTTAACGTTTCATCTAAGTGGTTGAACCTGTCAAGAAGCTGTCAGCTCACGTAGTTCAACTTGAACCCTAAGGATTTCCACTCATTAAAAGCCTCTCAGAGCATCATCTCCCTTTTGTACACCCTGTATTAGTCTCACTGTCATCTGTAGGTGAAGCTTTCATTCCCTCAAATTAGCAATAACACTTCACTCTCACTCTTCCCCCTGAAACTCTGGGTATTGCTGTTTGGTTTTGTCATCTCTGCTGGCAGATGCTGGCAAGAGCCATGGAACTCTGTGACAAGAGTACTGACAAAACAGTCTGCTGCTGTACATTAGCACAGATTACAGAAGCAGAGGAGCTGAGCTGCTTTATGGTCCCTAAGGATATAGAGAAAGCTTTTTAATGTTCCTTTTCTCTGCTGTTCTTTCCATGACAGCATTCTGTCTTCACACAGTTAGCCTGGTGCTGTACCTGCTTCACCCTGTGCTTGCTCAGCTCATGCAGTGGGGTGAGAGGCCAGTGCAAAACCCTGCAAGCCCCAAAGGTGGCATGTTCAATTGCAGAAAAATATTAAACAAATGCAGAAACAGAAGCTCCATGCTAGAGAACCTCTGTAGATTCAGTTCTGTGAGAAAGACATCTAGGCAGGTGAGGCTGAGACAGCATCCTGGATCCTGAACTTTGCTATGAAGTTTCTTTGCTTCTTCAGGTTTCCTAGAAAAATGCCCCCCATGGAACAATGCTTACTCTCTGGGAGTTTAGGTAAAGACAGGAGAAAATACCAGTGCTGTTTGAACAAATCTGTTTGCATTTGGTACAGTTAATCTCTCTTTCTCCCAGGGTTCAGTGTGCTGCTGAAGCTCCTGGACTCAGAGAATGAAATGATTGTGGGAAATGCTGCGTTCTGCCTTGGCCAGTGCCTTGTAGTTCCTGGAGCAGCAACATCCTTACTGAATTCTAACGTTGTGATGATTTTGTTGAAGCATGCTGGTGGGGATGCTACAAGAACTTCAGTGCAGGAGAATGCAGCAGTTGCTCTGGGGAAGCTTTGTGTTGCTGAACCAAGGTATTGCAACAAAGGCCATTGTTCCCCCTCCCCATCTGGTTGTTACTAGGTGATGATTCTTGAAAAACTGACCAGTGTAAGTTGATTATGCTTGTAGAATAAGCAGGAACAAGGCAGATGATTACTTTATATAAATACCTCATGAAATGTAGCATCCATCTTCCAACTAGAATTCCCACTTGTGGTACTGTCCTCACAGTTCTGCTTTAGGATTCCTGTGTTGATGGTTGTCTGTCTGAGCATGTTTCAAGGAACTCATTTTGCATTTCTTTCTGATGTTACCTGTGCTGGAAGAATGGAAGGAGGAGTGATGTCTAAGTTTGTAGAGGTCAGAGCAATAATGAAAGCAAACTAAAAGTATAAATATCAGTGAAGAATGCCTGCTGCTGCCTGCCAAGAGCATGCCAAGCTCTATCTACTTGCTAACTTACCAGTTAGATCTTGAACTGCATTCTAGATGGAGGAAATGAGTTCAAAGATATGTCCTGAATCACTGCAGAAAGTGAGGGATGGTGCTTAGGTTCCCAAAGATCAAGTACCTTGCTTCTTCACATCCCAAATAAGCAATAGAGTGTGTATGCTCTGAGATGTGCAGAACACTCCAGAGATATAAATGGGAAAACACCTTATTCTCTTTGCTTTGTTACTTTGAAATGTCACTTATTTGAATTGTCAAGTATTATTTAGAACTTTCATTTTCCTTTTTGTGGGCAATAGTAGCCTAGACACTGCTTCTCATGCTCCTTCAGGAGGGATTTACTGAATGTAGCATTAACCACCTTGACAGTTCCAGCATGGGGTGTAGCAGAGTAGTAGAAGCTTAAAACATCTCTTGTTTGCCATCTTTTATTGCCCTAGCAACCTTTCTGTCCTCTTCAGGCATATTTTTCAGCTGAGGAAACTCAACGGGCTGGCCATCCTGAACTCCTCAATGAAATACGTGCAGGGCATCTGAAGTCCTCAGGAGAGCCTGGAAACATCCTGTTCATACCACTTGCTGTTGAGTGTTTTCTTCTTTTCTTCAATAAAACTCACTCAGAACACAGGAACTTTTCAGCCCCTTTTCAGAATGTTTGTTGGTCCTCAATAGAAGCCAATGAAACAGAATCAATAAAAGTATCAGGAGAAGGAAGTTCTTCTACTTCTAGTGGAGTTATTCCTTTAGTTATAACTGTAAAGTTTGATGCTGTTTAGTCTGAACACTACCAGGTCTGGTATCCATGCTGATGTATCATACACCTATCTGTCAGGCAGTGTGATAGGGGTTGGATTGCAGATCACAGTCATTGATCACAGGACCTCACATCACCTGGAAAATAGAGTATCTGCTCTGATCTGGGTGACACAGTAACACAGACAGCCACAGCCTCGCTGAGTGGAGACAGGACCAGGCAATGGTTAGCCTGTCAAGCTGTGAAAGAAACAGAACACAACTTGGAGATGGGGAACTTGTGGAAATGGAGCCTTTTGGAAAGTGTTTAATGTGTTAGCTAACATGACAAATTACTGTGTGCTGGCTTGGGGGCACCAACTAACATTGAGGTGTGGCAGGTGCTGTACAAATGCCAGTCAGGATAATTTTATTTCACAGACAACTTACTGAGTGGGAAAAAGATGAAGTAACCTGACCTTAGTCACCCCATCCAGGTGAGTGACATGGCTAGGACTGGAAATCATCTGTCAGCGCTTTATCTGTTGCATTATCTTCTAGACTACACTTTATCAGTTTGCTGAAGGATAGATAATGGCTTATTGTTATTTCCTTCAAGAGCTATCCCCTTGTCCTTGGTGTCTTTTGCAGTGCTTTTCTTGCTGTTATTATGCTACTTATCTGACCCTTGCTCATTGTTTGACTTCCACTGCACTCCCAACAGTCTGGGCTATGTGATTACCCTTCTCTTTTATCTCCTTAAGCTGCTTTGCACTAAATTTTCTGTTTCCAAGAGTTTCTCTTGCTCTTTGTGTGTGTGCAGGTGCTGGGCACTAAAAAGATGCCTGATTTATGCCACTGTCTTCAAGTGAATCTTTGCTGGGGTCTTCCACCTGAAGGTGAAGGGGTGAGGAACTGCACCTTTACCTCAGAAGCCTCTAGTCTTTTTTTGGGTTGTTATGAAAGAGTAAGTTAAGCACTTATCATGCTTGTTCTTTCACTGTGGTTCCCATTCCTGTCTCACCAAAGTGTTAGCTCAGGCTGCTCTGAGCTGGATGAGGTTAGCTGCTGTCCTGTCATCTGCTTCGATTTGGTATCTATTGGCTTCTCTCCACATCTCATGAACTAAGAGCTCACCTTGCCTGTGGGCCTAGGGAAGAGAGGATCCAGCAGGCTTTAGAGAATGATAGAGGCAGCATCACTAGCAGCCTTTGTCCATGGCTTTAACTCTACCTGGAGAGTTGTGGGGACAGAATGGCCATCGTGCTTGGGCTCACAGTGTGAAGCATGTACAGAAGTGGATGGCTTCAGGGATGTGTTTCCCTCTGACATCCAGACTGGTCCCTGCATATGTTTGTCTTGGTGTAAACTGACAAAACCTTCTGACCCCTAATGGGTAGAATTAGTTTTATAAAATTGTAGGCTATTTTGGTTGGAAGGGACCTCCAACAATCACCTACTCCAACTGCCTGACCACTTCAGGCCTGACTAAAAGTTAAAGCATGTTATTAAGGACATTTTACAAATGTCTTCTAAACACTGACAGGTCTGAAGCACCAACTGCCTCTCTAGGAAGCCACTTGCTGTATTCAACCACTTCCTTGATAAAGAAATGTTTCTTAATGTCCTGTCTAAACCTCCCCTGATGCAGCTTTGAGACATTCCCACATGTCCTGTTGCTGGATACCAGGGAGAAGAGACCAGCACCTCCCTCTCCATGTCCCCTCCTCAGGAAGCTGTAGAGGGCAATGAGATGCCCCTCAGCCTCCTGTTCCCCAAGCTAGACAAACCCAAAGTGCTCAGCTGCTCCACACAGGACATACCTTTCAGCCTTTCCATCAGCTTTGTTGCCCCCATCTGGATGTACCTCACCGTGCTTTTCAAATCACAGGGTCTGGAACTGCACACAATACTCAAGGAAGCACTTCAATTTTTTTCTCCAGAGATCAAGAGCTGCCTTGCATGAGCAAGCTCATGTTTTCCATCACAGCCACACATGGGAACATACTCTCTTCTTAAAAAATCAGTTGATTTCAATTGGTTCAGGGTTCTTTTTTTTTGGGAGGGTTTTTTTTTTTGTGGTTCTCCCCCCCTTGGAACAGACTATTGGTTGCTGCCTGGCCCTGAGCTCCTATAAAGCAACCTAATCCTGTCACTGGAACAAACACAGCAAATGCCTGCTTCTAAGAGGCAGCAGTGACTCCTTGGCGAGCTGCATCCTGTCTGTGTATCCTGTCCCTGGGGTGGCTCAGGACCTGCTTCACAAGATGCAAGAAGAATTTCCCATCTTTATTCTGATTGCAGCTGGATTATTGGAATTATCTGGTGAGTGATGTGTTTTGTTCTACTCTTAATTGCAGTCGTTCTGCCTTCTTTTTCCTCTGTTATCAGTAAGCATTAAAGACTATGCTAAATATTGTGCCATGGGGTGTGTGACAACAGTGAGATAAAGGAGCAACTTCTCTCTGTCTGTGCTCCTTCCTCTTGAGCTGTGAGGCTCTAGATTTGTTCTAAATGGATTCTGTCATGGGGTTATTGGTGTCCCCAGATCAGGGCGCAGCTGTGCTGCTTATGCAAGTGAAGAGCCACTTCATTCCCCAAAGAGTCTATCATCTCCTTCAGGTGGGGGAAGGGAAAAGGAAAACCAGTCACTTTTCACAGAGTAGCTCCATGGCAGAACTGAGGGTCAAACCTGTGTCTGCTGAAACTTTGTCCAGTACAAACCTTTCCAGGCACCACTGTTTATGACATTAACCACGAGCTCCCCTCTTCACCACACAGTAACATACTGCTCTGCATTTTCTTTGGGAACAGCTGTCCTCCCAAATATTTCTGACAGTATAAAATCAGTGATGAGTTTGTGATGCTGTCATGCCTCAAACAAGTTCCTAGGGCTGCTGTCAGTCAGTGCAGGGAACCAGTCACTCTTTGCTTTCTACTTCTTACCGTGTGCCTGTGAGCATACCCTGCAGATGGACATAAAATTAACTTGGCTAATGAAAGCAGCCTTCTGTCTGCAGGCAGACTATCCCCTTCAGTCAAGATAAAATTGGTGGTGTCAAAGAATTTTCCTCCTAATAAGTAATTCTGTTCTTCTGTGGGGTTTGTTTGTTATGGGGTATTTTTAATTACCTTGTCCCCCCGCAAGGTGTGTTTGTGGATACCTGCACCACTTCCTTTAGACAAGACCTTGATTCAGTAAGTGTCTCTCTTTCTAGACAGATCAGTTGGGTTGCTTTGCCAGGTTGGGGCTAAACCATGGGAGTTCCATTTGTTTGCACAAAATGACAGTCCAAAATATTTCCTAGATTTAACACTCTGCTCTCCATTCTCCATTAACTCCCATTTCTTTTTTCAGCAACATATCAGCTTTTTGGGTTCCCTTCTATCAGCTTACCCTGCTCACTGCTGACTGAAAGCAGTCCTGGTTCTCCAAATGACCACAAAGGAGTTGTAATCTCAATTCTTAAGGCACTACACTTGGACCCCAACCCCAGGGATTTCACCTGACATGAAACTGCTAAACCTCTTTGCCGTTGCCAAAAGCCCACAATTTAAATGCATAACACTGAAGCACATAGTCACTTTCTAGTTTTCAGATAGATGTATTTCTGGGGAGGTGCCTAAAGGAAAATGCTCAACATGTTTGGAGAGGAAAGCACATTAATATTTTAGTCCATGGTTTGGAAATATACTTGGGAATGTCACCCTTCTGAATGTGAGGCCAGAAAAAAGGAACAGGTGTGGATAAAACCATACCCTTGTAAGCTGTGGGCCTGTCTCTTCAGTTTTCAAAGTGCCTGCTTTTGGGTTGAGAAGTTGCAAGTAGAGAAGTTGCTGTGTTCTGTCTGCTCTGTGTCACTTCGCAAAACAGACCACCTTTGTCCTGCCTGGTCACCCAGTACAAATCAGGAAGCTCATCATAGGATGGGGATACTGGGGGTGGAAGAGTGGTTAAAGAGAGCTAGGTGAGTGATCCCATTCATGTATATATTAATCTTGCTTTGCTGTTCAAGAGCTACCGGTCTGTCTTTGGGCAGCCTAAGCATTTCACTCCCCCTGCATCCTTGGCTATCACTTATACCCTTGTACAGTCCTCTCTGCCTAGTTAATGCCCTGCATCAGTATGGCAGGTGTATGAAGTGTCATCCTTCCTATGACACTGCCTATAAACAGCACAGGATCAGATTTATAGCAGCTGGCTGTAAGAATGGCAGTGCCAGAACTGCCTGGCCTCCCTCCTGTATGGTCCTGAAATGGAGCAAGGGGGCACTTCGCTGTCCCCTTCCCACTCAGCCTGTACCAAAGTGCAAGCTGTTAAAACTTCCCGTGGAACCGAATAGGCAAAGGGCTTGTTTTCTGTTCATCAGGTGCCTCCAGCAATGAAGATCATGTCAGTGAAGTATTAGGCCTGATCCCTCCTGGAGAAGCCCAATCAAGAGCTGAGAGCAGCCCAATGCCCAGCGAAGTGTTTTCCATTCCAGAAGACACCTCAGACAATGTGACCTTTAATTTTCAGAGTTCAGCAGTTGATGCTACCAGTGAAATGACAGCTGAGTTCGCCCCTGTCCACGCAGAGATAGCTGCACAAAGAACTGCTGTGCTGCCTAAGGAGGCTGATGGAAGCTTGGAGGTGCACACAGAAACAGCAGCTTTAAACCTTCAGGATGAACACACGTTTCCTAGTAAGCTCTTGAGTAGGATAAGCATCCCTATCTCCACACAGGGATCACAGGTTCCCACACGCCTGGAACAGCCAGAAAGGTCACTGCAAGGAAAACCAGAAAATATTACTGAGGCTGGTTTCAGTCCTACCAGCTCTGATGTGCCTCAGCCCCTTCTCAGTGGAGGGACACACCATGACTCCCATGACTTTACAGCAGCCTCTTCCGTTCCTGTTGCCAAGCAGATGGAGGTGCCAAGTCCTAAAACGTCTCTTGTGAGTTCAACAGTAAATTTTCATCCTCCAAGAAAAGAATTAGCAGCATCTCTGCTTCCCATCAGAGCTAAGATTGCTCTTGAAAGTGCAAGGGTGGATTGGTTACCAACAGGAATGCCTCCCACTAGCAAAATGGCAAAAGACACAAAGCCACACATCCAGCCTGATAGCAGAGTTGGTGTGACACCTGCATACCTGAAGAAGACTCAGAGTATGGATGTTAAGGTTACAACTTCTGCATTTCCACAAAAGCCAGCTTCAGGGGACCACGATGCAGTCTATTCCAGAATGACACAGACAAGTGCTATTCGGTTTTCACCTGCTTTCTCTCTGACCAGAGAAACAACAGGCACTAAAGCCAGGAACTCAACAGCAGCTGTAATAAAGGGTTCTGAACACCCAACCCAACTGCCTGCTCTTCAGCCACTCCCTCTAGGCAATGTACAGTCGCCTTTATTGATGCATCTGGAAGCTCTAGTTCATGGTGATTTACTTCCATCTCCATTTCAAGAGCGTGTTAACTCAACTGATAGACAACAGTCCCTCTCTCTTTCCCAGACTCTCAACTGCACTGAACACGTTTCCCAAGAAACTAACAAGAGCCCTCAACAAATAACAGCTCCAGTTTTGCAAAGACACACTGAACGCTGGATGATGGCAAGTAAACCTGAAAAATCCAGACTCCCCGAGAGCCCACAGGCTTCTGCTAATGCAGCCTCATTAAGCCAATCATGGATTTCCACATTAAAACTTTCCCAAACTCCTCAAGAGCTCAAAGGAGTAACATCTGCACTCTTTGCAGGTATGTCTAAGTTTGGGAATGCAGCCCTTCACCCTGTAAGCACTTCTGATTCTGTTCCTGCAGGCCTTCCACCACTGGGTCCATCTTCTCCTACTCATGTTGGATCACAGCTAATGGGCATCCCCACCTCTGCTGAGAAAGGACTTCACATATCAACTTCATCCACGTCTACAGGTGCTCGGTCCCAGGTTCAAGGCATTACTGCCCATTCTGAACCTCAGGAAGCCTTCCCTATGGTGCTGCAGATGAGCATGGTGGAAGACTCCAAGAGAAAGAAAAGCCCCCAACAAGAGACAGGTGAAACTGCTTCCTCCTCACTGACTCCACAAGCTGGCCTGGTCCCCAGTCCCGCTGCACTACGTGACAACGGGAATCAGAAAGTTCCACTTCACAGCTCTGCCCCTTCAGCCTCCCAGATCCAGCAAGCTGGCAGCCTGGCAGCTTTGGCTCCAAAACTGCCCTTGCTCCCTGCACAGGGAAGCCAGTCCAGCTCAGCACCAGCACATCCTGCCACAGGGGTGCCCAGCATTTCCCATGTGATGCCAGCCTATCTGGCACAAGCCCTGCTGCAGCGGTTCAGCATGTCCCATGATGCAGCTACCAAATCATCCTCATACTTGTCCTTTCTACTTAAAAGTACTGATGGCATGATATGCCTGCAGCCCATGCAAGATTCCCCTCTACCTACAAAATTCCCAAATACCAGTGTTGGGGCTCTGGTTTCCATTCAGCAAATCCTGGCAGCATCAAATTCCTCACTACTGGACCTTGCAAACTCACAAATCATGAGCCCTTCTAGCTTAATTCTGGTAAAGCCTGTATTTATCCTTTTGCCCACAGACAGACCAGATTTGCAGTCAGTACCCTCTCCTGGGGATGAAGATGACCACAAAGCTGCCCTCTTGTTCACAAACACACAAGATCTGGAATTGGATACCTCTGAAAGCAGCCATGATATCCCAATGAAAAATAGTTCCTCTTATCCCACTATTAAGTTTCTGAGGCCTGAAACTACTCTCTCCACTATGTCAAACCAACAAGCAGAGAAACTAAAAGTAACTTCTCAGCCAGTGATAACTAATCCTAATAGTACAGCCATCACCAGTGTGTTTCAAGCTGTTACCTCAGGCTCAAACCCGTTGCTGGACCCAGGGATGAGGCTTAGCACTACAGTGCAGGCTGTGCATCTGCACAGGCTGCTTGAAGAGATGCACCTACCTGCTCCAGTTTCCCAAGAGGCCAAGGGGACTGATTTACTTTTCCTTAATGGGATGTTAAGAGAGCCTTTCACCTCCACTGTGCCACCATTAGCAGTGCCTACAAAGCCTAGCCCCCCTGTTTCCCCAAAAGTATTTCTCACTGCTGAAGAGCCACGTTCTTCTTCTGTAATTCCTTTGCTGACAGCAGAGGGACCCTATGATTTTCAAATGCTCACCCAACCTCCCTTCACTATCGTGAGGACTGTAGGTCAGCTTCAACACAGTACCAAACCAATGCTGCAAGCTACTGGCCACCACCAAGGGTTAGGGACCACATCCCCCTCTGTCCACACACAGTGCACAGAGTGCTTGGCCTTGCACTCAGCTAGAACCATAAAACGCCCATTAAATATATCTGCAAGCATCATGCCTTTGCAGTCTGCTTGGAAAAGTCTCTTAAGTACTGAGTCACTTAAAAGGCTGCCATCACAAGTTCACTTTGTGGCCAGCCCGTCCTCAACTTACTCAGCACTTCCAGCTGGAAACGGTGGCAGAGATTCAGCAGCACACAGCACAGCCTGTGCAGGAGTCATTGGGTGTGCTAAAGCAGCACAAACCCACACCACTTCCCTAAAACCTGAACTTACTAAGCGTTTGGAATTTACTCCCCTTGTACCTAAGCCTCTTTTAATGACAGAGTCACCACCAGCAGCACCAGCACATACTCTGTTTTCAACAACGGTCCAAATGGAAACAACAGTTTCTGGGAAACTTCTGGCTTCAATTACCCATCCAAGGATGTACACCAGCTCTCCTGCAAGCCCACCTTCACCTGCATCTACACACGTTCCCCCACTATCAGCCATGAAGTATGACCACATCCATCAAGCCCCTCCTCAACTCTTCTCACAGGCCAACATGGGAGAGAACACAAAGCCCACTGCAACCAGCACAAGTGCAAGAAAAACAGGAACTGGTAAATTCTTGAGAACAAGTGTGCCTTTGTCAGCCATGTTTAACACAACGACACAGCAACCACCCACAACAGGTCTTGGGAATAAGGTTGTTTCAACCGCAGTGCAACCACCTGTATCTTTGGGATATATCACTGCTCTTGATAGACAGCGTAAACTGACACAGATCACATCACCATCTCCATTAGCTGTGACTTCTCTTTCCACAGCTACGAATGATGATATTGCTACTTCACTCACAAAGAAAAAGGTGCTTCTCCTGCCAACATCAGCTATCCAGTCTGATCCAAACATGGTGCTTCCTGCAATTGCCAGAGTGAACAACTCAACTGCGGTCTCTGTGCCAATGGAGAAGGGTAAGGACATGTTAGTGAAAGGAGATTCAGCCACCACTAGCCAGCTGCCCACTCAAGTACCCATCTCTTCATCACCTCAGGCATCAGCAAGACAGCCTTTGGAGAAGGTATCACTGGAAGATATCATCGAACCTGAGACTGGGCATTCCAGGCCTGACACTGTTAGGCACGCTGCTGGGTCATCCACAACCAAAGCATTTTCTGACTCTGCTAGTAGGCTTGTAAAGAAGGTTACTAATCAGTCAGCTGTCTTCAGTAAAATAGCTGTCAATGATGCTGAGATGCTTCTAGCCAGAGATGTAATCCAGGTCCTTCCAACCCCAGAGGGCCCCTCGTATTCTCCTGGGAGTCCGATAGTGCTTACGCCACAGGGGAATTCCTTGCTGGGTGTTGCAAACACTGAACAATCTGAGAGCCTGTTCTTGAACAGGGAAGCAGAGGAGATGGTTCAAACAAACAAAGTAACAGAAGAAGCAGCTGAAGGCTTAGTAACTGTTCTAACACAGCTGGATTCAGAGCCCAGTGCACTGCTGAGTGAATCACATCAGAGGAGGTTTTCTCACTCAGAGGCTGCCATTCTGAATGGGTAATTATGCCAGCGTAGCTGCTGTTGTGTGTTTGTGCTGGGTGATTTAAGGCTGGGGGGGTTAATATTCAAATTGCTCCATGGGCTCAGTAACACAGGTAGACAGTACTGTGGTTTTAAAAACATTTAGTTTGCTCAGCAATGCCATGACATTAAAAAGGGGGTCTTTTCATGTTGCAAGTGGGAACGTTTGATCCAGTGTGCTGGTAGATACTCCAATATGAGTATCTACCAAGAAGGTAGATACTCATAAAGTGCTTCTCAGTTCCCCCCAGCTCAAAGGATTTGAGTGCGCAGGGCCAGGCCGTGGCTCTGATCACAGGAGGCTCCGTGGTGCTGGCTCTACCTGTCGTTCCTTTGTTTCACCTTAGTGTTTGGTTTCACAGAGGAAACTCACTCTAATGCTGTTTTGTGGGCTATGAAGACTGGCTGTGCCTCAGCTTCTTCTGCTTCCTCCCCTAAAGCCTTGCAGTGGTGACTGATGATGTCTGTGGCTCTGGGAACTACACCGTGCAGATGAGCGTGCGCCCTGCTGCAGAAGCAGGCCCTGAGCTTGAGGGGTCAGTGCCTCCCCAAGAGACCTTCCTGGCTTTAATCGCGGTGCAGGGTAACAGCAGCCAGCCCTCGCTCCAGATCCGGTCCTGCTGCGTGACGCCTTCTGCCAGCCCCGGGGGACCGGGCGCCGTGTGCTGCCTGTTCCGCAGGTGAGAACTGGGGCTGCTCTGCAGGGCCCTCTGGGCCTGCGATAGGAACGGGCTGACCCTTAGAGACCCTCTCTCTTTGGGGTTTAATGAGTCCTGGAGTACTCTGCCTCCCCCTCCCCTGTCTTGTAATTAATACAAAGGGATTGATAAGGCAAAGAACCCTCAGGGAAGAAATCTGCCTTCCCCCTTTGATTCATGTAAATAAACAGTCCAGCTTCTCCACATCATGCTGTCACAGATGTCAGGTTTACAGCATACTCCTGTGCTTCCTGCCAGGGGATGGCACAGCCTCAGAGCACAGCAGTCCAAGGGTGCAAACCAGGCTTATCCACAGACCTCCATTTCCCCATCAGCATCTCTGGCCTAACCTGTCTAGATTGAGCACAGCGAAATGGAAGGATTCCTTAGCTGATGTTTGTAAAACCATGGAGGCATGAAATGTGTGCTACACGTTATTGTCATCAGTAAAAGAACATTCTGATTTGCCCACATCTGCTCTAGTGGGAGATCACCCCCGCAGCGGTTCTACACCTGCCTGGCTCAGGGTATGGGTATTGCACTACAGCAGCCATTTGAATGGTTGGAGCAACATCAGCCTCAGTTTGACTGTTCCTCAGCTCTAGGACTGTGGCTTCCACAGCAGGGACAGGTACAGGCTGAGACAGTGGCATTCTGTGGGTTTTTGTTTGAGTCTCTAGATGCAGGTGCCCAGCTTGGAGCTTGTGCAGACCTGTCTGAGCAGATTCCCCTCTGCCCTGCCTTTCCTTAGGGAAGAATTTGAAACTGTTTGCCATTTGTCCTTGCCAGGTTGCCATTTGAATGCAAACACATCCAGTTACTGCCTAGCAGGAAGTCCAGAGCTGCTAGCTTCACCATCCAGCTGTTCCAGATGCTAAACCACTCAGTGGCCTATTTGCACTGTGAGCTTAACGTCTGTCTGCATGGCAAAACAGGATGTGAACAGGTACGTGAGGCAGCTCCATTCTCACTGGTCTGAGGAGCAACTTGAAAGATTTGGTGCTTCCAACAAGTGCAGTCGTTTCAATAGATAATATTGATGGCAGATTACAGAGCTCCACCTTCAGAATCACAGAACCACAGGGGTTGGGAGGGACCTCCAGAGCCCATGGGGTCCAACCCCCTGCCAAAGCAGCGTCCCTAGGACAGGGCACACAGGGTGGTGTCCAGGCGGGGCTGGAATCTCTCCAGAGAAGGAGACTCCACACCCCCTGGGCAGCCTGTTCCAGTGCTCTTCTTCCAACTTACACAGTTCTTTCTCAGTCTCCTGCATCTTCTTTGTCTCCTGAAGCCCCAGATGAGTATTTGTTCTTGACTAAGCTAACTGAGCTCACAGTGCTTTATATTCACTGTATGATCACGAACAATTTACTGTTGGTTGGTGTATTCTGCATAAGAAGCATATAAACAACTAAGCAGGTAGCAACTTTGTAGGAGAATCACAATGGAGAGGCTCAGCAGAGCTGTGTAGTTTTGCATTGTAGAATTACATGAAAGGGCTCAAATCTGTCTCCAGATCAGATTGTCCTGGGTCTGGGATATGGAAGTTTTAAGGCTTCCACAAGCTTGGAGGGCTCAGGGATAAGGCACAGTGTCTCATACTTAGCCACAGGCCATGCTGTGGGTTTAAAAGACACAGCAGTCATGAAGAGAAGTGTTTGAGACCGATGTAGAAGAGAGATTGATGAAAGTTTGAGTGGTTGAATTGCACAGTAGAGCTAGAAATGTTCCAAAAATTAAGCCAGTCAGGCTGAGCCTGCTTTTAAGAAGCTTTGGCAGGAATTAGAAAATCAGTTGTATGAGCACAGGAAGGATGAATGTCTGCATCTTATATAGGTACTGCTTGCTCTAACAGTGCTGCCTGGTCTGCAGACACATCCATTGGGCCTAAAAAGAGAGCTGGGCTCTCTGGGAAAGAACTCCTTCATCTGCTGTACCACAGTCACCACATCAGGATCATCCCATACCTGGTTAATCCCTTTATTAACAGTCTGGAAGATGAGTTATTGATATGAAATGGTAGCAGTAGGTGCTAATTCCCAGGGAAAAGAAATCAGAGACTAGAGATTTACATATGCAGCTCACTTTTTGGAATGTTAGCAGGGCTGGACAAAGACTGAATCTGAGGAGACCTGCTCTGTGGTTGCTGTGGACGGCTCAGTGCAGGAGATTCTTGTCAGATGCTGCCTGTACACTTTCAAATGTTCTTCCTATGTCCTTCCCAGGACTGCTTTGAAAGTGTGGAGACCATTCTCCAGCCAAGTGACAGGAGGAGCTATGGAAACCTGCACAATCTGATCTCATTTGGTCCAGTCTTGAGAATGAAGAACGGGTTTCTATATAAACCTGTAGCAGGTGGGTCCCCTGTTTTTTCTTCTTCTCTTTCTCTCTGTGTCTCCGTGTTGCAGAAGCTTCTGTTCAACTTTTGCTACTGTAAGAAAAAGAATACACTTTCTTGACAGCCACCTAGTACAACTAGATTATATCCCAACAACCCCTCACCTTTGTTTTGGTTTAACTAAGACCCAAACATGATGGTTGATCAGTATCAGATCTGATAGACTTTCAGACCGGAGACACAGCCAAGTGTATCCTTTAGAAGGAAGAGAAGAGAGGGGGGGGAAACAAGGCAGAATATCTGCTAGCTGAAAATAATTTTCCTGTATGTTGCAGCATTTTGGTGAAACATTTTGAGTGAGAATGAGGAATGCAATTGAAATAATTGTGAGAGGGGTTTAGGTGAGATGAGATGGGAGGAATCAGGGTCCAGGAACCTCCTATTTTGCATTATTTTCTATTAGTTTTGCATCTTTTAGAATGAAAGAGCAGTGCAGTTATTTTTTGTACTGAGCTCAGGGAAGAGGTAGTTAACTCATATATCAAGGAAACACCATCCATAGGTAACTGGACAAAAATCTAACTTGGGAACATGAGGTGGAGAACAAGGTTGCTCACGAGTCAGGAGCATTTTCTTTTTTCTTTTTGTTCATAGGTGAAATAGACCAGCTGGTTAATGTTAATTAGATGTTGCCCAGCTATTAGAAATGAGTGATGCTGAACCTGACACATCGTAAGCATGGAAGACTTCTTAAATCCACTGGCATCAACCCCAAGAGTCACCTAACTTCTTATGTCTTGTTTATGCAAAGAATATTCACTGCTTGGATCTTAGGGCAAAGAAGGTGATGTTTGAAAAGACACTACCCCTTCAGGCTATTCAATGGGAAGAAGTTTAGCCATACCTGCTTGGCATCCTATAAAGATGAATGGGAGTTTAACCTTCTTTTTCTTACCCCTTCCTTCTCTTAACACTGTTTGCTGCTTGATTACTTTTTCCCTTATTTCCAGGTCCTGAGTCGGCATTGCTGGTACCCATTCTGCTGGGATCCCTTACAGGCTTTGCTGCCTTGAGCAGTGCCTTCATAAGCCTTTGGCTGCATAACAGACAGAAAACCAAAACCATACACTATCCACATCTTGGAGAAATCTATGGCCTGTGACCTATGAGCAGCTGAACCATCCTGCAGATCACACCCCTCTGCTACGGTAGTCAGAGAAACGATGTATTTTGCTTTGCACACTCTTATTGCTTTGGTAGATTTTCTGCTGATCCAGGGAGCAAGATATCCAATCTCTGCTTTAAACACATCTGTCCTTCTTTTCTTTCCTTCTGCACGAGCAAGCCCACAAGCTGCAGAGAGAGAAGGAACTGTAGTGGCAGAGCAGAGCTTACATCGCAGTATGCAAGCCCCAGCACGCAGGCTGTTCACAGAGGTGGGAAAGCAGAGGGGAAATCAGGGTGCTGGGAGAGCCACATAAAATAAAGCACTGTGAACTACAGCCACAGAGTTGTTTTCTTCCACTCCCTCGCCTTTTCATTAGCAACATGTACGTTGTGCCAGCGTACAGCTGTGGGCAGAGCGGAGTGCTGCATCCTGGACACCACAACTTCCACCACGGGGACCGTGGCTGGGGGGCGGGGGTCAGCAGCCGCCTTGCGCCAAGGCATCAGCAATTGCTTTGGCAATGAGAGTGGGCAGCCAGCCTTGGTCTTAAAATGTGTTTGGGGGATAGGCACAGCCCTTTTGGCAGCACTAATCAAGTCTCTTGGAGAAAGGGTATCTAGCATTGCTGTTTTCAGGAGCTCGAGCAGCGTCTGTGCTTGTTCAACCTGGAAAACGTGGCCTGTGTCTCCTTGGACCCAACACTCCTGCAGTGCCTCTTACAAAGGCGGTGTGGACTCGGGGTACCCGCACAGGTTCTGTCTGGGGAAACCCCTGTTAAGGAAGCCCAGGCACCTTCCTGTTCCGCAGCTGAGTTTGGACGATTCCGCTCCGGGAAGGTACCGATAGCGCGGTGGATACTGATAGGTGTTTCCTGGAAATCTCAGACCCGAGGTCCTTGCTGCCACTGCAGCCGCTCCCAGGCGGCCCTCGGTGACCCACGGCTACTGCGGATCGCTCCCCCGCAGCCTTCTCAGGCTGCTCTACCGGGGAGCAGCGCTGCGGCTGGGAAATCCACTGCTGCGTCCTCCCAGCTGCCGCCCCCGGCCTCTCCGGGAACGAAATAAACATCTCCCGGGAGCAGCAAGCGCGCCCAGCCCGGTGGAGCCGAAGGAGGGTCCGTCTGTCAGCTGCCCGCGGGCTCTGAGCCTCCGCCCCCGGCGCCGCGTCCCGCCGGAGCCGCGTCGGCGCCGCCGCCGCCTGAGCCCAAAGCGCCGCGGGGCGCGGGTCCGGTGCCGGCGCTGTGCACAGGGCGGCGGGGCGCGGGGGCCGCGCGGGGCGTGTGCACCCTCCGCGGGGGGGTCTGGCGGGGCGGCCGTCGCGCTCTGGGGTGTCCACCGGCCATCGCTGCTGCCTCACCTGCCCCTGGGGCAGGAGGTGCGCACCGCTCCCGACAGTGCTCGGCTGGCTCCCTGTGCGGGGTGACCGGCCCGTGAGCGGGGTGCGGGTCAGGGTGCCCCTGAAGCGGAGAGAAGGAGCCTCCGTGGGCCCTTGGGACCAGGGCTGCCCGGTATCCCTCATAAGCAGGGATACGGAGCCTTCTTGGCTTTGCATGCCCAGCTCCATTTGGCCGGGGTACTCGCCTCCCAGCCCAGCTGCAGCACCGGCTGGGACTCCGCAGGAGGCAGCGGTGGTACCCAAGAGAGCCCCGGAGCACCAATTCGGTGAGAAAAGCCCATCCAGGAGGCTTTTTCAGGGGGCCTTTTTTGGTTTGGGGGGGGGGGGGGGCGGGGCGGGAGGATGGAGAAGGGGAGCTGTTGGGATAGGGGTGGGAAGACTGCCGGGGTCGGGTTGTGCTTTGGAGAGCTTCCTCCAGGGACCCGTCCAGGGTCCAGCTGCCCTCCAGGCAGAGAAGAGGGTGCTTCTGCTTGGAGGAGGAAGAAGAGGCATCCATGGTGTGTGGAAGGAATTGTGAGACAAGAGCAAGCAAGAGGAGGAGTGGCAGCAGGCTGCAGAAGAGGCAAGAAACAGGCACTTCTGGAAAGGGCACCTCCCATGTCTTCAGAGCTGCAGTCACCTGAGACATCTGCGCCCCTTGGGAATGCCTTCCGCAACCACAGAGTGTTTCCTCCCACTCCATCATCTTTTCCTGAACCTTCTATAATAAAAGATGAGCAGTTCAGTAGGTGTTTGTCCTGCCTGGGCCTAAACACGAGGGAATGGAGCTCCACTGTGCTTGTTCTTGGCTCTGAATTCCTGTTGGCAGGTGAGTGCCAGCAAGTGGGTGTGGAGATGGCCTGGGGGGGTGGTACCTGGGCCCGAAATGCCACACTTGGTGGGCAAGTCTTTAGGAGTGGCAGGAAAACACCAACAATCGACTCTAATGCATTTCTCCCCCCAAAAAATGGCTGCAGAGTCTGACTAGCTTTTTTCCCTTTTCCTGCTTTCCCTAAAGTCTTGCACTGGTAAGTGATGGGCCATTGTCAGAGCACCTCATGTCAGATGCAGGGGAGAAGTAGCTGGTGTTTCCACTTGGATCCGTCCAAAAATTTCTTCAGATGTGATATGTAGCTAAAAATTCCAGGTCAAGCCTCAATGGCCATTACCCTTCAGAAAAAATAATGAGCATTTGCATTGCAGTAGCACTAAGGAAACCAGCACCACGTTGTGTATGACCTTGACTTACCTACAAAGATAGTCCCTGTGGTGAGTCATTAACAGCATATATGCACAAGACCCAGAGAAGTGTCATTAAACCCTTTTTACAGCTGGGGAATCAAGGCATATAGCAACTGAAAGCATGTGTGCTGTTATTAGTGCTCACATGGTAAGAGTTAAACAGCTCAGACCTGCTCTTCAGTATTCTCCTGTTTCTTCAAATGCCCCTTGCAGGCATTTGACAGCGTACTTTCACCCTGAGGTAACCACTCTGGCTCACCATGTTTGTTGTATTCACCTGATGTGTTTCTCAGATACATGCACTCGTGTTTGCTATATACTAGTTCTGGGTTTTTCTCTGTTCCTTGTCTTTCTGGAGCATTTTCCATTTTTCTTCTTCATCCAGCTCACATATGCAATGCTACACAGGAGCCTTGTGGATTTCTCCCTGTGTAAGGCCTTTCTTCCCTTTCTGTACCAGTCTCCCTCACCTTCTCCCAGCATATACCAGTGCCTTGAGGAATCCTGTTTTTGGCACAGTGCAGTTGCTGAAGGATTGTTGCATTGCACCATTTTTTGGTTTGTACTCTCAGCATTTGCCCTCCCAGTGCTTTATAAGGGGGAGAAGGGCAGCACTATAGATACATAGACATGAGCCCATCCTTGCCAAGCTCTGTGCAGTAGCCTGGCATGAGTAACGTAGCTCCTCTGCCTACCAAATGAGAGTGACACTTAGGATCCACCTCTCAGCAATAAATAACATGGCTCATCTCAGGCAACTCCCTACTTCCCTGTGCAAGTCAGAGGTAGGAAGAACTCATTTATTCTTCGTGATACCAACCTGAGCAGGAGGCAGACAGGCAGGCTGCCTTTTCTGTCATGACTTCAGAGAGTGACTGGCAACTGGGCAGCTTAACTGTCTTTAATAAGGAGGATTTTGAAGACGACTGGATTAAAGTGGCCAGTGGAGGCTTTGGGCATGTGTACCAAGTCAAGCACAAGAGGTGGAGAACAGTTTATGCAGTGAAATGCTCTCCATACCTGCTGCAGGACTCCAGCGTGGAAAGGTAACTCTTTTCTAGCTCAGCAGTTGAAACTGTCAATTTGAACCATCAGTGGGGGTTTGGTGCTAAAACTCTGCTGCTTGCCCCTGGGAAGTTAAGGTTTTGGTACCCAAACAGAGTGGAAAAAGCACTGGTGATCTGGAGGGCTGCCTATCTCTTTCTTATGTGTGTATGTGCATGTGGGAGTGGGAAAGGAAGGCTTACTCAGAACAACTGGCGTTGAAATCTGCAGGCTAAGGTAGGCATCCTTAACTAAACATGGGCACGTGGATAAAAGCAGCCTGATTGCTTGTCTGCAGCTTTCACTGGACATTGTGGCTAACGGATTCTGTTAGACTCAAGTAGTCATTACAATCACCAGGTTTAAAGCTGAGGGACAGAGAATCTCCATCTGTTTTTGCTAGGCTCGCAAAGCTCTCTGCTCCTTCACTTGCCTTACCCTCCAGACCTGTTCTTTTCTCTTGATGGCTGTGCTGCACCTTCAGTTTACTTTTTCCCTTTCACTCTTTTTTTTTCTCTCTCACCTGCAGAGCCTCTTCTGCTGACTCCCTTGGGTTGGGTGATAGAACAAAGCAATGGTACTGACAGCAATTGAGATGGTTCAGTTGGAGCAGTGACTGTCCACTTCACTTTGCACTGCTGGTGCTCCTCAGGTGTTACCTTTGCCTTTCCTTCTCAAAAGGAAGAAAAGAGTCAATCTGTTTTACTTCTGCATATATCAATTCTATGGATTGCTGTTTGCAGAATATAGATTATCTCAACTCCCAATGTGTATACTCTAGAAGAATGGTTGAAGGTCAACAGAAATGTTCATTGATTTTTTGTTATTTTTTTTTTAAAAAAACTATTTCTGCAATCTCTGTGATTTGAAAAATTAGACCTGAAACTCTTGAGTGTGGGAAAAACATCTAACAGCATGTGTGCCTTTAAGAGTTACTATACTGGTCTCCTAGGAACTGAAGTTACACCACTTTGTCATTACAACTTTGCACTCCAAGGTAGTGTTACAAAAGGCTTTCCTTTACATGTGTCCAAACAGCTTTGAGGCTGCTCTGACATACTTTTCACTAATCCCTGTAAATTCAGGATTACAAGGAAAGACCACGTTGTCCTGCTGTGGCAAAAATCCCTCCTTTCTATGGGGGTTCTGAGAAGAGCCTGTAGTCGGTGCATCTGGAGGTATTGTTCCATGGCCATTTCTATTTGCTTTAGGAGGTTTCCAAATTTGTGAGCAGCAGACCTTTAGTGTGCAGTTTGTCTAATGCACATGTACACACACAGGACACATCTGAGTGCATGACACATGAATCTATCATGAACTTTCTTGTATGTACTCTAAAATGGGCACCAAGTACAAGACCCAGATGCAAAACCTGAGAGCTTCCAGGCCACTCAGTGGTTTGAGAGCAGTACAGTAGCACAGTTCTCTGGAGGCAAAAGTTTCAGAGGAGCTTGTAGAAGCATTCCTTAGCACTCCTGTCTGTGAGCTTGTAAAAATAACCTGTCTCATCAGCAGCTCTGCAGATAATGGTGTGGTGACTTCCATCTGCTCACATTCTTGATGCATAGCCAACTGTTTCGCACTGTTCATCCAAAATGATGGGGTGAACTGACAGCAGGTTTCTTAACCTTGCATGGTTTTGCTTGTCAGGAGAAAAGAGGAGCTGGGTTTTGTGACATGATGGAAGACATCCCTGTGGGCACGTGAAAGCAAGGAGGCCAGGCACTCAGTGAATGCCACTGAATTTATGTATCACCTGAGAGAAGGAAAGGAAGTAGTTGGAAGATGGCTATCGCCTTAATTTCTGCCAGCTGCAAAAGCTCATAGTTCAGAGGTCTATTGAGGCTCAGGAGAAAAAAAAATCACAGGGAACCCACCAGAAAATACAGTCACAGATGCAGTCACAGTATCTCCCAGATGGCTGAAACACTCAGATTCTTGCATGAGAATCAGTCGTTTTGGGGGTCTTGTTAATGCCCCCTTACAGGCCTCATTTCTTGGGTCTCCCTCTGCATGTCCAACATCCACCTTCTTGCTGTACCTCCCATGTCTGTGCTAAAGGTAAAAACGTTGGACCAACACCACGCCTTCCTTTACCTCCTGCAGTGCTGGCCTGACACAAGAGCCAGCCTGATCTTCTGTGCAAGTCAGCTGGGAGGGAGGCAGACAGGGGCTGTGCCCAGCAATTCTGTCCCAGGAAGGGAGCCAGAAATCACAGAAGTCACTTCTTTCTCCATGCCCATCATTCTCCTGGGAGGGGGAAGATTCAGTCTGCGGCCTTCCTGCACTGTGGGTTGTGACTGTCTTCCTGTGCTCAGCCTTTCCTCCACACTGGGAAAGACGATGCTTGAGATTCCTCAGTACAGACAGGCATTTTACTGTGGGGAGCCTGCTAGAGGAAGCCTGCTAGAAGGATTTGCTTAGCTAAACTGCCTTTAGAGCTCTCAGAGGCCTGGCATAATGGTGTTGCAAGCTCAGAGTCACTCCCAGTGGGAGCTTTCTAAATGCAGTTTTGGCCCTTCAGTGCTCAGCTGCTGTCAGCACAGTCTGGGCACCCCAACTTGTTCAGCAGGCTGGGAAATGTAAAGATTTAGTGAAACAGATCTTCCAGAACTGACAACAAGGAACAGACATGTCTAGACTTCCTACGGGAACAGTTTCACCATACTCATGGAGAGAAAGCTGCAAGCAGAGGCATAAATACAGGTATGGCCAAGCCATGCCCTCTGGCCATGCAAGCCTCCATGTACTCCAGCTCAGCAGGTTAGTGTGTCCTTGGAGCCTGGATGCCTGCAAGCTGTGTTCAGACTATCATTGAGGCTACCCTGTGGACACATGGTGCACAGCTCACTATGCTGGGCCTGCTTCCAACATCATGCTTTCAGGGAAGCATCACTTGGGAATTTTACCACAGTGTGAAAACAAGCACATGGAGAGTCTTCTGAAAAGATCTTCTGGGTCTTCTAAGAGCTGGATTAAGATGAAAGTTTTGGTCTCTGTCTCTAGGAGCTCCCTGGTTGAAATTGCCTAAATAATCCATGGTTCATTTTGAAAAGTTGTAGTTGTATGTTACCTTGTAATCTGCAGCACATCATGATGTGATTGCATTATCACAAATTCCAATGAATGTTTTTGGGGTAGTTAGGGCTGCTTGAAAAATCTGGTTATCAGCAAGCTCCTCTCAGCAGTAACTTAGCCTGTGAATCAGCTGATACTATTTCTAAGTTCCACTTTTTTTATTTCACTTTTTTTTTTTACTTTTACTTTTTTAAACATTTTTTTACTTTTCTTATCTTCCCCCTCCCCCCACCCCTCCTCCAGGACCAGTATGAACTGTCTAATGGAAGAGGCAACCAAGATGGAGAAAATCAAATTCCAGCACATTGTCACTATCTATGGGGTCTGCAATAGCCCTTTGGGGATAGTGATGGAATATATGGCGAGGGGGTCCTTGGAGAAAATTCTTCCCACTCACAGAATGTCATGGCAGCTCAAATTCCGACTTATCCATGAGATGGGCTTAGCTATGAATTTCCTGCACAGCATGACACCTCCTTTGCTGCACTTAGATCTAAAGCCAGGGAACGTTCTCCTAGATGGGAACATGCATGTCAAGGTATGACCTTAATGCTGAATTTGTTACTTCTCAAATAAGAGAAAGGTATTTTTTTTTTATGCCAAAAGAGTCCAGAATTCTAGTGAGTTAGGTTCTTCAGGAGTACACAATGAAAAATTGACCAGTGGGGCTTATAAGAAGCAGCTGCTGAGCAAATTATATGGAGTGCTCAAGATCATGATGGTAATCTGTGCCAGAAGTAATTTAAGGTTCCAACTTAGGAGGAGTTGCTCATCTGCTAGACACAGTGAAAAGCACTGCCTACAAATTTACCAGGGTTTTATCAAGTTTCAGCTGCCAGGTACCTCCTCATGTCCCTGATATGAAGGATGGAGGTATCTCATAGCTAATCTAAGGAGGCTTGAGGCTGGGAACATTGTGGGGGAGGCTCTCATTTTTTCTGCTTGCAGATCTCAGACTTTGGGCTATCCAAATGGATGGAGCAGTCTAGTCGAATGCAATACATTGAAAGCTCTGCTTTGAGAGGCACGCTGAGCTACATCCCCCCAGAAATGTTTCTTCAGAACAGCAAGCCCCCAGGGATCAAATATGATGTGTACAGGTAAGGGCTGCCTTTCTGATCAGAAGTCACCCAGGCTTACCACTCAGAGCAAGAAGACTGACCCACTGCCTCATTTTGTTCATATTCTGGCTCTCTGCTTTGCATAACGTCCTTGGTAGGGAACACACTGGAGAAACACATGGTACTCCAACCTCAGTGATAGAGAGTGATGGGGAGAGGGATTATCTGTCGACAATCAAGTATCTCTTACCAGCTGCGCCTCTGTGCAGCACGGACCCCATGTGAGCTGCCGACTGTTGCCTGAGGTTCCAGCATACCCTATTAGCTTGCAGGAAGTTATTATACACAAAAGAGTAAGATCAGAGTGAGATCAGAGCACAGAACAGACAGTGTCTGCTCTTTCATCACAGTTGCTGTTTAGATTTATTTTGATTTTTAAAAAAGCTGCAATATTGCTTCTCTACTTCAGTGTTCAGCTTCATTTTGGACAGTAACAGGTGGAGGAAAGATTTCAACCAGATTTTTTCCTTTTGGCCAATGCACTCACACAAGCTATGTACATATATTCTGGACATTCATTAGCTCATTAGCACACAAAAACCCAAGACAAGAAGCAAAGAAGGATTTGCATGGCCATGTGAACTTGTAGGATTCTAAAACCCAGTGTGAGTAAAGAGGGAGGGGAGAAAAGGGCACTGAGATGATTTTCACAGGAAATTATCTAACTCGTTCAGTACACCAATCCTTTCACTGAGGCAGCAGAGACATATGAGATAATTGGTAAGATCTTGTCCTTTTGGTGTGGGAGATGAATTCCTTCCATCCTGAAGAATTTCCTTCCTGATCTTCACATTTTTCAAGAAGATGAAAGCAATAAGTGAGCTTTATATTTGTGAACATATGGGAGTGCTCATGATCTCTCATTGCCTGCAGCTTTGGAATTGTCATTTGGGAGGTACTTATGCAGAAGAAACCTTATGCAGGTAAATACAAACACTTCTGACATACTCCACACTTAGTAAATCCTTATTACAGCCACCTCCACAGAGTAAAAGCTCAGTGCACTGTTCTCTTTTCCAGGAGCCAACATGATGGCTATTATAGTCAAGGTTGCAGCAGGAAGGAGGCCCTGCCTAGAACCCATCAGTGATGACTGGCCAGGGGAATGCCAGCAGTTGGTTGACTTGATGAAGAGGTGTTGGGACCAAGACCCTGTGCAAAGGCCAAGCTTTACAGGTGTAGTAGCTGATTGTGATATGGATTAGCCAAAAGTCAGCTGCGTGGATTAACAAGTAGGGGGTATACTCGCATGTAGTGCTTGTCAGTTAAATCGCCTGTTGCCTTGGAAATGTTTGGTACTTATTTGCTGTCAACACATCTGCTTTCTCCCTCTTTCCTTCCTCCCCATGTGGAAGATGTGTGGAAGACTCCCAGTTTTGGGTACTGATTAGGTTCTGAACATCTGGTTAGCCTGCACTGCTAACAGTCTTTTTGCTCTGGTAGATATCCCTGTAGAAACAGATATGCTGCTGTCCCTGATACAAAGCCCTGTGGTAGATCCAGAGAATGAGCGCCTTGTTAGGAAGATGTCCCATAAACCTGCCATCTCTGGGAACCAGCAGGTGAGGAAGGCTTTCCCAGTACCAAGCAGGAAAAACCTTTCCCTGTTCTTACCGCTTCATGAGAACATGTTTCCTTTCATCAGTGTTGGAAGGAAGTCCAACTTGGCCAAGGAAACTTGGCAAGGAAAATGCTCAGATCACCATTTTCCAGCTCTATGTATCTGAGAGCATTCCAGTTTATACAACTCTCATAGAAGAAAAGAAACTTTTAAACCCCTGTATTTCTCTGATTAAGGAAAAAATCAGGTTTCAGGATAGTCACAGTTTTAGCCCAGCTACTGGAATGTAATTGTGCCTAGAAGTCAGCTTCATACAGGGAGAAATAGCAGTTGAGAACTGTTGCTACCTTGAGATTTTGCCTACTTGTGCAGCCAGCAAGAAACAAGATGCCCAAGTATAGAGGGCTAAGGAGTTGGGGCTGTTTGGGTTATTGGCACATGCTGCAGTAAGGATCTAGAATACATATATGTTTGGGAGCAAATGAGTGAGAGGAGAAAGAGCTCACTGCTAATCCAGAGATTCAGGCTCCCACATTCCTGTTTGCATCATGATTTGCTTTGCTGAGTTTTGGCTGCAATAACAGGATGAAAACCACTCGAATGCTAATACAGAATTATAAAGCAGTAGCAAAGAACTCTGTGCAAGTCTTAGAGAATGCAAATAAACGACTTTGTTTTGTTGTTGGCTTTTTCTTTTCCCTTTCCTGAAAATGAGAGTGCCAAAGAAGAGTTCACCTACCCCCGAGGTACTGGAAGTGTTGGTAAGTAGGGGACTTTATAATTAAAAAATGAAGAAGGGGAAACCTACAAAAAATAGCCTGTTTCCTCACTCTCCTGTGATATGGGTGTGGGTGAAGAAAGCTTTCCATGTGGGTAACTTTTCAAGTTAAGGAAAATTAACTGGACAGGAAAGAGCAGATACAGTTCCCAATGAGAGAGAGCCCAAGTGTCTTGTTGCTTTCTAAGAGCAGGTTGTGGTCTTGCCTCATGGCATATTCCCTGTCTCTAAAATTACATTAGTTGCATTTCATACTACAAAGATTCACGTGTTCTCCCTCCCATCTTTTGCACACCATGCTATTTCTCTTGGTCTTACTCTCTTTCTCCTGTTTTGTGTCTCCTGCCTTCAGAAACTGATGATCAGGATGTTCGTATCCCACCTTCTTACAGTGAGGTTGAAAGTCCAGAGGACATCTTGCCTGAGGAGATCTGTACAGTCCATGAAAATGGCCTCACACTGCTTCACCTCATGGTGATCCAGGGAAATGTGGAAAAAGTGAAGTTTCTCTTGAGCTGTAAAGCCAATGTGAACAACCAGGCAGCCTGTGGCTACACCCCACTCATTATGGCTGTTCAGAAGAGGTTGCCAGAGATCTGCTCAGTTCTGATAGAGCACGATGCAGACATCAACATGCCTGATCATGAGGGATGGACACCTCTTCACTTCGCTGCTCAGAATGGGGATGACAGAATTGTACGCCTCTTGCTGGACCACCAGGCACAGGTAAATGCTCAAGAGCATGATGGGTGGACCCCTCTGCACTTGGCATCACAGAACAACTTTGAGAACGTTGCCCGAGTACTCCTGTCTCGCCAGGCTGACTCCAACACCCAGGAGATTGATGGGAAAACTGCCCTCCATGTGGCAGCTTGCTTTGGACATGTCAGCTTGGTGAAGCTGCTAGCCAGTCAAGGAGCAGACCTGGAGAAAAAGCAGAAGAACCGTAGAACTCCACTGCATGTTGCTGTGGAGAGGGGGAAGTTCAGGGTAGTCCATTATTTGCTGAAGAACGGGACCTCTGTCAACAGCCTGGATCAAAATCATTACAGCGCCCTGCACTTGGCTGTGGTGAGGGGGAAGTACCTCATCTGTGAGAAGCTCATCAAATATGGAGCCAATGTAGAGCTGAGGACAGACAAAGGTTGGACTCCCCTGCACCTGGCTTCTTTCAAAGGACACATTGAAATCATCCACCTGCTCAAAGACAGCCACGCCAAACTAAACGCTAAAGGGAGCATGGACTGGACACCCCTTCACCTGGCTACTCGCTACAGTGATGAGCCGGTAGTCTGTGAGCTGTTGAGATGTGGTGCAGACCCCAACATCGCTGAGAAGTCCCAGTGGGCCCCCCTCCATTTTGCAGTCCAGCGGGGCTCCTTCTTGACTGTCATCAACCTTCTGGAGTGCAAGGCAGATGTCAACGCTAAGAACAAAGTGGGCTGGACGCCCTTGCACCTTGCTGTCCTCAAGGGCAATATGGCCATAATAAAGACCTTAATAAAGGCTGGTGCTCTGCTTGACGTGGAAGATACCACTGGCTGTACAGCCCTTCAATTGGCAATTAGACATCAGAGAGAAAACATTATTACACTGCTTCAAGGCAAGGACTCCTTGATGAATAAATCAGGGAATAGGACTCTGGTGAATGATGCTAAGACTTCAAGACCCAAATTTGTTCCAGGAAGGACAGATCTGTAGATTCATCAAGTCTGGCATTAGTCACTTGAGTTTTCCAGTATCAGGTGCTGCCTTAAACCACAACAACCCATCACCTGGTGATTACAGGAAAATTCTTTCTTTTTTTTTTCTTGTAAGAGAGAATGGAACTACAGAAGGAAGCTAACGAGTCATCTTCCAGAGCTTGACCCAGCTTGTAGAACACTTTGGTTTGGAGATGCTTGCTTTAGGCAATGCTTTCCTCTTTAAATATTACTGTGCAGGAATGGAAATGGATATATGTACTTTCTTTTCATATGGGAAATGCTGAAGCTGTGCACAACAACCCATATATATAGATAGATATTGATCTATCTATCTATTGATCTATCTATCTACATCTGTCTATCTATATATATCTGTGTGACTTTATCTATATCTGTGCCTTCCACAGATTTTATTGCTTTTATTCCATATTTTCCTACAGAGAAAATCAGTGTAAAATGGCCTTGGCACAGGTGGGAATTGAATCATGAGATTCTCACCTGCTGCTGGAAATAGACATTAAACACACAGTACAGCAATATGTCAGATTTCCTGACATTTCATTTTTATAACAAGAATAAAATAAAACAAGAAAGGAAAAAAAATCACTTGTAGAAAGTATTTAAATGGCTGCAGCACAGAGAAAAGAAATTCCAGAATAATTTTACTCCATCCCTTCAGAAAAAAAAAAAACCACCCAAGAATTATTCTTTTTAATCTAATCATTCCAATTCCTTATTGCCCACCTCCACACCAGTGTGACTTGTACCCATTATACAGTATGGAGTGAACTTTCCACCTGTGCTAATATCTCCTTATTTTTCTTCCTTTCTCTCCCTGGTTTTGTCTCTCCAAGAAATATCTTGTGTAACATAAAGATTGCATGCACATAACCTGGATTATTTCAGATAAATCCCAGTTTAGTTCTTGTTGGGGGGTGATGTTCACTTCTGTAAGAATGAAGCACTATGCACAGAGTGAGCATCTGCAGAATTGCCCTTCAGATGATGGGGGAGCATCACTTGTTCAGTACTGTCCCCATTCTTTTTTTAGCCATTATAGTATTTCCCTGACAAACAGATAAAGCCATCTGTTTAGCTCTGAAGCCTAGCTCTGAAATCCAGAGCTCTTTCCCAGCGTTGGCTGCTAAATGTACCCTGTCCTCAGTCAGAAGCATGACGTGGGCAGTGGTTTGAAATAGTGCCTTTTCTTATTCATCAGTTGAAGTGGAAGGGAGGAAGGATAATGACACCTTTTGCATTAAGCCAGTGCCCAAGGAACTGAGAGAAGGCAGCTAGTTGAAGACTGAATGCCAAGGTCTGAAGTGACTCTCAGAATGACACCCTCCTCCAAGGAACCTTTCATATGCAGAGATGCCTGGGTGGGGTTATCCACGTATCATTAATTGGGGAAGGCCTGCAATTTAATGCACTGCAGCTAGCCACAGTTGGTGAGCTCTGTGAAATGATACAGTTCTTGTTCTGTCTGCTCTCTGTGCTTCTCAGTGCCTTGATATATCTGTTTCTGATGGGTTTGTGTCACAGGAGCATCCCTGGGGGTGTTGAAGGCCAGGTTGGCTGGGGCCCTGGGCAGCCTTGTGTAGCTCCAGGCCTGGAGGTTGGTGTCCCTGCCTGTGGCAGGGGGTTGGAGCTCTGTGACCCTTGGGGTCCCTTCCAACCCAGACCAGTCTATGATTCCTTTATAGTAACACTTGCAATGGAAATAGTTAAATTTTACTCCTACAAGGATGTCCTTTAACACCTCGCATTCAGTGAATTCCAAGAGGTGTCCTATGATTTAACAGGGGTATTTTTAAGCAAGTACATTTTTTTTCTTCACTTAACTGCAAACTAGAGGCAGTGAGCTGTCTCCAAAGCCCCCCAGAGAGTCCCCAGAACTGCACAGCAAGCATCCTTTCTCTTAAATTCAGAACAACAGGGACCCTGGGAGACTGGTGGTCCAGACAGACTCACAGCTATCAGGTATCTGTGGGGATGCTCACAGGACGTGACAGGAAAAATTACAAGCCTGGGTTCAAGGGGCAGAGAGCAATGGAAGAAAGTGCTGAAAAATTAGCATGTGAGGCCTGTTTTACTACACAGTTTTGTTAAAGACTGTGATGATGGCAAACTTTGACCTGGTGCTGGTTGTGGCTCCTGTGTGGGCTGGAGAGGACGGTTTCTCAATGGAAAAGCTCCATTAGCCCCAGTATCACTGACCACAGCGGTGCCTACAGACTCAGCCACGCAGCCACTGCTGATGCCATGTGCTGTGCTGAAGAAACAGCACTCTTCACAGCCAGCCTCAAACAGAGGGATGTTTGTTGCAAATTGGGAGCTTTGTTTCTAATTAAAATGCCATACTTCTCATACTCCAACAGCCCGGAAAGCTCATGCTGAGACCTAAGCTGTTTAGCTGTTGTTAAGCTGTCAAAGGAGTAACACTGAAGAACACAAGGCATAGACAGATAGCTCTCCCTTGGTGTGACGTTTTTACTCCAGTAGCACTTGGAAGATGTTTTCCTTAGCAGCGATGCTTGAAATCCTGCAAGGTGATGGATGTGACTGTCAGCATACTGATCTCCCTGTGCTAGCAATGTTTTTCAAAAAAGACAAGCAACTCCCAACAACCCAAAACCACAGCAGTAACTGATGTAAGTCCAGGGAGGGGCTTTGTGGTGGTTTGAGGAGGGTTTTTTTTGTTGGTTTTGGGTTTTGTCTTGGATGTGGTGGTGTGGGTTTGGGTTTTTTTTTTTTTTTTGGGGGGGGTGGTGGTGGTGTTTTTGGTTTGGTTTTTTTTAATGTGTGCTCTCAAGGGATGACATTTCTGCAAGGAATCTCCCATGTTCATTGCTCCTGGTAGTCTCCCGAGAGCAGTTTATGGGGGTGAGGTGAAGTGAGAGATGAGAGACTGACTCCTGCTTGCTGTGTTCAGTGCATGTTTCCTGGCTTGTCTATGTTGGTCCCAACTGTTGCTTTCACCAAGCTGTAAAGACATGAGACATAAAAGCAGCATGATTCATTTCCCTATGCCTTGTCCACACGTATGCCCTTCTTTGCTGAGCTGTATTCCTACATGCAACAGCATTTGTGATAGCTGAGGGGAATAATTGAAAAGCAGTTGGGGAATGTGTGAATACGGTATGGAAAATGAAGGAATTGGGTTTTTTGTTGGTTTGTTGGGGTTTTTTAAATATCAGGTTTGGGTTTTTTTACGCTGATGTCAGCTAATGTCATGTGATCTTTCCTTGCTTCCCCCTGTTCTCAGGAAGCAAAGCTGAAAGTCTTAGGGTACCAGAATTCCTCACAAGGAGCAATGACAAGCATTAAAGGTGTCATTATTCAGTAAGGATGGATTGGGCTTTATTCTTGATATTTATGTCCCTCTCTGCTAATCCTGCAGTTATAGAAAGTGGGTTGTGTGGGTATTCAGGAACCTGGATTTAGCTGCCAGTACTGAGGATCTGCAAAACTTCTGGCTTTACTGTGTTCATGACTCCACCAGCTGCTTGTCAGACAGGAACAAAGGCAGATGTTCTCGACTGCCATTTGGTTATGGAAAACTGTGTGGGGACACACACCATGGGTTGGTTTGTCATGCAAGACAGTCTGGATCCTGTTTTGAGCACCTCTGCATGGTAACATAAATGGTAATTATAATAATATCTGTCTTTGCAAGTAAGTTGTGTAACTTGGGACAGCAGGAATCTTGTAATTCAGTAAGTTTTATCAAATAGTGTCAACGAAGTGTATGAAATGAGTAGGGTGTTAGAAACAGGGAATTAGCCTAAAACAAATCTTGTCTTTAACATTTGCAAAGAGAAAACCAAAACAAGAAGTGTCCCATTCAAGTTCTGCTCTGTTGGAACATTGATAATACAGCATATGTTGCTTGGTAACCAGTCCCAAGTAAAACAAAGAGGAGACTCAGAAGGGTCCTCCCTAGAACAATAATACCTTGCAATGAGGCCAGAAGAGAAAGAACAAGCTGTCACAAGGACAGCGTGTTCAGCTGTGCTCTAGTCTAAGGAGGATCCTTCAAAGCCAGTTTCACAAAGAGAGTAGGTTATTCTTCTGCATTCATTTCTGCTCTGCAGGTTGTTGAATTTTGAAGCTTCGCTCTTGGAGCTGCTTGCATTTCCCTGCTTTGCACAGAGGTGATCTGCTTTTGAGAAGTCTGGAAGGCATGCTTCAGCCACTCAGACCTTTTCTGTACAGCTCTTTCTCTTAACATTAGCTGTATCGACTCAGCTGGGGAAAGTGAGCATCTCCACTGCTCAGTGTAATCTGAAACATTTACACAGAAAAAAGAAATCCAATTGCCACGTAATTCAGCAGCTCGTTTCTCTCATCGCTCTGACAGAAGACCAAAATTCATCTCCTATGTCATAGAATGTGCTCTAGAAGAGCTTAATTCAATTTATAATGAAAATAACAGGGGATTAAGAAGATACAAGGGAAATACATTCCTCTTGCAGAGCATTCCAGAGGTCGTAGAAGCAATCTGCAGGAAAAAAAAAACCCAAAACCCTACCTGTTTGCTTCTCAGTTTCTATAGAAATTAAACGAGTCCTTACAAACTGCATGCCAGCCTCCGCTTTGTGACTGTGCAACTTGCAGCTTGTTATTTCTAAAATTAATTGTAGATCTCCATCCCTCTTTTCCTTTTTTTTTTTTTTTTTCTTCTTCAAATACATTTTAGTCTTTTGTCCTTGCTGATAAATATACTGATGGTTATGTCATGTTCTTAATGAAGAACTGCCAACGCTGACAGCCCAAGGCAGCACATGTCAGCGGTGTCTTTTGAAAGTAGTAACAGGACATAAATCTTCTAAACAGCTCATTACCTGAGCGCACTGTTAGGCCTCTCTGAAACACTTAGGCCTCATGAATATCATGTCTTTGCGGTATCCAAAGTCGCTTGGGTGAACAGAGTAATGTCCCTCCCTTTGCCACCAACCTTGTTCAGGGAGGCAAGTGTAAGTGCTTCTCCAGCACAAAATGTTTCTTCTCTTAGTAGCATTAGCAATGCCCCTCGGAGTGTTCAGGGAACTGAGAGGTCTGCCTGTAGCCTTAAACTGCAGGGATAGCTCTGAGCATTGCCTGCAGAACCCCAGACTGAGGATGAAAAGCAGCCATAGACAATGAGGGCCCTTGCTTCCCTGTGTTTGGGGCATTTGCACGACATCTTCAAGTGGATTCTTTCACATTTCACAATTTCTCCTTGTTGCACATCTATTTTTCTGCAGTTTTGTTTCTTCTGTGGCATATGGGGGGAGGGGGAAGTAGATGAGGCTTTCCCAGTATCTGGCAAAAAGGTGATTGCTGTGATAGGGTTGGGAAGGTCACTGGTCTATTGATGTTTGTAAAGGGCACTGAGATCTGTAGATCGAAAGCAGAAACGAAGTGCCAGGTTTTAATTTGCATCAGCTCATATGGTCATAGCACATCATTCAAATTGCACTTCCTGCTTGTGAATGCACACTGCTTTTCTATCCTGTCACTCTCATGTTTTTAAAAATTACCTCCTTTACAACTCAGACTCCTTAAGTCTTGTTCAGCCTCCATGCTCATGTAAAACCTCAGATCTTCTGGCTGATCCAAATTTGCCTGAAACTTGACCTTTTCATTCCCTGTTGTATCAGGGAATTACGTAAATGGATCTTCAAAGACTCCTTGTGTGTGTGTGATGATGATGCCTTGTGCTTCTACCCAGACAACCACATATTGAAGTGTTCAACTCTAAGCAGTTCTACTGCTTTGCTTAAAGTTTTTTAAAGCAGTGGATTTTCAGATCAGACACCTTTTGAAGTCACTACTTTCTTCTGGGTGCATTTGCTTCTTTAAGTGTCCTTCTCTCAACAGTGAGAACTCTAGAGTCTGTTTGGCAGTAGTGGAATTATGTAGATATGCAATTAAATTTAAATAATCCTATATTCTGGAGGAAAGTAGATCCTAATAAACAGAGCTTGGGAAAGGAAAAAAAAGTCTGTTTTAGCAGAAATGCTTGGGTTTTTTCCACAATCCCTTAGGTGTGGAGAATCAAGATGTTTCTGACAGCGATGATGTGAATGTAGGAGGGAGTGATTTTAATGTAAGAAGAAATAGTGAATTCTGTGTGTTTCTTTTTTATTACAAGGAGGTGGCTGTAGGATCTGTACTGTATCAGACATGCCATACTCCCTTCAAAGGCTTTTCATGGGCTGACATAATTAATCCTGCTCTGGCTGCTCTCTTTCCAGACTATCCAGCACTTACCTGTGCTACTCCCCAGCTTTAGGGAGTATTTTCATCCTCTTCCTTTGAAATGAAATCATGTATCATTTCAAAAACACAGCGCTCTACCCAGTTCTATCTTTGCATGCAGGTGTGAGCTAACTTCCATTAGAATAATGGGGAAAAAAGTGCCTGACTGGGTATCAAGGAGCACTTGCTGTTTTCTCCTACCAGGCATTTCATCCCCAGCAAGTTTAACATCTTTTGATCCTTTCATCAGCTGCTACTTTCCTTTATTCTGGCTTGGAGCACAGCATGAACCCCTCTCTTCTGCAATTTGCTGCTGGCCTAGTTATAAGCCCTCTTCCTCTTATTTTGGGAAAAAACTCCCAAAAAAACCAACAAACAAAACCCCTCACCAAAAAAGAAACCACAACCCAGCAACAATTGTGTTTAAAGCTTGACAGTACTTTGCATTGTTATAGCCCCCAGAGAGGCCTGAGTTCAGCAGCAGGGAGGCAGTCTGGTGAGGAGATACCATGGTTCAGACTCTGACTTTGGCAGTTCAGTCTTTTGTACCCAGACAAGGCCTAGGAAGAGAGATTTATATCCCTACTATAATGAGCAACATAGACTACCTCAGGGGTTCAGAACCATAAAGTTGCTTCCCAGCAGAAGCTGCCTAGTGTTTGGCATGGTCAATAGTTGATGGGGCTGTGTATGGCACAGGGACCTTGCATGGACCCTGTGCAAGAGGAGCCCCCACGCCTAGCCTGCCTCATCTAAAGAAAATTTCCTTTGTACTTCTGACTGGGGCTGGGCTAAAATCCCAGAAATGCTGAAACACCAGAGGAATATTGTGTCCAGTTCTGGGCTCCCTGGTATAAAAAAGCCAGGGATCTCCTGGAGAGAGTCCAGAGGAGGCTATGAAGGGGAGGAAGGGCCTGGAGCATCTCCCCTGGGAGGAAAGGCTGAGGGAGCTGGGGCTGTTCAGCCTGCAGAGAAGCAGCCTGAGAGGGGATCTGAGCACTGGGGATAAAGATCTGAAGGGTGGGACACAGGGGGACATGGGCAGCCTCTGCTCAGTGTCTGTGGAGACAGGACAAGGGGCGATGGGCTCAAGTTGGAGCCCAGGGAGTTCCCCCCAATGTGGGGAAGACCTTTTCCCCAGTGAGGGTGAGGGAGCCCTGGGACAGGCTGCCCAGGGGGGTGTGGAGTCTCCTTCTCTGGAGAGATTCCAGCCCCATCTGGACACCGCCCTGTGTGCCCTGTCCTAGGGACCCTGCTTTGGCAGGGGGTTGGACTCAATCTCTGGAGGTCCCTTCCAACCCCTACAGCTCTGTGATTCTGTGAATGCTCTCATTAGAGACCCTTTGAGAAAGCCTGCCTAGCAGAAGAGTTGGGTTATGTGCATGAAGCCAGAGAAGCATGTGTGCTCTTTCTACAGTGAGACCACTGCTTTTGTCAGTATAGCCCATCAGAGAGAAGTTAGAGGCGATCCCCTAACTGGTCATCGTTACCTCATGGTAGGATGCATCGTAAGAGGATGCAGCTGTCACCTGGGTCAGTAAAAATGATGGCCAGGATGAGAGCTGAGAAGTCTGATGAGATAACTGGAGTTAATGGCTGGTGTGGCTGGGATGATTAAACTGAAAGAGATTGCCTCTCTTGACCTGAATCCAAAGGGCTGGTGGGATCACAGCACTGCTTGCATAGAGTACTGCTGATCCTCCACTGTGTTCAGCAAAACCTTGTCAATGCTTTCTCTCCTGTCTGGGGTGCAGCCTCTCCTGGCCCAACATACCCTTCTGGTTCGTTATACCTAAAACACATTTGTGGAACAAGAGCAAAGGAAAAGGACAAGGAAAAGGAAAGAGGGGGAAGGAAAACCAACAACACCCCAAATGGACAAAAAAACCCTTAACAACAAACACTGCAGAACACATCTAGTGATATTAGGATTGTGGAGACAGAGGAGTCATGTCCCTCCGTTTGGACATGTGCCTTGTTCTGCTTTCAGAGTAAGGACTATGAAATAATAAAAGCAGCAGACTTAGCCGTCCTGTACAAACACTTTCCTACAGACTCAATCCATAATAACGCTCTCCTCTTTAGAGTATTGGTAGCCCAAGAGGTTAGCTGACTCAAAACCAGAAGCAATCAAGGATGATGTTTTTACCTTAAGTAAATAGCTCTCTTTCTGGCAGTGACTGGTGCTATCAAGAGTAGTTCTTTGAATACAGCTGGAAGGAACCCTGAGAATGATATGCTGTCCTCCATATAAAACCATCCCCAGAACACATCTCTCTGGTTTGTCCTTAAAACCTATCAGTTACACTGGTGACTTCCAAGGGCAACTCATTCCACTGCGCTCTTGTTACAGTTCCATGATGCTTTTAAAAGTGATGTAGAGTTTAATCTGTATCTTCATTGCTGTGGTTAAAGAAAGGTGTAAACAATTGGACCTAAAAATAAGTCAGTCCCAACTAGAAGTATAGAAAATATTATCATTTTTATGTTAACAAGCCCTGGAGCATGAGCCAAACCCTCTTGCATAGGTGATTTACAGATAGAATAAAATCCTGTGAGAATACAATTAATCACATAACGATGTAGAGACGCAGTTGATCATTGTATCCATGTTGAAAAAGCTGCATTCTGTTTGGTTAGCAGGAAAGACTGCTGATGCTTTTATGAGTCACTAAGTACTGCTGCATTTAACAAATTGCTCTGCTTTTGCAAGGACACGATGCAGTCATGCAGTCATTTCTTTAAGCAAGCCCCTCAGATTTATCCAGTGCAGTTGGAATTTATGGACATGGGTGACCAGGCTGGAGTTTTGGGTGCCAAGCCTGCATATGTGCAACCATTTCTTGAATTAATCTGTATTTATATTTGCTTAAGTGAACCAATTTCCACAAAGGATCAGTGTGAAAAGCTTAACACTGATTTTTATTACAACTCTTTTCTGTCTAATGCCACTTATTAAGGGGGGCATGCATGAACTCCTGGAGAGATATCCTCAAGCTTTTTTGCTCTCTAGAGTACAAATACCCCTTTATGATATACTGAGTTGCATGAGTATAAATTAGTTAACAAATCCTATTTGTGAATCACATAACTAACGTGCAGCTCTAATGGCTATCATTTATTTAATCAGTGCTTCATTTGTGTTAAAAAAAAAAATCTGGTTTGAAAAATGAAAAATCAAAAAGATCAAAATCATCCAATGGACAGAAAACTCAAACACTCCCCCCACAGAACATGACTTAATTTTCCATCCTAGAGGTATGTGGTAATTGTAATTCTGAATTACCAAAAAAAAAAAAAAAACAAACCCAAAACCCAAGCAATCTTACTAGTTAGAAAATATCCCATTATAAAAATTCCATCTCCATCTGGAACAATTATACAGAGGAAAATTAGACCAGGGTCAACAATGAAGAGGTATGATAATTAGCTGCAATAAAGGATAAAATGAGCCTTTGTTTGCTGCTGTTAATCCTGTGGTACTGTTGCTTTACAAAAAGAGAAACATGGATCCTGATAGAATTTAGCTTCAAGAGAATTTAGGTTTGGGGCATATCTAGAATCCATGGCACACAGTGCTCTTCAGCACAACCTTATTTCTTAGCCAAGCACAGATGTGTTCTCCTTATCACTGTGAACATTTTACTGCTATTTTTTGAACAAACTTCTGTCTGCTCCAAGCACGGAAAAAAAAAAAAAGAGATCCCTTCTAGGGAGTTCAGGGAATTAATTTCTCTTTTTCAAAAAGCCTAGTCTGCCAAAAGGTTTTGCTGAGACCAACCTGACTATATTTTGAAGCACTGTTTGTTGTCTAACATGGGGCATGATTTCTCCCAGAAGAGCTGAGTAGGTTATTTGCTGGCTGATACACTGCTCCTTCTGACTGAACACGGTTGTGTTCTGTTTATAGCTCATCCCTAGAGACCCCAATGAAGGCAGAAAGATGTCACAGGACATGAACCCACTGAGAGATTTTTTAAAAAGCAACAGGGAGACAAACCAACAAACACTGCTATTAACCAAAGCAATGTGGAAATAGAGGAAAGGCAGAACTCATTCAAAATCTGGTGAGGTTCTTGGAAAAGAGGTGATTTCAAGGTCATTTCATGTCAGCAATGTCTGGGAGATCAAGATACTCTGCATTGTTGAAGGATTGGATCAAATGGGAATTTCACAAGCCTAATTGGATAAACATACCCATCCAGTAACAAGAGAGGAAACTTCAGCCTTTCCTTTGCACTTTAGCCTCTGCATGTGAGCAGGGGAGCTTTTATTAACCTAGAAGGGAATGGCTGTGCGTGCAAACAGAAGTTGATGTTCTCTCACCAGCTGAGTACAGCTCTGTTTGGCCTTATTACCTAGAAAGATCAGTATGCCAAATGAAGGTTGCATGTGACCCCTTGCTGCCCTTGACAGTCTGCTGTGTACTGTTGCTGCTCAGTGTGACGTGCACTGCTTTTACCTTGAGAACAGCTCTAGGGTGCTTACTGCTGCACCTCCCCAATTGCATGTTAGGACCCAGCCAGGACAGTGAGGAAGGAAGGGACACTATATGCTAACACAGCTCAGCTTGTGGCCAGATATACTGAAATGGAAAACACATCACATCCTTTGTGGTCCAGCTGGTTCAACCAGCATCTCTTCTACAGGAAGTTGTATCTGAGCACCAATTTGACATGAGGTCCATAGAATGCAAGGGAAGAGGGAATTGGATGAGGAAGCTGAGTGCACTGGTTTCCCAAATTTTACAGTTAGAAGTAGTTGTAAGATCAGCCTGTTTAACAGCAAGTCACACAAAGTTTCTATATTAAATCCAAAGACTTCAGTTAGACCTTTAAATATTTCCAAAGGCAGTGATGCAAGCACTAGTGATAAATTGCTGCTTTTATGCAGTATTGATCTAGGCTGGAAGAAAATACAACCTTAAATCAAGCAAATCAAACAGATGCTTATGATTGCCAGGTTTGCTGCTTGAACCTTGAAGTCAAGGGAACTGTGTGTCAGATGTATCAGCATGAGCTGCATGGGCTAAATAGCAAGGATTCATTCCTTGGGAACTGGAGCTGCATTCCAATTTGAGGAAGAAAGTTGCTTCTTTAGTTTTGACTTTCTACTCAAAATACTCAATTTATTAGGGATTTTTTGGTTGTAAAGCTGATGGAGGACTTGAGAAGGGAAGTGACTCCCAAAGGAGTGTTGTTCTTGTATATGTTTCAGTTCATCTCCCCTTCACACTCTCCATGCTGAAAGATCCATGTCTTTGGTTTTCAGCAGAAGCTAAAAGGTTTAAAACAGTGCATGGGTAAGGGTGCCACGGTGCATTAAGGCAGCTTTTGGAGAGAATTACTAAATGAGATCAGGAACAGGGCTGTCTGGAAGGCCTTGGATGACATGCAGAAAACATCGAGCATGCAGGGCATTCAGGCAACTGGATTAGATGAGGTTACAGGTGATTTCAGCCTGTTTGTCTAGGAGGCTATCTGCTTTTTTCCTGCACACTGTGAAAAGGACAATGGATTCTCCCATTTCTATTTCTTCTGTACAGAAATCCTGTGTGCTTTGTGTTCACTGATCCTCAGCCATGTCTAAAATTCATCCCCGTGCTGGCAGCCTGTCCCTCAGGTGAGGCTCAGTCGTGCATTCGTTCCACCTGCCTTTTCTTGAGCAATCCTTCCTCTCAGCGTGCAGGCTATGCTCTCAGGTCTCCTGAGTCAGGGCTGAGCTTTCAGGGTTGGGACTGTGCCTGCACTGTGGGAAGGGGGTGATTTCTCCGTTTAGGATTTGGAGCTCCATTTGTTCTCTTCAGTGACTGTTCTCATTTCTCATCTTCCAGCCAGAGAGCAGAGGTTTGTGTCTGCAGACAGATGTCTGGATTCCAGACAGACCTGAGGCCTGACAGTCTGTGTCACCACAACGCTGCTTTTCCAGGCACTGATGGGCAGCTCCTTGGAAGGTGAAAATTTCCCTGTGGGTGTTTACTTGAAGACTTTCTGCTTTGAGGAATGATCAAAAGGGGAGGGATTTCCCCTAAAGGTCTCACCAACCAGAGGGGCTGGGTTTTGTTTGGTTTTGCTTAGACCAAGGCTGTCAGTTTCTTCCACTACTAGCCTTCTAAAAGCTAAACAAAAAGGGGAGAAAACCTAAAATGTTTTCTACACTAATCCTAAAAGAAGCAAACAAAAGCTTTTATACCATTCCCTGCCATGCTGCAGCCCAGACTCCATTACCCTGGGTGCTGTACAAACACAGAAGCATCTCCCTTCTGGGCCTTGGCTTGGCCTAACTATGTTTGTAACAGAGGTGAAATTTTCAAATCAACTTTATTATGTGTAAAACATAAGCACCGGTTTCAGATTTTGGGGGGAACAAATACTTAGGGTAAAAAGATACCTGGAGGACAAGTCTTACTGCAAAAATACCTTTTTTTGTTTATGGATTAACCTGTCTGGCGTGCTTGTGCACACAGACACGTACATACAGTCAGCCTCTCCTCTGGCAGGCAGTAGGCCTCTTCTGAGACTTCCTAAGGCCTCTGCTCTCACCTCTAGCATGAGGATGTGCCAGGATGAACCCCTGTGAATGGGGGTGCTCCACCCCACTGTTGGTGCCGCTTGGGTGGACGTGCAAGTCATTGTTAACTGCAGAGTGCCTTTGGTTTTAGGCATCTGTTTCCAAGCACCTTTCTTTATTCAGACAGTCTTTCTTTGCCAGACTGCCTGGGAAAAGGAGAGCATTTCAAAATGAGTCTACTTCATGGAAAACTTCCCCTTGCTTTTTGTAATTAAGAAGAAGGTAGAATTTAGTAGCATGTTCCCTTTCACTGGTACCTCTGAATCGCATTCCAGTTCCTAGTATTTCCCTCTCTGTAATCTTCTTGAGTGATTCTGGTTTCATCTTTGAAGTAATTTACCGAACTTGTTTATCAAAAAGGCAATCAGACCTTGGTTCTTACAAGATGCCCTGAGAACTACCACACAAACCTGAATATTTCCTCTGATAGTGGGCTCAGACACACAGGCATATCTCCATGGCTGAACAGGTTACCAGGCATTAACTGAGCCACAGTAAATCACTCTTTGCATAATCTTATGCAAAGGAAGGCATGTTAATGTACCCATCATGAAGGAATGTAAACTAGAGCATTTTACAACTGCCACCAGCTGAGAATATGCACAAACTCAATTACCATAGCACAGTAAATTGCCAAGCCACAATAATTAAGTCATAAATCTAACATCCCCAGGTTAATTTGGTGTGACTTTTGCATCTAGAGTCCAGCCTTCATATATAATGCTGAAGCTAATTCCCTGTTGTTCTGTACTTGTACTGTCATTTATAGCAAAACAGTGCACAGTGGGTGTATGGTGCTACAAAGGCATCAACATATTTCCTGATGTCTCTGCTTGTAGCCAGCCTACTCATTAGATTTAGATTCTGCAGCCCATTTCTAAGCTCACCGGTTTTGTTTTGGGTCAGACTCTTCTATTCTATATTATCTGTCCCATTCCCTGTTGGTGAGCCCAGCCCATGGCCTGTAGGGAGGTAGAAATCCAGCTTTTTAATACCAAGTCTACGTGCCATTGAATTGCCTCATGCAGTGGCTTTGAGCCAGGCCAGATATGGGCACGTAAGTGCATTTTTACCCTACTAGCCAAAGCATGTGAGACCATACCCATGGCAGCTTCAGACCAGGCATTGGCAGTCCCCTGCAAAGTCATCCTCATGCCTTTACAGTGCAAGCCTCTTTAAAGGAACGACAGCAGCTGCTTTGCAATCTTTCTGCAACTAGAAGAATTATGGCTAATCAAAGTCACTTTTATTTTTGACTAAAGCTGTCCCAAAGAGATGGAGGTATTCTGAAAGAGATGTAGAGGCAGATTTGTTTAGACCAGCACCGACTGTACATTTCTTAACACAGACAAGCTCTCAACTCATAACCTGCCTCATTCCATTGTATTTCCAGCTTCTGGGCTTTTCTCTGTAGCCTTGTACATTTTCCATTTCATGCTTTTGACAGAGCTCTTTGAGCTCGTGTTCACAAGCTCTGCAGAGACACTTGCTTTGTTGCACTTCCCTCCTGTGTTGCTGTTATTACTTGGAGACAAAACTAAATTTTTTGCTAATGTTAATTTGGGGATTTCTTCTTGTTTTGGGTTTTTTTTCCCGTGATCTGAAAAGAAAATCAGCTTCATAGCTGCATTATTAAGTAAATAGTAACACTCATTGTTATGAAATGTTTCATGCGGTTACAAAGGCTGGAATGATGACTTGATTTTCTCCCAAGTGAAATTTGTAGCCCTTTACATGGCCTGCTTTCAACTGAAAGGGGTTTAGGTAGTGGTTAAACCTAGGAAGCAGATAGCAGATGAATATAGGTAGGAAGCACAAGAACACTTGTGTTCTACTGATTTTTTTCCCCCACATGCAGTAGTTGCTGTTTAATTCCCTCAATATCAGCTTCTGCACTGTTCCAGTGATGCCAAAGCCAACTCTGCTTATGAGCAGAAAGAAACAGTGCAGCATTTCATGTTGAACAGGACGTCTGTATTCATGAAGGTGGTGTCTGCTGGTGAGTAATCAGACCCTGACCGTGCCTCATTTAAGTTTGCTGCTGCTGTCTGTGTTACATGCAGTATGTCCCACAGGAAAAAGGATCTGGACAGCACCTGGATCCTCTGTCCTCTTGCTATACTGACATCACAGGTACAGGTTGACATGGCTCCCTGTCCTCTACTTGCTCAGAACCTGAGGCCTGTTTATTCTGAAAAGCAGCATGACCCGCTGTGGGCATGAATCTGTGGTACCTTAAGGTATTCCCTGCCCCACATCTCTCTCTGGGACAGGCTCTTGGCAAAAAGGTGTTGCAGTACCTGTCCTCAGCCCCAGGATGAGCTAGGTGCATGACACTAGCCCAGAAGGGGCTAAAGGCAGGCATTCCAGCTTGGACAGGCAGTGCAGCCCTGCTGGGGCATGCTGGGGAGAAGCTGAGTCCAGGAAGATGCTGCTGAAACAATGGTGGGTGAAATGATGGAGGCAAGGGGGCACAAGGTCTGTGGTACGGGGACAGGGCTCGCTGGAGCATGAATCAAGCGTGTCACTGAAGAGCCGTAGTTTCAGTTACCTCTTGCCACTGACTGGGTTAGGAGACTTGCAGACCCCTGCCCTCCTGGTCTTCTTCCAGGTTAGAATCATAGCATCACAGACTGGTTGGAAGGGACCTCAAAGATCATCTATTTCCAACACCCTTGTCATGGGCAGGGACACCCTCCACCAGTCCAGGTTGCCTAAAGCCCCATCCAGCCTGGCCTTAAATGCTTCTAGGGATGGAGCTTCCACAGTCTCTCTGGGCAACATGGGCCAGTGCTTCATCAACCTCAGAGTAAAGAATTTCTTCCTAACATCTAAACTAAACCTACCCTCTTTCAGCTTGCAGCCATTACCCCTTTTCCTATCTCTACACTCCCTGGTGAGCAGCCCCTCTCCCACTTTCCTGTAGGACCCCTTTAAGTATTGGTAGGCAGTAATTAGGTCTTCTCTTAGGCCTTCTCTTTTCCAAGCTGAACAAGCCCAACCCCCTCAGCCTGTCATCATAGGAGAGGTGCTCCAGCCCCCTGACCATCCTGCTGGCCCTCCTCTGGACTCGCTCCAACAGCTCTGTGTCTTTCCTGTGCTGGGGACCCCAGAGGCAGGGCAGTTGGCTGAGAGGCTGACGTGCCTCGTCAATTCAGTGTTGAGGAGACTCTCCAGTGAAGTAACAGCAGCTGAATTCCACAATCACCCTGTAGAGCCTATTTTAATCAGCTTTCTGTGTATTTGTGTTTTGCTTTACTTTTCTCAAATTTGCTCCTAACATACAACAACTCATACTCCTGTTGCATGTTACAAACTCCCCTAGCAGTGTCTTAGTATCTCAGTAGTGGCTTGGTTAAAAGCCAAGAGTGTTGGCTTCTAATGCAGACCAAGCTCACAGTCTGTACTGTTTGTTGGCTTCCCTTCAGTAAGCCTGGTACAAAGTCCTGCAGCTGAGATTTAAGTGATGTAATCTTTACAGTCTCATCAAAGTTATGGATACAGTTGATTGCATGCAGCAGGGAAGCAATGCTAAGCTTGGTTAAATGTGCTTACTTGTTTTCATTATACCAATTTTTTTCATGGGCCCAGCATGGCAGCTTGGGAATACAGAGTGTTTATCCCCATTTAAAAGGGCCTAGTTTTTGCTTTGCTTCTTAAGTCTCTTAAAATGCATTTCTAGGTCTGTTAATTATTTGTTATACCTTAATTATATTTAGTCCACCATCATCACTCTTTCTGTGGTGAAGAAAGTTGTTATTTATGAGTCAAAAGCTATTTATGAAGCAGACTGTCTGGTATCATCAGAAAGACAGGACTTGGGGGAGCAGTATAAATTATTAAAAGAAGCTTTGATTACAGACGTTGAGTTAATTTAACAAGTGCAACTGGTTTTCTCTCTCTTTTTTTCTTTTTTCTCTTTTGTTAGATGTGCAGAAGAAAGCATATCCATTAATCTGTCAAGCCTGACCTGAAACTATAGGGCTTACTCAAATGCCCCAGGAGATGAACAGATCAGTTCTGGTTTATTTTTTCTGAATGGTGTGAACAGTGCTTGCTGGAGTTGTTTTGTAGTCTACAGGCTCAGAAATAAAATGTTGCTGTGAGGGAGAACCTCATAGTAGCTGGCCTTTTATCCTGACAGGCTGGGGATAGACATGCTAAAAACAAGCTGGTATGTGTCCTGTTGTTCCATCTTGGAGTATTATTTATTCTGGTTTGGAGGGGGCAAGGGGGTGTCCTTTGAAACCCTAATTTTTCATCAGTCATGTGGCATTGAGTTGGATCTTACAGCAAGTGGAATTAAACATCAGTTGAGCTTAGTACTTTTGGAGATGGTGGTTACTGTATAAACTGAAGACTTCAGGGCAGGGATTATCTTTCTGTTCCACGTTGGTTCAAATCTGAATAGACCAAGACTTTTTGTTCATGCCAATTAGCCAAAATGCCTTTTAAACCAAAATTTCAGTTTCTTAGTTCATGGAGATAGTTTTCTATGCTAGTGGCAGGAAGAATTTTTTTTTCTTCTTTTTTGTATAAAGAAAATAATCTTGGAGAGGACTACCCACAAACCCCAACTGTGTGGCAGCTGAGGTTGTACTGTTGTGCTGACTAAGCCTGTCTGAGGTTCACACACATCAGTTGGATTAGTTCTTGCATAAATACCAAGCATTTCAGTGGGCAGCTTGAGGAAACCCTGCCACAGTGAGTGCAACATGAACATAAACATCCCTAAATGAACGAAAAGAACTTATATAGCACAAAACTGAAGCGAAACACGAAAGGCAAAAAGCTCCATGGGACTGGTTACTTAATCTTGGCCTAAGTTATTACACAGGGCTCAGCTGCAGTATGCAGTCTGTGCTGCCAGCCCCATGCTGTGTCTTCACCAAAAGCTTTTATGCAAGACCAAGTGATGGAGGTGGACAGCTGAAGTACTCCCACTGATGTGAATTCTTGGGTTAGGTGTGCTCAGCCAAGTGGAGTCCACGATTACTTTTTTTGGAGCATATGAACTTCTGCATAAACCACAGCATTAAAGGTATTGTACTTATACACACCGTCGGCAGCGCCACAGGGCTCTGACAGCTCCTGTTTATTTTCTCCATGCAGAGATTGCCAGTCTGTAGATTCCACACAAGTGTTTATTGTCGCCAACCAAACCCATACAGGTTGGTGCTTAGGTTTGACTCATATATTTTTCCCCTCAACTTTTACAGCTCAGGTAGACAAACAGTGTCCCAGTGAGAGCAGTAACTTTCAGTCCCCGTCTTGAACCTGTACTGCTGTGGACCAGATGTGAATAAGTAGGGCCAAAAAGTAAATACAGGCAGCTGTTGTGATGCTAGAAGTACCAGCAGGACTGCTCTTGGCTAGGTACTTATCTGTTTTTCATCCCTTCCTCTTCCAAATCCTTCCCAGTCTGCTTCTGTCTAGAAGAGAAGAGAGATTGAGAAATTTAACAACGTTTACTTTTCTGCTTGTGTCTTTCTGCACACTCTATTTACCATGCCTGGTTCTCCTAGCTTCAGTCCAGACAAATCTAGAATTTTTAAGGATAGACTGGGATAAGGGAGATAAAGAAAAAATGCAACTAATGAGAAAAGTAAGTCAGAAAAAAAACCCCAAAATCATAGAATCATAGAATCATAGAATCATAGAATTGTAGGGGTTGGAAGGGACCTCGACAGATCATCGGGTCCAACCCCCTGCCGAAGCAGGCTCCCAAAATCTCATCTTTTCCTGCTATGTGAGTGTATGATGCACAGCATGAGTGCAGGTCACTAGAGTCTCCCCTCTTACAGTTGCTCCTGCTTCTGATAAAAAGAACAAAATAAGCGTAGAACATTAGGATAGCTTATGCAAGTCTCTAATTACAGTGCTGCATGATGACATTGCTGGTGTCACGTGTACTTGTGATGGGTATTACATGTTTTTGACTCCTCAGGGAGCAATGGTTTCTCTGGGGATTTGCACCACAAAAGCAGTAGCTTTTTGTTTTTTTTTTCCCTGTCTTCTCTTTATTTCAGCTGGATTTAATAAACTGGTTAGACCTACTGTAATTAGTTTACTCTTCAATCAGGGAGATAAATAGTATCATAACTGTAGCGGGAGCAAGCAGGCAAGTGCCAAATACTACTCAGGCAGGATTTCACTAGGTTCTTAATTAAAACCTGTTCAGGGGGTGCAGAGAGCCACACAGGCTTCAGCAAGCTGTGAATCACATGGGGAAAAAAAAGCAGGAACAGGAAGGCTCAATAAGCAGAAGTAAAGCTTCAGTTACAAACAATGAATCAGAAAACAGGGATGATAGCAAAGCTCCTAAGTTCTTCAGGAATGAAAAAAATTAAATCCTCTCATTAATGTGTTTTAAAAACCACCTCAGTGCCCTTACCATCAGCAGCACGCCCTGCCATCTGAAGTCCTTGGGAAAGCAGTGTCTGTTCCAGAGTGGAAGTAACAGTGAGAACTCTATTTGCCAGGCTCATATCTGTGAGCAAGAGGCCTCAGAGTCCTGTATGATGCAACAGACTTCTCATCATTTTCAGAAGTTTCTAAAAACACCTTCTGTCATGACTGTGGGCTGGTTGTCATCGTGCCAGGTGCTGTAAAAATGGATTGCAAAGGCTGTCCTTGCTCTTGGCATTGGTTTATTCGTTGTAAAGCCAGAGGTGATGATATAGTCTAGTTCTCTCTTGAAAAGAGTTATAAAGGATTGATTCCTGGATGGAAAGTGCTTTAGTTTGTTTTCTTTAAGTGCAGATGTATTGTGGGAAAGGCAAACCTGCTGCAGAGATGGACAGACAAGGCATCACCACCTTCCCAAGGGCTTGGGTATGTAGATAATTCCCACAAGATAGTTTCAAGTCTGCAGTGTTAGGAACAAGTGACTTACAGTGTCACTGGGATGAATGATGGGCTGCAAGTAATTTCTCCCAATAAATACTTAATCTCAAGGAAATGACCCCTGGGTTTTTTAAGTCCAAATTGACAAATATATGAAGGACTTGGACCCTTCAGTAGCTCTTTTCTTGCATGACATTTTGGAAGAGTTTTTCACCTGGTATTTCCAGTGAGTTCAGCTATAAACATTCTGCATCCAGATTAAAAATCATTAAAAAAATGTAACGAGGTGCTCAGCATTGAAGAGGATGATTTTGTTCTGGGTTGATACTGAACACAAATTAAAATTATGGCACAAAGTTAGGACATTTCTCATATTCCAATTCTTCTGAGAGCTCACACCAGGTTTTAGTACAGGGCAAATACAGCCCATGGCAACTTCCAAATGCTTTAAAACACCTTTGTCTATGTGCATGTTGTTTTCTACTTTGGTTTAGCTCCCCACCTGTTGGTTCAGTAAATCAAATGACACTTCTATGCTTTGTGATTGTAAATCTGTTAGAAAATTGAGCACTAGCTCATTACTATTTTTGCAACAAAAACCTACTGACAACAGTATTCTTTGAATCTTTTAAGCAATACCAGGCTGAGTTGGTTCCCATCACCAAGTGAACTTGATGGGTTAAAATGGGGGAAAATAAAAGAACACATAACATGTGCCTGAGATCTCTTAAGTGTGTTTCCAATTTTCTGATTGAAAAGTATCTTGTGCTTCTGTAAGAAGTGTTTTTTCCCCTTTGCCTATAATCCTATCCATATACCAAGGTTCTACAGCTGTCCACTACAATCCTAAGACAGAAGAGTGACTGGCCTCATCTTACATCTTCTGACAGCATCGTGAAACACCTGGCTCATGTAGGTCAGCAAAATGTTGCTCTGATAAGCGTGTACTCTCTTATTCAGTTGAATACATTGAATCTATTTCTGCTGAGGGAAGATGCTAAAATCCTTCACTAAGCTGGGACACATTTAGGCATCTGTAGGACCAGTCTTCATTTAAATTTATAGCTGTGAACAGGCCTTGAAGAGCCACATTAAAATGTTATACAAGTCCATGGGCTAAATACTTATCACACTAGTTATTGACCGCTTCCAGAAAGACAAGGTTTAGAATGGAAAACTTTGGATCAAGGTGGGGACTCCTGTTTCAGTTTCAGAAAATGGCTGAGCAGGTGTTATAGCAGCTTGACATAAACTCTGCTTGATATATAGCTGGAGCACATTCTACCAGCACAGTCCATCTCAGAGAAAAATGCTTTGTTAGTAAAATAGGAAAACCAGAGAATAACAGAAAACACACACCCCACCCTCCCTTGGCAGTGGTCTTCATCTATCCTGAAGCAGAAACTATGTGAACATTCCACAAACTGCATAGAGAGAAAAGGGATTATATGGCTCTCCAGATCATGTTTGAACATTTTTAAGAAACAGCAGGTAACTAGAACTTGGGAGCCTGCCTCTGTGTATGGCTATTGTCATAATCTAGTTATCCAGATCCTACGTTAATTTCTAGCCAGATCTATTTCCATGTCATTTTAATCATCTTACTGGATCTTATTTACAGAGATACTACAAAATACATTGTGAACTGAGTACAATTAGTAAGTGGAGTGTGGATTTGGCAATGCCAGTCAGGATGGTGAAATTATGCTGTTAGGGGGTTTCTGTTATATTAATCCATGAAAGATATCAGAGCGTGAGGGATGCTGGAAGCATCCAGACCTTTCCAGAGTCCAACTTGGACACAGGATCAGGTCCAACTAGTGACTTTCTTGGGCTTCTAGTCTCGATCTTTTCCAAAACACACAGTTTTATCACATTTAATGTTATTTTAAATTAGGCACGATGTTACTCTGCACTGTCCTTAATGAGAGGCATAGGCAAATCATATCTGAGATGGTCCTTGGCTTCATGGCTCCCTGAAGTTAGGTGAAAAGAACTGGACCTAACATAGCTGACTTGTTCAAGTTCACATCTGAGACAGGTATGGCTGCAGATGCCCCAGCTGGCACACCGTTCAATGTATCACACTGTCTTCATATCTCTACATTCACCACACTAAGATTCTTTGCCTAGGTTTGTTGCTTCTTGCAAGAGACCGGAGATTAAATGCTGGTGGGCAGAAATTGCTCCTGGGCTGGCTGATGACAAATGATAGTTGGTGTCCTGTTTAATCTGAATGTATACCATGCAATACAAGGTATCACTTCTTCAGTTTCTCTCCATCTATGTTTTGGCTTAGGCTTTTTTTCAATTCATCCTGTTTATTCATATTTACACTGATGTAGTGGCCCCACAGGAGGCTTATTCTCTACTTCTTCCTTCTGCCAATTGCTTTTAGGCCCACGTTGTTACAGGTATTGTATCTGTAGGTGGTGGAATGTTCTTAGTCCTCTTGGGGACCTCTTAAAGCGGTGGCTTTTCCTCTTTAATACTGGGTGAGTCAGCTTGAGATGAAGGCAAAGCTATTGCAGGGAGTTTCCTCAAGCTCTGTCTGGCTCCTATTGCGAAGCAGAAAAGATGATCTTGTCTTTGGTGAGAGTTGTATCAACGATGTAACACGCAAGCCAGCAGTGGCAGTGACCTGTCGCTCCCTTCACGTGGCTCTGCGACTGTCTGTGTTTAATGCACTCCAGGTTAGATGGCCACAGGCAAGAATCAAGTTTTTTGATTTTTGCTTCTGCTTTAAACACAGTGTGAGGGTAGCTCTGAAAAGTGCCCTTGGGATTGGTGTCCCAGAGTCCAAAGGTCACCTTGAAGGATGAGGGAACCTCCCACATGAAGGTCCTCATGACATCCCTGCCAAGAGGTATGTGGGCATGGCGTGGTTGTAACACTGTAGGCCTCATGCCCAATACAAGAGCTCAGGACCTCTCCATGGCAGCCCACTTGTGTGCATGAATGGCATTCAGGGTTATTGGTTGGGTTTTTTTTTCTCATTCTGAAAAATGTAGTTGCTGGTTTCACTTTTAACAGTGGAGAATCTTCATGAAAGCCTTGCGAAATTCAATGTTGAAGGTGGTGTAAATAATTGGGTTGACAGCACTGTTGACGTATCCAAGCCACGTAAAGGCGCTGTACATCGCTGGGGGGATGTTGCAATCGCAGTGCATGTTGAGGATATGAGTGATGAAGAATGGGAGCCAGCAGATGATGAAAACACCTAGGGAAACAGGAGAAAGATGGGCTTTGATTGCTGGAAGCTGGACAAATTTTGAGACTGTAAGAACAGTAAAGGGGGTTGGAGCTCTATGATCCTTGGGGTCCCTTCCAACCCATGCCATTCTATGATTCTATGATTCTTTTGGGTATACAGGAAAAATATTTCCCTGAGGAATAAGCATTCTGTTAAGTCTCACAATCTATATTCTGAGTATTCAGGTACTAAAGAACTGTGCTGATGTAATTAGACCAGCTACATCAAAAAAACCCAGCCTTTTGAGATGGCAGCTCCTTGCTGAGCTACACTGCCTTTTGTGTCCTAGAGAGCCCATGAGGCCTCTTGCCCCCCCCCCCCAGCTGTCTTTCGGTGCCCTCAGATGGGACTCCATTTTCAGGGCCTCTTGTGCAGTGCTGTGGACTGTTCTTAGCTGGGAAGAAGGCAGCCTTCCTATTGGGAGCCTCTTGCCTACTTGTGTACACATCCTCTAATGTATCAAGTGAAATCATTTCTGTGGAGGCCCAGGCAAACAGTCTGTGCTGGAAATTTGGAGTGGCTACCCCAGCCCTGGGTGGCTACTGGTTTTCTGCAGAAACACAAGAGGAAGCCGATGCGCACTCTCACCGAGTACAATAGCTAGCATCTGAGTGGCTTTCTTTTCCTTCTGTTGTGACAGTTTCCTCCTGCTCACAGTCTTGAGAGAGGTCCTGGTCTTGCCATTGGGCATAGTCTGGATCTGAAAGACCTTGGCTGTGTGGCGTGTTTCTTTGGCATGTCCGTTCTTCTCTACTTTCCCCAGGCTGTCCAAAGGTGCCTGCAGGGTTGAGTTGGTGCCCTGATTAGAAGCAAGTGGCACAACCAGCTGATGGTTACTTGGTGCTGCTGGCTTGATGGTGGTTTTCTCAGGGGGGCTGGTACTCGAAACCATCTCCATTTCCATCTCTTCTATGTGACTCTCCGCCTCCTGGGCAAGAATCAAATGTCCACAACATAAAGACAGATAAATACACAGAGAGAGGGAATGAACATTCCTTACAGAGTGAAGCTGGATGACGCTGAAGAACAATCAATCCCTCTTCTCCCTCCCTATACTTTTGGTAGATGCTTGGAGAAAGAGCAGTAAAGTGGGAGGAGACACTGTCTCCACTCCCTGCAAATTTGTATTTCAGTTTTCAGAGTGTAAACAAATAAAAATGAAATCAACAAGCAAAACCCAACAAAGCCAATGCGGTCCAAGAATAAAAATAAATAACAGAGAGGAGAATAAAAATCAGAGACAGAATGTTAAAATGTCATGGCTTTCATAGCTGATCTTTAGGTGAGCTTAGTCTGGCTTTTTGAGCTCTATGATCTTAAACCCCCTGCTTCACTCTAAGGAATGGGAAGAATATTTAAATTTTGAGATTGAATGGTAACCTTTGTTCTTAGCTTATTTTTCTCCCACCCTACATATATTTATTTTGTGTCCTGAGAGGTGAAAAAGGGAAAAGCTAAATGCTCTGAAAAGCTACCACTTCTCTTTTAACACTCACCACTTTGCGCTTATTAACTTGGAAACTCCCATTGGACTTCACAATAACTGTGCAGAGCTTGACGTCTTCTGGATGAGTGCATTTGTCCTAAGGGGCAAGCACCAGCTCAGAGGTTACACATGCAGATAGTAATTGGGAAGGGAAGCTGATAAGGGAGGCAGTTGGAAATACAAACACAGGCCATGAAGCAGAAAGTAATCAGTGTGACTAAGCTCCTAAGAATGATGGAAAACTACTCTGAAGAAGCAGTAATGGAGGCAACTATCCCCTGTGCTTTTCACTAAAGGAAGAAAAGTGCTTTTGTTTCAGCTTGTACCTGTCTTGCTGCCTCCTTTGCTTGACATGGCACTGACCTCTGAGGCAATGCAGTTTGGAGATAGTCCCCTGTGACTATACATTCCTACTGGTTGTTTTCACATTTGCTGCAAGAGTAACATTTTGACAAGTGGTCTCACACTTAACACACTCAGCTGGACTCCACTTATATCTCATGTTTTGAGAGGCTGTTCTCACTGTGGAGGTATCATTACCAGCGATGTAGTTTGCATCCCAGCAACGCAAACAATTTCCATTGAGCTTCTTCATCACAACACCGTGACTGACTCCGAAAAGAGTATAGTCTGTAGTCTTGGGTACCCCAACCCAAACTCATCAGAGCCAAAGGAAATGCAGTCTGGTTAATGAAGCAGCTCCTAATGCAGATCTGCTGCTGAAACATCCCCTGAGATCCAGGGAGGCCTGTGAAGCACCCGCCAGTGACCTGATAATCCAGAGTGTGCGACTGGGACTCCAAAATGGCACAGCACACAGCATTCACCTTTGTGATCCAGTATTTCACCTGGTCCAGCCAGTGGCATTTGGGGAAAGGAGAAAGTGCTTTGGGGAATGAAGTGGACCGGGAAGGGGAGAGGACAGAGGTTGCTGAGAGCAAAGCAGAGGTCTAGTTACCTTCAGCGGGGCTTGCATGTCTGAGTCCAGGACGCGGCTGCTGCGCTTGGTGTTGACGCGCTTCCTGCGCTTCCGGAGCACGATGTAAATCTGCACGTAGACTAGCAGGGTGACAATGAAGGGCACGTAGAAGGACACGATAGAGGAATACACCACAAAGGCAGGATTGGCAATGATGCACTCCTTCTCATCTGGAAGACAAAAGGTTTGAAGCTGCTTGTTCCTGCTGCTAGGGGATGGCACTGGCTTCCTCCTCGCCTCCCCCTCTTTCAGAAGGCATAGGGATACCCAGAGAGTGAGAGGTTCAGGTTCTAGGGGGGACCACTGCATCAGCTGGAAGTGGTACTAAAACAGCGAACTCCCCTTGGGTCACAGGGAGTCACATACAACCCAAAGTCCTTGGCTATTGCTTGCCTTAAAACTAAAAGCCCGCTGATCTCCTGCTGTATGCAACCCAGTTTTCTTATGAAACCTGTGGCTAAACACTCAGTTCTTTTCTCTCCTCTCCCAGTGAAGCTAGTTGTTCCATGACTTTCTGTTTCACGTGCTTTAATGTAAGAGGTGTTCTGATTTCGTAGTGGACAAATGTTAATATAACATTGATGAAGTTTACGGTTGTGTAAACTTCTACATAACCTCAGTTCTGATGTGTCTAAACCACCGGTCTGGAACAGCAAGAGATGAAACAGATGCAGAAGCAGCTGACAGAAATAATCTGGAATGGCATAGGGAAGAGGACACCTGAAGCAAGAATACACCTAAAGGCTGATCCCCATGTTTATTCCTGACTTGTAACAGAAGACTATCTGGGGACCCAGTAAAGCCATGAAGATGCCAGTAGTAAGCATTAGACTCACCTGTGTTGTTGAGGCCAAAGAGGAGTGGGCAGGAGATGGCAAATGAAAGCACCCAGACCACAGCAATCATGACCGTGACCCTGCGCTTCGAGCTGTAGCGGGTATTATACAGCATTGGCATTGCTACAGCTGTGTACCTGCAGTGTGAAGATACAAACCCACTCTATTGTTATTCTGCAGTGCTGACAAGCTTTGTGGGAAATCTCGCCTAGTTGCTGTGCCTGAAAGCCTGGTCCAGCATGAGAGTACAGGGCAAGTCAGGTTTCATGAATCTCCAAGATGTCTGTGTTCCCTGTTTTGGAAGGCATGAGGCTGGGATCAGCTTAGCATAGCATTTTTCATCCACTCTCTCTAAGCCCCTAGCCTTCCCAAAGATATTTGCTTCACCATTCAAGTACATAAACAAAAGGACTGAAATAACAGGGACATACACAGACGATTCCATTTGCAGTCTCAAGACCAGTGTTCCTATGTCTGCTCCTGACAGAATCCCTGCTCAGACCTCATTTACATCCTCTAAATTGCCCTTCAAAAGGTGTCAACAGTGCTAGATCTCACCATTTTTGAGTCTTTGAGTCACAGGTAAAATTAGACCATATAAAAATGGCTGTGACTTGCTATCGTGGATGTGACACAACTTGCTGCCACGGAGCCGCTCACCTGTCAATGCTGATGGCACAGAGGTTGAGGATACTGGCAGTACACATCATGACATCAAGGGTTACAAAGATATCACAGTGGATCCGACTAAACCTCCACTCACCAACCACCTGCAGAGAGAGAGTAAGATCAGTAAAATAATCCACCAAGGCTGTGCCATTGAGAGGGTCTAAAGTGAGAGTTGTGCACGATGGTACAAACATTTGCTGGTAGCTGGAGATCATAGAATCATAGAATCCCAGACTGGTCTGGGTTGGAAGGGACCCCAAGGGTCACAGAGCTCCAAGCCCCTGCCACAGGCAGGGACACCAACCTCCAGGCCTGGAGCTACACAAGGTTGCCCAGGGCCCCAGCCAACCTGGCCTTCAACACCCCCAGGGACGGGGCACCCACCCCCTCTCTGGGCAGCCTGTTCCAGCCCCTCACCATTCTCTCTGCAAAGAACTTCCCCCCAAGATCTCCTCTCCCCCTTCCCTCCTCCAGCTTCACTCCAGCCCCCTTGTCCTGCCAGGCTCTGCCCTTGAACAAGCTGATTCCCCTCCTGTTCCTCTGCTCCCTTCAGGGACTGGCAGGCTGCAATGAGGTCCCCCCACAGCCTTCTCTTCTCCAGGCTGACCCAGCCCAGCTCCCTCAGCCTCTCTCCGTAGGGGAGTTCTGCTGGTTCAAGAGGGATTAAATTTTGCTTACAGAAGTTCCAGCTAGAATCAGGTCACGTGTAATCAGTCACATGCTGTGTCAGGTAGGGTTGTTTGCCATTGAGTGCCTTTCAGGACTAGTCTCAAATGATGGCATAGCCACAAAGGAAGTACTCTGCTCCATCCAAACCATTCCTTATTCATCTGAGGGCTGGTGTGCTTTTTTGTCCTCCCTAGTTGCATCCTGGGACTCTGTAGTTAATTGGGCAGCCCAAGCAGCAAACACAAACCTGGGCTTATATTCCAATGACATAAGGGGATGCAAGTTTCCTCAGAGTGAACTATGTAGGAGCTTAAGCAGGGCTCTGAAGCATTGCAAGGGGGTACTAGGAAGAAAATACATTAATTTATATCCCAAGCACCTCTAATTGTACTTGCAGCTTTTCATTAGACACTTTTTTGCAATTATACGTAACAAAGATCAGCAATAGAGAAGCAACAGCTTTCCTTCATTTCTTAGTTTAAAGAATTGGGGTAGAAATTCCTTGCTTTTTGGCTTTTTTGTGGGTTGTTTTTTTTTTTGGGTGAACGAAATGAATTTAATTCAGACTGAAAATTCTTGGACACACTACATGTTGTGATAAAGACAAAGAACTAAGGATAACACTTCCAATTACCAGTAGCCTTTTTCTCTTCACTTCTCTTGCTATTGAAACTGAACTTTGCCAATTAAGTTTAATAGCAATGATTAGGACTGCTGTATTTGACATATGATAAAAAAGAGTATATTTCCCTCTAATAAAAATAGAGTCCTACTGCATTTGAAAATAGAATGAATAAGATAACTATTCTTCAGTTATTTCTGCTCTGATATACATAACCATAGGCAGCATAAAGAAGGAAGAAAGAATGACTGCATTGAAGCCTGAGTGACAGATGAATATTCAGTGATTAAAAAAGCACTTAAGACACAGTTACATCAGTAACTTTGATGGGAATTTGCCCAAAGGCAAAGGTTTCCAGCCAGATATAAACCTATGCAAAATCAGTTTCCTGAATGTGTAGTTTAGAGTTTATGGGAGATGAGCTAAAATGCAGCAGTTCTTTCTCTTAGTGCATTCATTTACATAGGAGAAACCTCAGAAGTTTGGGGGTAGAAGATTTCTTTGCATCAAGGCTGTTTTTTAGAAGGATTTCCTTTTGACTTTCATTTTTGCCCAAGCTTGTGACACAAAGGAAATATATGTATATATATATTTACAGAAGAAAAGCTTCTGGCCATTTTGGATTTCAGGTTTTAGATGCAGACAGGAACCACAGTGTCCCTACCCCACCTCAGTCCAACGGTCCTTTTCTATCAGCAAGTATTTGCCATGTTTCTTGTTGCTTCGAGCTAGCATGGATTTAGCAGAGCGTGGATAAGAGCAGAAAAGGTGAGAGACATTTATTTATTTATTTATTTATTTATTTATTTATTTATTTATTTTTAAATACTGCTGAGATGTAGAGGCCTGATTGTCCTCATTGGTAGATTAAGAAACTGAGGTTCTTGACCAACCTCATGCACACATGAGCACAGGAAGGGGAAAACATATTGCATCTTGCTTTATTCTTCCACATTAAAATAAGAAGTGGCTGAGAGACTCTTAGAGCTGGGCCTAAGAGACCAAGAGCTTCCCACAGCATAAGCCTCTGCTTGAAATGGATTGTCACAAAGGAGGCATCTCACAGAAGAGAATAACTAGTCCCAGAGGCATTGGCTACAATCACAACCAGCCTGTGATCATGTTAATAAGCTTTAGCAGAAGCATGATGCTTTACATTTTTAAAGTGCCACAAAACCAACAATTAACTGGAGTGATAATTTGTATTGTGGTTTCTCGACAGCCTGTGTCATGTCAGTGGGTTTGTTTTGCTTTGCATTAATACCTAATGGACTAATTGATTATGACTTCTTCCCCTGCTATCCTCTGTTTTATCATATTCTCTCATAAACAAGTGCCTTGAAAATTAATTGTAAACTCAATATAGTTTCAGTCCTACATTTTGTCATCACTGTTCACTCTCTCTCGGTTGTGACTGCCACCAGCATGCCAGCTCCTAGCTGACTGAAGAACATGGGCATCCCAGCAAAGGGGGCCAGGGGAGAGGGGGCTGTATATCTTCTCTTATTCTTGCCTCTGGAGAGGCATTTCATTATTTCAGGCTATTTGCTGTTGCAAGAGTCATTTGACATCAAGTAAACAGGTGTCAGTCTTGGGAGTAGTTGGTTTTCATGGTGCCACTCAAATATGGTTCTGTACACAGAAGCAGGGAGCTCCTTTGTACCAAAGGGACGTGCTAACAGCAGCACCGTGGAAAGCAGCTCACTTGTGGTTCCATTTCATGTGTTGTGACATAAAAGCTCTGGATTTACACCCTACTTCTACAGTTACCTGCTCTTCGTCCTACTGCAGTCCTTCAGATAGAGGGGTTTGATTAGTCTTTGGTGCAGTTTATTAGTGTGACACCCATGATGTTGTTGCAGACTTGTTCTTATGCTTAGCAAGGCACAATTCATCTGTGCAGTTCTGAAAACAAAATTGAGGTCCTTCTGCTCTAGACCCCTCGATTTAAAGGTTGGATTTTCAGTGCAATTGGATTGTAGTTTAGCCCTCAGAATAACAGTGTATTTTCAAGTCAGCCTGTCATCTGCTGTCACATGCATTTCTTGGAAAAATCTGACAAATTCTTAAATTAAAACCACTTTTGTTTTGGGAAATTCAGGAGGTCTTGAAATAGCTGATGTCCAGGCTGCTAAACCTTCTCTGTCTCTCTCTCCCCATTCAACAGAAACATTCAGCACTGCACAAGAAAACTGGGTCACCTACCTCCAGATAGACCACCCAAGGCATGACCAGAGTTGCTACCAAGAGATCTGCCACTGCCAAACTCACGATCAGGTAATTAGTGGTAGTCTGAAGAGCTTTTTCCCTGGACACAGCCATACACACCAGCACATTGCCAAAAACAATGACAAAGATGAGGAGGGTGAGCAGCATGGCATAGTAGTTATACTGAGGCTTCTGGTCTGCATTGGACTCGTTGAGTGGCTTGCTCCAGTTCCTGTCACCGATGTCACTGTTGTACCAAGACAGGTTTAGAGGATCCATGGAGGTTAAAGTGCCAGGTTCCAGCTCCACCCTGACACAAAGATGTTGAAAACACAGTCAAAGGCCAGTGTGTAAAACAAAAATAAAACAATTATGCATGTGCTACCTGAGTCTAGGGGATCTCTGGAGCCCGTTACCCCGCCCTGAATTCCTGTCTGCAAATGGTTTACTGATTGGAAATGTGATGAAGACCCAGATGGGAGGCTGAACTGACAGTCAGATACCTAGGCAGGGATTCAAGAAGTTAATTTCTATTTCCAGGTCATCCCCTGGATTTCTGTGGCCAGGGATATTAATGACTCTGTGTTAGAGCAGATTCAGGCAGGGATTTTTGTGTCAGCTCTGCTGGTATTCCTTAACCACTAACTACTCTGTGTTAGGGGGGCACAGTTCAAAGCAGTTGTTCCTTGACCCAATTCTTTGCTTATTTGTCATGTGCTTCATGGGGCTTTGGGCTGAGTTTTTTCTTTCCTTTTTTTTCGCCTTTGCCTTTCCTTATTTTTTTTCCCTACAGCAGGGAAATAAATAAATAAATACATACATAGACCTTGTGATGATAATGAAACTCGACAGTAACAGTTTTGAAGTCAGGGCTGGACACTGCCTGCTTTTTGCCATCCCTCCAGTTAGATTGCAGTGCTAAGGGAAAAATGGGGGGGTACGGACGGACAAGTGGGTGCTATCCCACAGCCCAACCTCTGCAGCTCCTGCTGCTGGGAAGACAGGTCTCCTTGGGAATCTGTGGTATGGCAAACCATCATTTCTTCCCTGGCCAATGCTGTGCATTCTTGCAAAGGGAACACTTCAGTAAACCATGGCTTTTGCTATAGAGTTCCCTAGAACCTACTGAGGTTCTTGTGTGTGTTTTATGCAGTCATAGCAAAGACAATTGCAAGTGTCTTTCAGTCTTTTGGATTCTTTCTGTCTCCCAGGGCTGCCTCTGTGCTCTGCTTCCTTAGCTGGGCCAGTTTTGGCACACAGCGAGGGGGCTGTCACCAAGAGGCCTTTCTTTGGCTTCCATTGGCTATGGAAGCTCCCAGGCTTACTGGCTTTTTTTATGGGTGAAGAGGAGGAAGAAAGAAACTGGAATGAACAGAGATGAGGAGACAATATTATAAAGAAATGTTGCTGTCTGGCTACAGCAGATATATAAACAAAGCTAAGGTGTGGGATTTGGTGTTTGAGGGGAAGGTCGTGGTTTCTGCTCTGGTGATACACTCCAGTAGCACTGATATCTCTTAGATCATATTTCTCTATGGTGAAGGCTAGTGAAGGTGCATGAATGTCCCTGGGGTTTATGCTAGCAGGTGATGCAAAGCGATCGTGTTGGGACTCTGAATAACCCTGGATCATTGGCATCTAACTGCACATGTGTCCCCATTGTAAGAAACTGGCTAAAAGTTAAGCTACATCATGCAGACCTTGGTAGAAGGTGTCTGCGTTGGGGTTGTCCGGTGCTAGCATACGAAAAACAAACACCACATTTGCAGTGAGGCTGGAATATATTTGGCCACTGGCTCTGGCATACTGGAAAGGCTTTTTCCTGCCTGTGTGGTGAGGCTCTTTTGGCTCTCATTTTGGTGACCTCACTAAAGATCTCCCAAGGTAGGATCTGTACAGCGGGTGCTCGTGGTGGTTGGCACCATGTTCTGGGTATTTCTGCACCATCTCTGGTCCTGTTGGAGTTCCTACACACTTAGAAAACAAAGGGAATTCCACATGATGTGTGTTTGCTGAGGAGTATGGATGAAAATATGAGTTTTGCAAATCATCCCTGTCCTCTTCATAACTGAGCCAGTAGTACAGGCAGAACTGGCCATGCTCAGATCTGACTGACATGTGCCTGCATCTGCTGGGCAGAGAGCTGCTAAGGCTACAGGGAAAGCAGCACTGAGCTGAATTTCACTCTGTGACCTAACAGATTCCCTGAGCTGACCAAAACTGATAATGCCAGATGCTCCAAGGACGAGCAAGTGGAGCAGTCTGATCACAACAACATGGCTCTGGCTTGCAGCAGAGGCAGACAAATGCTAGCATCGTCAGAGCTGTGTCACTGAGCAAGATGAAATACAGCTCTGTTCCATTTGTTGAAACAGAGCTTTCTTGTTAGCTGCTAGATTATCTTAGTAAGGCCACCAAAAATAGCGTAGTCATACCCTAAGTGCCACCTACAGCTACAAAAGGTCTCTGGACTGGCAATGCCTATTGACCATTTCAGCCACTCACCAGGTTTGTGTGTGTGTTTAAAAACAAAGTGTCAGGGTCTGTACCTGGGCCTGATGGGGTCACTACATCAAGAAAAGGGGACAGAGAGTGTGCTCAAAGAGTAAACAGAAGAATTGTTTAAAAGCAACAAGAGATTTTGGCTGCTTTTTGGGGGAGGGGGAGGAGGGGATCTGGTTTGAGAGTTCTTGAATGGACCTTGTTCTTTGCTCAGCACTTCCTAAAATCAAGCAGTCCGTGTTTCTCAAGCTATGTTTCCATGAAGACCACTGTGATTTGAAAATCTGGCCATGTTCTCAGACATCCCAAAACAGGCCATTTAATTTCCTTTAAAAAAAGACAAAGTGAATTTGATTTATTAAACCACGTAAGTGATCAAAATAGCAAAACATTTGCAAATATCAAATTTACCTGGGAACAATGGTTTCTTTATGTTTCAGTGAGCTTTTGTGTGCTTTTCTCATTCAAAGAGCAATTTGTATAATAATCCTTGGAAATTTGTTGCATATGGGTCCTTAATAGCTGATAATTCAAAAAGTGTCTGTCTGACAGTGCTATCAGCGGCACTTGATAGCTCTACAAATGTCTTCTTAGAAGCTGTCAAAGTGTCAGAAATTAATTAAATGTTAGCTTCTGTGACTCAGAGCGAAGGGGGAAAAATCAATGCTAAATGCAGCAACAGGTTTTTCTTTTCTCCTCTTGCCCTTTGATAATGCAAAAGTATCTAAAGTAAAAAAGATGCATAAAATGCAGGATGGGGGGGGGGAGGAAAAAAGAAAAGTGGGAAGGTGGAAAAATATCTTCAGTGTATAAAAGGAATGGAAAAGAATCGTGCTTGGTGGAGAAAAGGCCAGAGACAAGATGAGTTATATACACAGTTGCTCCTGCTTATTGCACAGGATGCAGCAACTCAGTGGCAGAGTTGGAGGAACCATATGAAGCTAATTTCTCTTGTCCATTTACATGGTGGCGGTGAGGGAGGATGTAGAAGGCCCTGGATAAAGTCAATTCCCTTCCGTTTCTTTCTGCAGCTTCTGTGAGATTTATTTTTTTCTTTTCACTACAACCAATTTACATTGAGAGTTTTCTCTTTCCATGCAGCTGATCAGCATGAATACAGGTCAAAGATTATGTTTGAATGATGTAAAAGTGAAAAAGGGTTGGTCTTTCTATTTAAAAAAAAAAAAAATAAGTTTTCATTTGGGAAGATTGAAAACAAAGAGTTCCAAATATTTTGCATTAACTAAGGAAACTAAAACACACTGTAATTTTTGATCATGGAATTAAAGGCTGTATCTAGTACATATCCATATGGTACGAAACTCCAATTATGTGGGCAACTCTTTATTTCCTAACTTTCCAGATTTTGAGTTTTCTGTCCTAAAAATAATCTTAAATTCTCCAGACACAGAACTGGCCCATTTGGAAGCATTATGGTGGCCATTAGAGTGTCTTGTGAGTCTCTTAGTACTGCTTTAAATGAACAACATTTTCTGCTGACACTTTCTCAGTAGAGAAGAAAGAAGCACTTAAAAAAGCTGTCTCAAAAAAAAAAAGAGTGGTTTTTACTGCATTTTTCCAGGCACCTACATTTTCCTTTGGAGGCAGGTGGAAGGGATCACAAATACAGAGGAAAGGTAACACAAATGGCACCTCGCTACGCACTGTCCTTGTGGGACCTTGCTGAGTTTCACTCTCCCTGTACACTACCTCCAGAGGCAAAGCAGAGTCTGTTTTAGCTGAGACTTTGGATGCAGATGAAGGTAGAGCCCTGAAATGGAACAAATTCCCTTGTTAATTAACTGCATAAAGCCACTTTAATTCCCATACAGTGTCCACACAGATTTTTAGTATGGCTGAGCTAATCCAGATATGGATTTACTGAGAGGTCAAGGGCAGGACAGAGCAGGAAGGTTGCAGCCTTGTGTTTGATGCCAGCAGTGTGCCTGCATCGCATGGAATGTTTCCTGCTTTCCACTTATGCTATATCAGCTGTACACCCAGGTCTGGGCTAATCCCCTCTACATTAACTTCCTTGAGTGACCCTGCTGAAGCCTGGTCTAACTGGGAAGCAGTTTGCCATCCAGAGGAAAATAGCCTCTCTCAACAAGTCCCCATACTTTCCAGCAACTGGAGGAAAATGACTGGCTGGCTGCTACTCCCTGCTGGAAATGATAGGGAAAAAGCTGCCAGAATAGAGGTTGTGATTGTGGAGCCAGAGGTTTTTCCTCTCCTTTATAGTTAAGTTCCTGTTCTTTTCAGAGAGCAAACTGAAAAATACACTTGTTTGCAATGCTGGTGTTCTCCTTGGCTCCTCATGATTGATCATCTAATTGCCTTTGTCGCAAGTAAGCGTGACGTCTTCCTGGCAAATGTGTAATGTTCACAACTGGCAGCAACAAAACTGTTTGTCTTTCTGGCAAGATCTGAAACATGGAAATGTGTATTAGAGAAGCAGAGTTTGCTCAGTCATATAGAGATAGATGTACTAGACAGCTCGCTGGAAAGCGGAGGGTAAAAGTCTCCAGCAGAAACTCATAGTTAAACGTTGCCTGTGTCTGCATAGCACCATGGGTGTGCAGTCTGCTCCCAGTCCCATACCAGGTCAGAGGTGCCCTGATTCAGTGCAAATGTCTTCTCTCAGAAATAGCAAAGGTGTAAGACTCTTCCTGGGTTTCACCCTGCTTGCAACCACCCTTAGGCCTGCTCCTGAGCTAGCGTCAGTGTCTAGCAGAGACTATGACGCATCTGGTTTCTGTTTGGTAAAGATTTGCGGCCTTCAGAGCTCATCTTGGCCTGGCTGCCAAAACACACAGACAGACTTTGCTTCTTCATAAAACAGTATTCAATTCCCTCTAGGCTTTGCCCCAGACATAATGCATTTAAGATGAAGTCTGGAGTTCAGCCTGGAGCAGGCTGCTAACGGTACGTGCAGGAGCTGAGGGATGTGGCTGTGAGAGCTGCACCCTGCTCCCTGCCGTGACGCCTGAGCAGTGTCTGGATTGCACCTTCCTAGGCAGGTAGCACACGGTGGGGGATGCAGACAGCTAGCAGCACCGTTGTCAGCTGGAGAGGTCAGTGGTTCAGCATGCTTTCAGGGGCCAAGCTTTCCTGTGGACTCCAGATGCAGTCGTATGGCATGTCTTGGGGTTCCTGATTGCCAGAATGCCTCAGTGACTGAACTCAATCTAGACTTAACAGAAACAACTGCAAAATCCATGGGCAACAATATCCTGATGGCAGATGTTTCCACAGCAGCCTCAGGACAGTCTCTACCTCCCTTTCCCAAGGTATTTTTTGCATGCAGTTCTTGCCAGATTGCCTATTTCCTTCTAATTGCTGCTACCCAGACATACCCACCAGGTTACTGGAAGTCTAGCTGAGGGCTATGGGAGAAGGGTGTTTAGAGACAGATTTGCTCCAAAGGCATTTCTGTTTCACACAAATCAATGCCTAAGTGAAATTTGCACAGTACAGTGCCTCCCTGAATATTGTCATTTTTCTCTGAAATTTTTGAATCAATGGGCCACAGGAAAGCTGTCAAACTGACATCCTTTCTGTCCTGAAGATGCTTCTTGATGCTGTTTACTGGGCTCCGCTGAGAATGCCACTGAGGCACTCCAATCAAGGGAAATAACACATTCTTTTGGAGTAGGAAGGTGGTGGAAGAGAAAGAGAAGGGGAAAGTGTGTTTAAGGAGCTGGGGTTTCTTTCTCTGGGAGCACTGTGCTAAGGACAGCAACTTCTGGAGTAGTTTTGCTATTTTCTGTATGTAAGCCCAAATCTGATAATCTATGCTATGAATTCATAGTCCTGGTTGACTGGAGAGCAAAGAAGGCATGTAACAGCTAGCAGTGAGTAAGAACCTCTTCCCATCCAGGTCTGTGCAGGGGCCAGTGTCTGCAGACATTGAGGAAGACAAGGAAAGGTCAGGAATGAGGAAAATGTTGTAAATTCTGTCTTGACCTGAGAATCACAGTACCCACTGCTGCTGCTAATGCTGATGAAAAATCCTGGCCACCTGCCTTGGCATCTGACAATTCAGGATCAGCTGACACTATGAACACAACAGCAAAGTGCTACTGGCTTTAAATAAACCTGACTCTCCCAGGCACTGAGTAGTACATGCAAATACAACAGGGATTTGACAGGCATGACTGATGAGGTCCTGGCAGTAATTACATCTGAAGTAGTTTTGAGCACTGACTGTATCTCTTCAGAAGGCAGTACTGTGCAAACTGAACTTTCTACACTCCTTGCATTTTCTTAGTGGTAAGTAAGTCTAGTGAGCGGTAGATTACTGTCCTGGTTTCAGTCAGGATAGAGTTAATTTCATTTGTAGCAGCTGATGGGATGCTGTGTTTGGGAGTTACAATGAAAGCAGTGCTGATAACACCCTGATGTTCTTAGTTGCAGTCAGACAGTCAAGGACTTTCTCAGCTTCTTCTATTTCTCTATTCTTGAGAAAGGAGGGGCGAAGCCAGGACAGGTGACCCAGATGGGCCAAAGAGAGTATTCCATGCCAATTACGTCCTGCCTAGGAAAACGGGGGGCTGTTGGGAAGAAGGAGAGGGGCAGTTTCGGGACGCGTGCTTCTTGGGGGGACGGTCGGGTTCCGAGACAGCTCTGGGTGGTACGGCCTGAGTTGTGTGGTTCGGTGAGAAACTGCATTGGAATTGGGTATCAATAGTTTTATATTCTTTTGCTCTAAAGTCCTGTTAGCATTGTTATATTTTATCTTTCTGTTCTCTTAGTAAACTATCCTTATCCCAACCCCCGGGCCTCTTAGTTTCTTGGTTTTAGAGTTATTTGCCCCTTCCTTTTCCCTTCCCTTGTTTCCCCCCTTTTCCCTCTTCCCCTGCTCTTTTACTTTAAGGAGCAGGCAACTGCGTGGATCTCAGCCCACAGCTGGGGGGAAACCACGACAATTACACAAGCAGTTAGGCTTAGCTACACCTGCACCTCGAGGCACAGAAAATCCAGACAAAGATCTGGACAAGGCTGGGGTTTTCAGGGGAGAAACAATTCTAACTTCAGCACTGTGCAGCCTTCATATCTACCCAATACAACAGTTCTTCCTATCAGGTCGTTGCAAAAGCCTCTTGAAATGGAGTCTCCTTCTCTGAAGACATTCAAACCCACCTGGACGTGTTCCTGTGGGATTTAGTCTGGGTGATCCTGCTCTGGCAGGGGGTTGGACTGGATGATCTTTCAAGGTCCCTTCCAACTCCTAACCTTCTGGGATTCTGTGAAAAGTTTCCTCCTTTCCTGCCGTTCTACATGGCTCCTCATTCTTCAGATCCTTTGTTATTCAGAACACAAATGCAATGCGTTTTAAACACAGTTGTTTCTCACTTCTGATTCAGAAACGTTGCTGCATTTCCCTTGGTCTTGCATAATATCTAATTGGACCTTCCTACTAGAAAGCGTGTGCATTCCCCCTCTTCCCCCTGGAGTGTGTTGTAAAGCACCTAATCTAAGCACTTCCTCCCCTAAGTGCTCAGAAGCACTATTAGCATGGGGTTTATACCTAATGCGCTCCAGCCACATAGGCCTTTGAGTCACTGACATGAACTGATCTCACCAGTGCTGCGATATTTTCTATTTATAGAATCCCAGACTGGTCTGGGTTGGAAGGGACCCCAAGGGTCACAGAGCTCCAACCCCCTGCCACAGGCAGGGACACCAACCTCCAGGCCTGGAGCTACACAAGGTTGCCCAGGGCCCCAGCCAACCTGGCCTTGAACACCCCCAGGGACGGGGCACCCACCCCCTCTCTGGGCAGCCTCTTCCAGCCCCTCACTACTCTTTCTGGAAAAAACTTTCCCCCAAGATCTAATCTAATCTAACCCTTCCTTCCTTTAGTGTTGTTCCATTCCCCCTTGTCCTGCCATTGTCTACCCTTTGAAAAAGTTGAATCCCCTCCTGTTCCTCTGCTCCCTTCAGGGACTGGAAGGTTCCCCCGCAGCCTTCTCTTCTCCAGGCTTTACTTCTCAATAATTGCATTGCTCATTCAGAGCACTCTGAACTAATCCTGCCCTTCGAATCACCACCTCCCTCACAGGGAAAGAGGAGGGGGAAGCAAACCACAGCAGCCTGAGCTCCTTTCTTTGGAATGCCAAGACTTGCCTCCCTGTAGGAGGGAGGGGGTGACAGGATGATCTTACAGCAATATCCTAATAGCTCAAGAACTGGAAGGTGGATTCCTGACTTTAATGTAGATGCTCTGCTCTTTTTTGACTTCAATAAGTCACTTGATTCCTCAGTTCTCTGTGGTATGAGCACAATATCAACCCTCTTTCCCTGTGATGTCATGAATTTTCACCTGATTTTGAAATGGCATTGCAGGGAGGAAGAAAGGGAAGACGTTTTTATTTTACCCAGAGCACTTCTCCATTATCCTTGAGTACTGTGCTGACACAAGAAAATGTTTCCCAGGACTGCTACAGTATAGACAGAAGTGGCACATAGGGGAACAGACTATGCTACTGCCCTCCCTGTTGAAAACCAGCACATGTATTAGTCCACACCATTTGGAGAAGGATGTCCTAAGACTGGATTTCACTGGGAATTAGATTACCATCTAATTTCACATCCTTTGAACATCTCATCCTTAATTAAAGGCTTGTCATAGGGTTTTATCAGAAATTACTTGAAATTTCCAATTCTAACATTTCTCTCATTCCAGTATGTTAACCAGTCCAAACTACTAATTTTGCACAAAACAGTTGTAGTGGGTTGTTTTGGGGTCTGGGTTGGTTTTTGTGGGGGGTTGTTTGGTTTGGGGTTGCTTTTTTTTTTTTTTTGGTAAGTGATCTTTTTAGGATCTAACAGGATTTCAAACCTGTTACAACAGGTCACAGAAAAAAATAGAGAAAAAAAAAACCAAAAAACAACACCCCCCCCCCAACCTGTCTACTCTGAAATTTTAGTTAAATTGTGCCTTTTCTTTTAGAAGATCTAACTCAAACCACTTTTATCGTCCAAGTGCAGAATAGATTTTGCAAACCTTCTTAGAAAATTCCATTTTCAGGTTTCCAAGACTTCTAGCATGGGCTCTTAAGCCATTACAGAAGACATTAGAGCATGCAGTCTCACTGCCAGCCCTCCTCAAAGGAGGACATTGGACAGACAGATATTTGTACATAATTAAGCATCGCATTACTTAATAGTAATATAAGACCTAACATCCTGTATTAGGTCTTATATTACTATTAAGTAATATATACTTAATAGTATATATAGACCTAACATCCTGTTCTGTACAGAACAGTCATCTCAAACATAAGAAGGGCAATTTACCTTGCAAATCACTAGTTTTCCTTCCAGAATGGAGGCAGGTATAGTTTCCTGTGGTAATAATCTCCTTCCAGAAAACCCTCTACCCACCTGTAGTTCAGAAGGGGTTGTGACTCCTTCCTGGCAGGTTGCTTGGAGGAGAGCCACTGACTCCTATTACTCTTCAAGCATATACAAGTACAGGGCAAGCTTTAGTTTTCTGAGCATTTGGCAGATTAAGAATGTCGCAAATCTGGAGCCACTCCAACTGCAGCCCACTTGAACAGTTCTCAGCTTGGTGAAAAGGCTGGGCAGACAAGGGGTTTTTTTTTAAATCATTGCTGACTGTATGTGCTCTCAATTTTGGACACCCAACCAGAAATACCACAGAGATACCTATTTTCAGTGTTTCAGGTGAAGAATGTATTTCTTTAAAGCAAAGACCCATTCCCAACTCTTATGTTGGACTTGTTTGAAAACAAATCGTAGAAACAATCATATCTCTTGCACTGCAGGATCTAATGAAATCTTTAACAGCTGCAGATATGGCTGTGAATTAATAGCGTAGGCATCTCATATCGCTTCACTCCTGCGTTCTCACATGGAGGTGTCCACTGTCAGAGACAGGTCTTCTGACTAGACAGCCATGGGTTCTTACTAAGCACTGCATTATTATAGACCTAACATCCTGTTCTGTGCAAAAGCCCGTTTTAAAAGATCTTTTGCTAATGCTAAATCTCTCTGACTAGATCTGAGCCTCTGACTAATAAATTCCCAGCTTTATGATATGGGTGATCTATCTTCTATTACACTTTGTTATGTGTTTGAGCTCATCCACCGATGTCTGCACTAACCCTTAATCAGTAGTAGAACTAATTGTATTCTTTCTGAGGAATTGAATAGGTTTAATCTCTTCATTCCCCATCCCAAGTAGTTGTGTGTAGAGGTAGCTGAAATTTGAACAAAATATTCACTTTTAAGTACTGGTTAAAATGTGGAAAATATTGAAGGATTTTTTTAAATGTTTTTGATTTATCTGTTTAATGTTCACTGTACGTCGTGGTGCTTGGCATTTGAAGCGTATGACTTAATTTGATTGCAGAAAGAGGTTGTGTTAATTCCATAGTCGAATAAAGCTCTTTTTTTCCCCCCTCCTGTCAGGCTTCCTGTGTTTTTGCAGCACGTAGCACAATGATATTTTAGCTCTGAGTCCTTCAGCCATACTTTATTAAAGGCAAATAATAATTCCAATTGCCAAGATCAAATATTTGCCTTCCACTTATTTTGTCTAACATTCATTTAACATCTGCTCTTTTCATTGCCACTCCTATTACTAAGCTTGTTTGCAAAAATATTTGCCAAAAGAAGTGAATTCCAGAGGAAAGGATAGCTCCTTTTTCTCTCCCCTCATCTGCCCTCCTCACTCCTTAGATTTTGTGGGGGTTTGCCCCAGACACTGTATGACTAACATTTGCCATGAAGTCCCCTTTAATGTATTCTTTGTAGAAGATGTGATGAACATGTGTCAATCAGCACAACATCCATGTGATTCCTTCTTGCTCCAAGGGCCACTTTCCTGTACTTAAAACTTCAAGAAAACATTAGATGAATGATTTTCCTGTCCTTCATGGCAAATGGGTGCAGGTACAGGCTACAATCACAGAGTGAAGGTGAGTAGGCTCCATGTATTCCTTCTATACAGATCAGACAGTGCTCCTCAAATTTCAAATCCTAATGATCTTTAATCATATAATCCCTGACCCAAATCAGCTTCACCGTTCAGCTTAAATACTGACTTCCAACACCCACCTCTGTTATCTGTGCCAGCAAAATGAGAGTAGCAGTTCTCAACCTGTCTTTTTACATGTCCTGCCGTGGAGTGGGGTTTCAATCATAGAGGAATTGGACTGGATCATCAGCTCCTGTAAATCAGCATCTGTTGTCATAGCCATAGTGCTGGAAAGGACTTGGAGAATCATGTACTGCCTGCTCTGCAACTTGGCCTTTCCATGACAAGTGGTCTGTCTGAATTTCATGATTTAACCTTCTTGATTGTCTTCCAGATACACAAAATTTTATATGTGCCATATACACTTGTTATCCAGTTTTTCTCTCCGTTCTCCTGCTGCTGCATTGTCCCCTCTTTCTTTGATTTGGGCTGCCCATGGAGGCATAAATTCACAGATCTTTTTCAGCAGACCTTTTTCACTGGTACATGTTGTGATGCAAAAGCTCATGTTCTTGGAAGACATATTGCTTCCAGGCATGATTTTTCTTCCCAATGGGAGTTTTTTTTCATTATTTCAAATGGATTTGGCCCTCAGCTTATGTAGCAGAGGTAGCATATGCATTTGGATCTCAAGCAGACATGTGAGAGAAAGAGCCACAGGCAATGTTGAAGCAATTAAAAAAAAGGAAAGAAAAGCAGAGTGTAAATTTTACAGAGAGTGAACTTACAGGGAGTTATCAGCTTGCCATTGGAACCCCTGACAGGACATATTTCCTGGCATCATTCGTATTTCAGAGGCTGGAGGAATTCGCAGGCATGTTGTCCTGTGATGATGGTGTAGTGACTCCCTGCTCACACTCCTCTTTTCCCTGGGGCACCTGAGGACAGCCACTCCCCTTGGAACATACAGCAGGGGAAGCAGGCTAAAAGGGAGGCAGGCATCTTTTGCCCCCAGCCTTTTGGCTGACCCAATGAAAGATGTGATGTGACAAGACGAGTCAGATGCGATCAGATAACCCTCCACGACATGGATGCTGCCTGCGCCTGACTCACTATCACACCCCTCATCGGGATGGCAAGAGTCAAGCAATCCTTTGTGCTCTGGCTGTAGCAATCCAGACTGAGGGGAGGGATAGAAACTGCCCTTCACCCCCAGTGTGTCTGAAGATAGGACTTTCAAACAGGTCTGAAGAAATTAAGGGTCCATCCTTTCTTGCTTTCACTTGTTGAAGCTTCTCAATGTTCTATACAGACCACCTGGTTTTGGTTGCTATTTTTTGAACCCTTCACCAGCTAAGTGATTTCAGTGGGTTTATTCTGAAATACAAACAGTATCTGTCTGCACTGCAGAGTGGGGGCAGAGGTTGTTGTCTCTGCATTTGGAGGGCGTGTTTTTTCCTTTGCCCAGCCTTTGGAACTGTTTGGCTCATGTCAAACAAGCTCCCTAAGAGCAGACAGGTGTTACTCTACATGTTAAGTTCTCCCATGTTATGTGAAATTTGACAGTGGAAGGGGAAGACAACCATCTTGTGTCTCTCTGAAGACCTCAGGCAATTGGGTGATTCAATCCCCAAGGAAGCAGGTTCTTTGCTCCCATCTTGTGCAGTACAGCTTGCTTGCCAGATGAATGTGTGGCTATTTTGCCACCTTGTGAGCGAAGATGTTAGAAAAGTGGTGTAAGAGTTTATCTGCCCCCCTTGTTTTTACTAGGCAGAAGGCGCTGAACTTCTTCCATAGGCTTTCATTAAAATTCAGGCAAGCTTATTAGTATTCTGAAGTCTAATTATAACACACATGCAGATCACAGCCTAAGAACAGATGGGTCTCTCAGGTCTCCAGCCTGTTGCGAGAGTGGCCCTTGCTCAGTTGATGGCTTTGGGCTGATTCTTCAGTGAGGGGGCAGGACATAGTCCAGCAGCAGGTAGAATCCTAGAAAAGACATGTATTTTCCCCCATACTCAACATGACCAGTTGCTAGCATCACTGAATCATCCCTAGCTAGAATAAAAGGTTATTCAAAGCTCCAGTACTAAAGAGATGGTCAATTTTTTGAATGATTTGAGTCATTTCAGTTTCAAAATTGCAGAGGAGAGAGCTGTTGTAAGTGGGAGTGAGTTACAGGACTCTTTACCATGCTGGCCTACCTCCTAGAAGAGGCCAGCACCCACTAGCTGATGGTGTTTGGACTGCTAGCCTGTGGGAATTCTGCCATGGCCTTTGCTGCATGAACACTAGCTTTAAGCACAGAGGGGACTTTGGGAGGGTGCTGCAAATCTCCAGGCAAAGGAATGAGTGGAAACCTGCTCCTGTGTCATGGTTTCCAGCTGAGTGGAGCTGCTGTGGTGAGGCCAACTGGGCTTTTGCCTGCATCTCTCTAGCTCTGTCTGAGCCCTGGGACCACTGTGCTCTCTCCCTGTTGACTTCTACACTGTCAGCAAAACTTTCAGCCTGCGAAGGCATTATAGTAAACAGAAAACTTTAGCATACAAAACACAGTGAGAAGTTTATAAGGGAAATCCACAAAGCACAACAGGAGAGGCCAAGAGATGAAGCACTGTTACTGCTTCTGTTTACACTGCAGTGATGCCCTGGCCCCTCAGAAAGGCTCCAACTTCCCCCTGTGCAGACAAGAAGCACAAGTGGGTCTTGCCTTGTGGGCAGAATTGATCCACCCCAGCACCCACACCCAGTGCCCTTGGGCTGCAGGCCCAAAACCCACAGGTTTACCAGCTGTGGTTACAAGTAGACGCAGCGAGCAGAGTGTCTGTGAATACTGTTTGCACTGACAGCTCCTTCGGTAGAATTTCTCTGGGCTGGGTTGTCAGGTAGAGTCAAAAGAAGCCTGCTACTGTCAAAGCTGTAAAGAAGTACACTGTCAGGCTGGGAGGACCTGTTTCCTGCAGTGTGTACATCTAGAGCCTAATACAGGGAATGCAGCGTCTTCTCTGAGACTTTTAAGTGCAGCCACTATGTACAACAGCCATAATGAAGCCAAGTCATAAATCCAGCAATCTGGGACGGCTTTAGCTATGAATTCCTTATTATTTCCATATTCCTTTAATCCACAAAGTCATTAACAGAGCTCCAGAAAGTCATGAATATTTTCACCCTGTTTGTCAGAGAGGAGATAGATACTCTTTCAGACAAAACATTACAAGGAGCTACTAATGTTTCTAATTAAGGAGTGCTAGGTACAAGTTATTGTGAAAGTTAAGGCAGGACTAAATCCAGTGCTATCTTCAGTGGCTGTTTAATTCATCAGCAATATCAATAAGGGAGTGCAGAAGACAAAAAACAAAAAGCAGGTGACCTGAACACACACGCCCTACTTGCTGAAGCTGAACCAAGCACAAAGTCTGCAGGAAACCTCACAAATTCTGCAGGCACTGGCCTCTTGTCTGCCCTAAAGAAGTGAATTGTAGCCGTGCACAGGAGAGACGTTCTTTTTTATATGCTCATCCCACAGACACGGGTCCCATTCCTGACCCTGTGGTTCTCTTTACACTCACATCAAAATCCAACACTTTAGTGGCCAAGGTGTTGTCACACCTGACACATTAAAGATGTCCTCAGGATCATATATTGTGAGGGGACACTGAAGGCTGATGGAAATGTCTTATTTATTGAACTATGTCCTGCACATATTTAATAATTGCTTTCCTTTGACATTTCCTTTGTATGATCCCTCTTTTTTTTTTTTTTTTTTTTTTTCATTCTTTTTCTAAACTATGTTTATTGTCTTGACAAACAATGTCTCATGCTAAGGCTTTGTGGGTATGATTCTGAGGCCTTCTGAATCAGAAATCCAACAATTAACTGAATTGCAAAACGTAGCGCCAAAGGATATTAAGTTTATTATAATCCCTTTTGTCATTTGCTGTTGCTGCTGTAATTTCCTAATTGATTCTTGCTTCCTGCTGAGAAAAAAAAAACAACCCAACAACCCTACAGATCAATAAAAATAACAATTGGAAAGGCTGACAAAGGAAACTGCAAAGAAACAGACATCATATGTAGACAAACATCCGCCTACATAATGAATAATTGCACATTGTCAGTGCATGGATTTCTCCTTTTATTAGTAAAATATCTTTCGAAGGAAATGCATATTGCTTGTATTCTAGAAAAAAACTAGTTGGACTTTTCTGGTGGTGTAGAACAAAGGAATGTTAAAATGCCAGTGACAGCGGTGATCTCTTTTAGCTCCATTAACCCCTGTCAGGAGCTCTGAACCCAGAAGTTTTGCAGCTAAACAAAATGTGGTAGTGAAGTGACAGTGGAGGGAGGGAGCAAGAGAACTTGTGAGAAAAGCAATTACTTTCTGCAATCTACTAATTTAGTTCCACTTTCAATGGACATAGTTTTGGCTATGTTTTCAGCTCATCCTAGTTCTTACTGCTCTGCAGAACCCATGTAGTGATGGGGGAGTATCAGAATACCAGGTTTTAAAGGAGTGCTGCCTCTTCCCACCAAATTTGCCCTATATGCACGCTTTCTTTTGCAGCAAGGATAGTAAAACTTTCCCAGTTCCCTCAGATCTCACTTGAAAGGTGCCTATGCCAACTGAGCTCTCACCGTAGTGCAGTCATTGTGATACCTTGTGCTGCAAAGCATTCATCAGTTCCTCCTGTCGTTTGGAATATAAACCATGCCACATGATGCTACAGACTCTTTTAGGACACGAGGAGACAGGAGAGGTCTGGGAAAGGCCTTATGTGGCTGAAACATGCAAGCCTTAGCAATACACACTCTTGTAGAGCTGCTGTTATTTTGTTTAAGCTAGTGAGCTGTGTGCTGCTTGTTCAGCACCCAGTTTTGTGTCGCTCAGGCCCTGATCCAACTCCCAGGGGAGTCCCCAAGAGTATGCCTGCCTTGCACTTGAAAATGCATTTGCCTACTGTCGTGTGACCCACGCTCAGAAATGCCTATAGCCAGAACTCCAATGCCCAGTACTTGTTAACAGAGAGGAAGGAAGCCCTGTGGTTATTAAAAGACATTCTAATCTCAGCTTCTTCAAGGTGCAGTGCAGGCTTTGAGCTGTAGCCAGGCTGACAGGCAGTGAAGGGGATGGAACCTGCATGTGACTAAATGTGCTGGCATTTACTCTCAGCCCTTGTCTTCAGCCTGGAAATAGATCCACACCCAGGGATTGCTTCCACCTGCTACCTCCATCTCAAGCAATCGCCCCAGCACTATCCTTGGGAGTACTAAAACCTGCTTTACAACCAGCTGCAAAGTTTGAGGAAAGACTTTTACTCTGGTTTTCTATAGAGGAAACACCAGGGGAAACCTAAAGTTCATTGGCACCTTTGTGTGCAGCTTTAAAATAACAATAACAGTGGTAATGCTTTCTAATGTTAACTGTAATGCTTTAATAACATCTTACACTGGGGAAGGTCTGGAATCTCCAGTTATGGATCATGACCAACTTGAGATACACACTTTAGAAATGAAAAGAAACCAGTAGTAAGGACATGCAGGGATCTTTACTAGCGTGGAGATTCTGATGACTTTTTATTCCCTAGTTAGTAAGATAATTAAAACCCTCTGATTCTTACTGTTGATTTGCCATTAAGAAAGTGCAAAGTAGGATCTTACATATGCCTAGCTCTTTCATTCAGAGTCATGGTGGGCTATAGTATTCCTGTACAATCACAAGCATTTTGAAAGCATCCAAACCCTCATGGCCATGATCAATGGTCGTGTTCTGGGACTAGGGTGATTCTTTCTGTTTCATGAGATATATATGCATGGGGGAGAGAGATTCTGTTTTTAATCCTGCTTAAATTGATACGGTCTTTATAATTGTAGCTTTTCAAGCATTGATGACTAAAATTCGACTCCTAAATCTGTGTGCAAATGTCTAAAGAAAAGCAGGTTGGCTGGAGGCACCCTGCTCTCTGATGTGGGAGAGTGCTGGATGCCCAAGCGTGTAGGTAAGGCTGTAACTCAAAGGTATTCTTGCCTGAAGTGGTCACCAGAGAAAACAGATTAAAAGGTTAGAAATCTGACTTATTCAGTAATCACATTTTTCTCAACTGTCATATAAATATGTGAAAGCTTGAAACACGCAGATATGGAGGTAAGTGGAGGTCGGAAGAGTATCTGTTACAGACAGAACCTTAATTTGCTAAAACTCCGAACGGTGTGAGATACCTAAATACTGTTTTGGGGTGAGGATTCAGCTCAGGCAAGTCATTTGCAAGGTGTAATATTTTAGGGAATAGATTTATCTTTTCCCATCTAGTGTCTCAGCTGCAGCCTTGAGGGAAGCGTGCTCAGAAAAGCTGGGATATTGGTGAAGCATTCCTTTTCCTATCAGGCTGCAAATTGTGCAGTGCACTCTCAATAGTGTTGATTTTGCTGATACATCCTCCAGCGTTAGCAGTTGGCAACCTGAAGCAGAGAGCAAAATCAAATACGTGTATTTATCAACTGTGAAGTGTGTCCCAGCTCCTGGGACATCTCAGACAGAAACAGCTGAAGCTACAGAGCCTGAGATTTGGGATAAATGATGGAACATGGACAGAAAAGGAGATACAAATCAAAATGAACATCAACCTCAAAAGCTGCGCGGTCGCAGTGGATTTCACTTACTTCAGCAGGACTGGATTGCCCTCTGATTAGCTTTCCCCAGGCAGCAGTACACAAGATCTCTATATTTATTTAGCAACATTGGAAATTTGAAGTGTGGACATCATTCTGATCACCCAGGCTTAGCGCTGTGTTCTCTTATTGACTGCTTCTATTGCCCCTCACAGTCTATCTCCTTTTCTCCAGTGCTACATAACACATAAGGGTGCATTTACATTTTCTGAATGGACTAATCATGGCTCTCTGCTTTGATAAAGAATGTGCAGCCTCCCACATAACCACATGGAAACCAACAGGGAAGAGTAAACCAGAAATAAACCTGTTCTAGGGGGTTGAGAGAAAAATACCCACCAAGATAATTGGGAGGGATGTACAGAGATGAAGCAACTGAACACAGAGTCACATCTTAAAAAAAAAAAAAATTATAAAGCTAAAAATATCCAGATGAAGGACAGCAAGAGAAAACATGATTGAAGCGGAACAATTGGTAGAGGAGTTAATACTTATTAGCAATCATTTCAGATTGAATATAGGTTGGTTTTGTAACAGTACAGGGAATGATGCATTTGACAGGACTTAAACAATTGCCTCCCCCTTTCCCAAAGAATCTAGTGAACAACACCCTGGCACAAATGGATGAATCTCGTGTGCTCCTGAAGAGTTAGCCAAAGGAAATGCAGTTACTGAAAGTTTTTATTTGTAAAATGCAGTGAAGTTAGATAAAAAATAACCTTTCAAAGTCTTTCATCCCTATGTTCCAAATGTTTTAGCACTTAGAATACTGTCTTTTCTCCCGTAGCCTTAAAAAAAAGAACCCTTAGAAGTCAGGCAAAGTTCAAACCAGTGCAGTATCTTTTCTCCTGAGGTAGCCAAAGGCCATTGCCTGGGTAAGAGCATAAGAATGGAGCAAGTATATATGATATTTTTCTAAGTAGTCTCCCATCATCTTACTGTTTGCAGCTCAGGTATCTACTGAGCCTATGTGTGTTTTATGCATTTACTATTTATCAGTGGACTTTTCCCCTTGGGATTGAAATTGCCTGATTTCCCCTTGAACCTCAGTCAACAATACTTAGGAACATTCAGCCTCTAGACATCCTGTGGCAAGAAATTTACAGCTAAATGACATGCTATGTGAACATACTCCCTGTCCTATATATCCTTCCATTGAAATACCAGCTATGTGCATATGAGAAAGCAAACACTCACATCTAGATTCCTAAGTGTTCAGTAGAAATCTGTGCACAGAGGGTGAAATTGAAAAAGAGTTATTATCAAAGGAATGTAAGGCTCAGGAACCAAATCCATCTTACTCGTAGCTGAAGAGCTACAAATATTTGTGCATTTGAAGATGTTTCAAAGTTCCTTGTTTGTTTTAGGGAATTTGTGTGGAATCTTTGTTAAAGAACATTGCTAGTGAGAAAAACCGGTACACCTAGCACAAGGGTGTTAAAAACAAGTGAGCAAGTGCTTTGCAGAGATAGAGTATAAGGCTTAGAAATTAATTTCATGGTGTCATCCACTCACTGGAAATAGCAATGACCCACGTTTTCCAATTAATACAAGATTCTGCTTTCTTCTAGAGGAAGCTTGGTTTTTGTGTCCATCCAAATATTCCCTAAAGTTTCAGGGGTAGCTTCAGAAGATCGTAGAATCACAGAATATACTGAGTTGGAAGGGACTCATAAGGATCATTGAGTCCAACTCCTGACTCCACACAGGACCAGCCAAGTCAGAGCACGGGACTGAGGGCATCGTCCAGACGCTTCTTGAACCCAGCCCAGGTCGGGGCTGTGACCACTTCCCTGGGCAGCCTGTCCCAGTGCTTGACCACCCTCTCAGTAAAGAACCTCTTCCTAACATCCAACTTAAACCTCCCCTGTCACAGCTTCATACTGTTCCCTCAGGTTCTATCACTGGTGCCCAAAGAGAGGAGACCAGCACCTGCCCCTTCACGCCCCCTCATCAGGAAGCCACACACCATGGTGAGGTCTCCCCTCAGTCTCCTTTTCTCCAGCCTGAACAAACCAAGGGACTTCTGCCTCTGCTCGTGAGACTTCCCCTCCAGACCCTTCCCCATCCTCACTGCCCTAATGTAATGCCTTGGGCATCAAAGATGAGAAAGTCTAGGAGTAAGTCAGTTCATACCTGGTCCTCGAGATCTTTACAGTCACAGGGTAATTTGGTTGTTACATAGCACAGACCCTTGTTTGTCCAGTAGGATTAGAACAACCCATCCATCAGCCAGGCTTATTTTTTAATCCAGTGATGAACACGGAAGCATACCAGGTAATTATACTACCTTAGGGTAAATTGCAGCATGGAAAGAGCAATCCTCTGTGGCATTTTAAGATTCATCAAAATCCAAGCTCAAAATTTGAAGCTCAAATTTGAATTCCAAATTTTAAGTAAACAAAGGATGGGAGGGTGGAGATGTGCTGATTTAATAAAAAGCATGGATTTTAGAGCAACACCCCACTGCAAACAGTACTTTATGTACTTTAGGTAGTAGGCCTTTCCATCATTGAGGGGGAGCATCTTTGTCACAGGTCCTCACTGATCTGTCCCACTCGGTGTTCAGACCTTTTGACCCAGCTGCAGAGTACTGCCAGTCTCTTCTAGCTGCATTCACCAGCAGGTTTGTAACTGGCCTGTGCCTTGAGCCTTTGCTGAGGGTAGTAGTAGCCTGGGTCTGCTAGCCTGAAGAAGACTACACTGAACCAGTGACGAAGGGCCATTAAAGAAGAAACTGAGTATTTTTCCCAGGCAGGTGTCTTGTAATTCAGCAAAGCTGGGAAAGATTAGAGTGCAATCTTTGTGCTTGGTGCCCTTGCATGCAAGCAGTGCATGCAGAGTGAGTGGATGCCAAGCTGTGATTCCCTCCTGAGAGGAGCGCATATATGTAAGTCACCTCTGCTCTGCGGAGTGATGTGGATACAACCTACTCACTTCAGTGGGCATCATGATGATTTGGGACTGGGTGGTGGGAGGAGCATCAGCATGGGCATGATGGATGCTATGTGACCACTTACCTAATATAAATCACGACCTAGCCTGTCATACAGAGCACGAAAGTGACACAGAACCAAATGTAGAGGGAAAAGGAAGCTGCTCAGTTCTGGGAATGATCCATCTTAGCTACAACATAACCTGTGCAAACCATTAACTCAGCCTCACCTAGCTTTTGAGGGCTCTGAAGTCTGAAACAGGCACTTTTGCTTTATAAATGCTACAGTGTACCAATTTGCAACTCTGTTTTTCAAGAACACAAGCAATCTGGATGCCTGTGTGCCTGTAGAGGTGATATGCAAATGTAACTTGCCCAGAATGAGTTTACTGATGTGTGACTGCATGGCATGCATTCGGGTGGCATTCTGTGATCTGTGACACATCGTGTCAGGCAGCTTGCTTAATCCATGCCAGACAACTGCTCTGTGGCTGTCTTTAGAAATATTGAGGGGAAAGGGCCCAAACTCCCATCTTTGCAATTCTGCTGGCATATAGTTATTCCTCCTGATGTTACGACTTCAGATGACTGGGGGAGTTGAACCTGCCCTTCTCTCTCTGCCATATTTCCCTGCTGTGTAAGCAAAAAATAACCATGGGTACATACACCAGTGGAAAGGACTTTTATAAGAGCTCTGCTCAGAAGAATGGGAAGCAAAGAATAAAGGTTCTACTGTGGCATAATTTCTGTAGTATGGAACAGAAGTTAAACGGGGAAAAATAAAGCTACAGGGACAGTGCTGCTGACACTTCTTTGATGGAGCTAGCAACGTTGCCAATAGACTGTTCTGTTCTAGACTGCTCAGGCGACTCATGGACTTTTACTTCAAAAGAGAAAAAACCCCATATGCACAGGATTATGAATTCTTAAGAACATTATGTGGTTAAAGAAGAACAATTACGCAAAGCCCTGAAAATGTAAGAAATAACAAACCACACTATTTTGCAGCAAACTACATGTGTAACCTACTTGACCAGTTGTATTGTAATCTTGTGGCTGGTTATTTATGAAACATCCAGTTCTTTTTCTTTCTTATTTTGAACTCTACTTGATAGAACAGTGATTCATGCTCCACATGCTGTTAGCTCTGTGGCTCCATGCTTTGCATGTGGGAAAGTCAGGCTGAGAAACTTGAGAATTAACATGTGAGGATGTGTTATCTGTGGAGAAACCACCTACAATCAACAACTTTGAACAAAAATACTTCAGAACTGAACAGGACCCAACATAATTCAGGGTCTGCTTCCCTGCCCTAAATCCCCAGTTTCTACTGGTTCAGAAAGCCAGATGAAACTTACAACTGAAGGGCACTGGAAAAAATCTTACAGTACATACAGGAACAGTTCAGATCTCCTTTATGCAACAGAAGTTACTGGAGACCTCACACAAAATCTACTTGCAACATCCAGAGAAGTTTCTAGGTGTTGAGATTTTTCTGAGATATTTCTTTCCAGGGCTGCTTTGGGAAAAGGTGTCAGCTCTCATGCCCTTCACTGGGAAAGATTGTTCAAGATCAAGCCTGGTGCTGAGAAGTACATTTTAAGGGGATGCAAGTTTTGCAGTATGTAAAAAAAAAAGTGTCATAAGAGGGAAAAAAATAAAAGGGGGGGGTGTCTCTCAAAATATTTCACTGAACAGTCTCATTCTTTGGGGAAATGGAAAATATCTACATTATATCCTATCTACACATCCTCCTCCTACGGTTTTCCCTGTCACTCTACTTCCATTCAGTCTATGCAAGAGTCAATGTTAAACATCAACGTTCTAAAAATTATCCCAGCTTCTTAGCAGCTCTAAATACTTATTTAGCCTTTAATAACAATCACTGGTTGACTTGCAGTTAGTGTTTTAGAAGGAAAAATAAGACAGTCTGACTTTTTAAATTTGAAAACTCACTTTCCCCTTACTCTGTTTCAGAAGAGAGCAGCTGAATGGATCATTTGGTATGCTGAATGATGTTTTCTTTTCCTACTGTATTTATTTACATTGCTAGGCAGAGCAACTGCTACTGTCTCTATTCCCTTACCAGGGTACTCCCAACGTTTGTAGTTCTTGAAGCAAAGGCACCAACACGTATCACTTACCTTCAAGCCATATGAATCTCTTGGGGCAGAAGTGGCAGGACTTTGTGCCCAATATATCCAAAATACCACAACTCTCCACCGTGGCTTTTCTCCAGGTCTCCCCAGCTTCCAAGCAGAGTTTTTGGTATTCACTATTCACGCACAAGCAGAGGAGCAGGAAGAAAGGGATGAAAACATCACCTGCCTGACCCCTGCAAAGCGGGACTCCCGCAGATGGGACTTGCTGTGATTAACCCTAAGCTGGGCTAGCAACTGCTAGAACTTCAAGAGCTCAGGGGAGCGGGTTAGCTTCCTGGGAAGAGGCGATGCTGGAGCAGAGCTCTCCCGCAGTCACTCGCTGTCCGTTCCGTTCAGCATATCGCTGGGTGGAAAAGCATCAGCAGCTCCGTCTCCATTTCCCAGAGCCCAGGTTTGGCTAGCTGGCAATCGGAGCCGCCCTTTCCTCCCACGACGAGATCCCAACAACCTGTTTCCACTACAGCTGCCTTCGCTGGGGTGCGATTCCCAGCAGCGCTCCCCTTCCTGCCTCGCCTCCTTGGGGATGGGGATGGGGATGGGGGGGAGGGGGGCAAAGTTTCCTCCCCCGAATCCCCTCGACTCACGCCGGGGAGAAGTCGCTCCCTGGAGGTGATGGGCGGCTCCTCTACCCCCGGGGCTGCGGGACGAGGTGCTCCGGCGGCTGCGTGGCGGGGGAAGGGGAGGGGGGGGGCGGGGGGTGGGGGGTGGGGGGCAGGAGGTGGCTTCAGCACCGGGAGCCGGACAGCGCCGGAGCGGGATGCGGGAAGCGGGGAGGCGGTAGGAGCCGAGCGCGGCCCGGGGATGCTCGCAGGGAGGCAGCCGCTCCCGCCGCAGCCCCGGAACAGGAGCAGCCCCCACCCCGAAGGAAAAGCTCCGATGGGGATGAGCCTCTTTTCCCCCTCCCGGCCGCCCTGCACGGCGCACGGCTGCCGGCTCGGTGCTAGCGGGGAGGGGGGGAATGGGGCAGGCAGCCCGCAGCCTCCTCACGCACTCCGGGGAGAGGGACGATCGCTGCCCTGCGGGGTCTGGGGATGCTGCCCCTGCAGATGCCCGGGTCTGTGCAGCTCTCTCGGGTATGGAAGCAGGAAATATGTGGAATGGCCCTCCAGTTAGGCTAGAGTAGGGTAGAATAGGCTAGGCTAGGATAGAATAGGATAGGATAGGATAAAATAGGCTAGGCTAGGTTAGGCTAGAGTAGGGTAGAATAGGCTAGGCTAGGCTAGGATAGATTAGGATAGGATAAAATAGGTTAGGCTAGGCTAGGCTAGAATAGGATAGGATAGAATAGGCTAGGCTAGGCTAGGAAGGCAGAAAACCCCGAGTAAGGAAGCTGACTGTAAACAGCTGGTATAGTTTCTTTGTAAAGAAACGGGTCAGTACCAAAGGGGGACATCGCTCACACTCACCTCCATTCCTCCCCAGCAGAGCAGTCCCAGTACAGCCCTGTGTCCCTGCTAACTGCCCAGGCTACAATTCTCAGCAGTTCTCCTGGTTTAACAACTCTCTGTAACGGTAAACAGATCTCTCTGCAATTCAAATGCTGAGAAAAACCATTTCCTGATAGGATGATGAAAGTGTAGCTGCAGTTGCAATATTTTAATATCTTCTTATATTAATGTCTTTAATACCACTTAATTTTCAAAGCACTGAGAGTCCATAAGGTGAAGGGTGTTTCCTAAGAGAGCTTTCTTCCAGAAGTGGCTTGATTCTCTTTTCTGAATGTGCTTTTTGTAATACCAAATAACACTAGCCAAAGAGAAAACAGAATGAAACCCATCTTTGGGGTTAGGTTTTTAAAAAGATCTGATTTCTGGAGGGTTTTTCTGCCAGGGAGTGGGCCTAGAATATTGCTTTCAACCTTTTCTGACTGTGGAACCCTAAACATTTTAAAGCAGAGGTACTGACCCCTTTAGGACATTGCATACATGAATTGCTGTGAAATACACATGAGCTTCTCTGAGTCATCTTCAGTGTTAAAGAGAAAACTTCCAAGTGTTATTGAAATAGTTTGCTTCTTTACCCATGTAACTTTACACCATGAGTGTTGTGGTGCCAGGGTAGTCAAAAGAATACTAGACCTGATGCCTTTAGCCCAGAGCCCAGAAACAGTCACAGGAATGGCTGTAACATTGCAGTAACCTGGAATTATTCCCCTGAAGTGCCAAACTCTTGCTCAGCACCAGAAGAAAAAGCATCATGCATCATTGCTTTGGTATATCTAGATCATTGGTTTCTCCTGGAAAGCACTGGACAGGAAAGTTTTAGTGCATGTGACATTTTGAATAAATACATTTCTTTAGTGGATGGATAAAACTTCTTGGAGATGTTTAAGCTTCCTTTGAGGCCAAGAAGAATCTTGCCTTCCCTTAGTCTCCTTTGCCTTCCAGTTGTATCATAAATGGGCTTCCCATCCAGTTATCTATAAGAAAATCGAATACACTCCAAGTCAGGAACACAGTGATTTAGTAATGAATAAGCAGGGCAGCTATTTAATGGACGAGCTCTGAGTCTCACTGACTCTTTGCCATCTGCATAGGCCTTTAGATTTACAGTGAGGATGTGTTTAACTGCTTGTAAGAGTCATATCTCTGTGTTGCTGCCACCACAGCTTTTCAGTCCTACTAGAGAAAACAGCTGTTATCCTGTCTGCCAGAAAACTATGAATTAAAGCAGTGGCTGGTCTGCTGGAAGATAGTGTTACATAGCACATCTCTTGCCTTGCTAGAAATGCATTGGTCTGTAACGTGAAGAACTACACCCTCAGCTGATGAAAACTGCAAGACACTTTTTTTTTGGGGGGGTGGTGTAGCTGTCCTTATGAAGTTATAAGTGAGATTCATTTCCCTTGAATTTTGTATCAAGAATTTCAATAAATGCCCTAGAGTTAGATGAATCATGGGGGAGAATAAAGCACAATAACAAGAAAAACTGACATAGAATAAAAAAAGCCTCCAACCCTGAACCTGAAGCCAAAATAAAATGAAACTTCAAAACCACAAGTATAACCTTATAAGAAGCAAAATCTCTCCCCCCCATGCCAACCCCCCAGTGCATTTCTGTTTTGTGATTGTTCACTGAGTAAGCTCTGTGGGTAGCTCTTTGGTTAAAGGCTGTTCAACAGCAGCTTTCTGCAAGTTGACAGCTCTGGAGAGCTGTTACTGGTTAATTTGGAGTAGACACATTATTCCTAGGACATAGCTCCTCTTTGATTTTAGGGACATAAACAAGTGAAGTACAGTTCCTGGGGCAAATATCATGAGGATTATGCAGTATTTCCTCACTGTGCATTCTCTCTTTTTGCTTCTTTAACAGAAAACATAGCCACCTGAACAGCACTGGAAGATAAGATGCCTCCTTTCTCTGCACCATGACACTGAAAAAGTAAAATGGCAGTGCAAAATCAGTCATCAAGATCCTCAAAACAAGACAGCTTATTATTTTACTGTTCTATCACATTCTGCTGGTGTGAAAAGCTTTGAAGAAAAAGATTGGGTCTTGACTGACAGCTTTATTTCTCTGATGCAAGGAATACTCAGCCAGAAAGGCAGAAGAGGAAATGTTTCTCACTCCACTGAGGACAAGACAGAGGTTTCTTTGGGTCCAGTCCAGAACTGTAGGATGAGCTTTACTGTGACTTTATCACAACTTTGTTGCCTTCTGTGTCAGGCCCATCACTTTGGCTTTGCCTTTCCAGCATCAACATTCAGTAAATATAAAAATAAAGAAGATTTTCAGAGCAAAGTACTTCAGTGTACAGAGTTCCTCCTCAAACATTAAAAAAAAAAACCCAACCCAAACCCCTTTACCTGAATTAATTGATACATCACACACACTTGTCTGTGATGCTCAGATCTCATATAAAGTGTGCCCCATGAAAACTAACACAGAGTAGTGTGGAACTCTCCCAGATACAGTGTGGGACTATCTGTTAGCTCACAGGCGTTGCTAAACATCTTGTTCAATGGACTGGTTCTGCAGGCTCCTAAGAGATGTCATTCTTCCAAGGGTCAGTGCCATGCAGGTTAGGAGGAAAGTCAGAGAAATGCAATAACAAACCCATGTTATCCAACCCCAGCAACTCCTGCTTAAAGCTCCCTGCAGCCAACACTGCTAGATTTAGCAACTGAGACCCCAAGTCAAGGGCCAAAATGTCAGTCCCACTTCCTCATGCACTGCCTAATTACAGTTCAGACTGCCATTCTTTCTTAATCTCTTTACCAGCACCCACTAGCAGCTAGACTACCTGCAGAAAGGTCAAGGTGGATCCACGTGCAAACCTGAATGGAAGTTGGCAGGACTCCTCTCTTCCTTCATGGAGGACTGCTGCAAGTCATTTGGCTGGATGCTGTGCCACCTTTATTATAAAAACATCCATCAGCAGAGGGGTGGCAGCAGGGACAGGGAGGGGATTGTCCCTCTCTGCTCTGCCCTGGGGAGGCCCCAGCTGGAGTCCTGTGTCCAGAGCTGGGGCCCCAGGACAAGAGAGATGTGGGACTGGTGGAGAGGGGTCAGAGGAGCCACGGAGGGGATCAGAGGGCTGGAGCAGCTCCCCTATGGAGAAAGGCTGAGGGAGCTGGGCTGGGTCAGCCTGGAGAAGAGAAGGCTGTGGGGGGACCTCATTGCAGCCTGCCAGTCCCTGAAGGGAGCAGAGGAACAGGAGGGGAATCAGCTTGTTAAAAGGGTAGACAATGGCAGGACAAGGGGGATGGAGTGAAGCTGGAGGAGGGATTGCTATTAGGGGGAAGTTCTTTGCAGAGAGAGTGGTGAGGGGCTGGCAGGGGCTGCCCAGAGAGGGGGTGGGTGTCCCATCCCTGGGGGTGTTGAAGGCCAGGTTGGCTGGGGCCCTGGGCAACCTTGTGTAGCTCCAGGCCTGGAGGTTGGTGTCCCTGCCTGTGGCAGGGGGTTGGAGCTCTGTGATCCCTGGGGTCCCTTCCAACCCATGCCATTCTATGATTCTATGATTCTATGAATAGCACATCAGCATTTTTTTGCAAAAGATGCTGTCTCTCAGAGTAAACCTATATCTGATTTCTCAATAAAAGACTTGGAGCTCAGAAAGGCAGATTACTCATAATGAGCCTTGTGAACTTGAGTGCTCTGCACTTTTTTCTTCTATTCTGCCAAAACAAGTAACATTACTAGACTCTTACTTCCACTCACTTCTAGTGTAGAGGGAGTCTTCCCTTTCTTCAGCAGAAGAGGCACACAGAATTATTAGGGTCAGAATTAGCTGCTGGGAAATCACTACCGCTGTGCCTTGCACTGTTGCATGAAAGAGAGATAGTCCTGCCAGAGGAAGTACCCACTACCTGTTACAGGCTTGCCTTTCTTTGCATGATACTATACCTAACCTTGGGAAATTCAAGCTGTTGACATAGCTGTAGACACTGTTTTAAGCAGTGACACAGAGTCATAATCCAACAGGAAGTTTCCCATCAAAATGCTGTGCTTTTAAAAGAGTAAGTTAGTGATAAGGTATAAAAATGATGGGCTGCACCTGACATGATCTGAAGGTCTGGTCTGATGGTTTCTGAAGTACTTTGTGTTTCCTTTTATTGTAATCTAACAGGACATACTGGAATATGAAGGAGACATAGCTTGGAAGACACAGTTTTTCCTGTGATGTAAACTAATGGTAATACCTTGTTACTGACTCAACCCAGCACATTAATAGCCCTTTTAATGGGGCTGATGGGTGTGGCTTGCTCTTTTATTGGTGTAAATTCCAAGGAATCGTCCCTCTAGATGAGAGAATTCACATCTTTGGATCCCTGAGAGCTATAGAAAGAGGTACCAGTGTGGGCCATCATTGGGTCTGCTGGCGTGGAGCCTCTGTGGGTTCAGCAACTGTGTCGTGTGTTGTATTTTCACCCAGTTCCTGCGATCCTAAAAGAGGTAGAGTTCCTAAAACACGTGTTGAGTTTTCAGTGGGTTTGAGCTGAAATACAACCTAGTCACGGAACACTGGAAATTACTGAACTGGTTCATTTCCAAGGTAGGAAATCAATAGTCTTTTGCGTGAAATTTCTTCAGAAACCAAGATGGATATTGATACCTCTCTGGAAAGGAAATGAATTCTCATCTTCTGATATCTTTTCCAAAGATGGGCTAGGAGAATGCTAGTTTCTCCTGTGAATAAGAAGTCAATAGTGAGTTCAAAATATTTTTTTCCAAAAGCAGTGCAGCAGGAAGCGGTGATATTAGGAAGAGGATTGAAAAAAGGGAACTCTGACCTGCCTCTGCCATGGTAGGGCAAAATAAAAGCTTTTGCCTTTTCTCTGTCTTAGTCTGAAGTTAGGATAATCAGTCATTTAGGTAGAGAATGCAGATTGGGCTGAATCATGGCTGGACCATGGTATTCCTGTTTCAGTGAATAAAGTCTGTCTTCTTGCAGACAAATTTATTGCTAAATACTTGAACTGGACAATATGACTTCAACTGCCCTGCATGCCATTATTGAGTAGCCTGACACAATCAACTATAGATGGCTAAATTTGACCCTGCTGTCTTAAGCTGAGGGCTCTGAAAAATTTAAAATACCGTGTAAGAGCAAGTACGGTGAACACATTGCCATTCATCTCTCTGCCATGGATTTCCTTCCTGTGGCATGAGAATAAGGAAGCTAACACCCTGAATTTAATGCACAGGGTAGTCTGAAGACTTTCTTAACTCCAGTTTGTTTATTATAATATCCCTCGTTCTAGAAGATTGAGCTTTGGTGGTTTCTCTTGGAATCATTTACTCTTTCTTATAGTTGCTTTTATTCTCTAACGTGGTCAATTCAATTCCCACAGGAGGCCTGACTGAGGAAACACTATTAGTGCACATTCAAATAAAATCAAATCCACCGTACCTGTGTTAAAAAACCATTGCCTGAGCTCTCTAGAGAGCAAAGCCAGCATTGCAGTGGAGTGTCAATAATAATTTGTGAGTGAATAAAATATTGAAATATGCCTGCTGAAGCACACACTTCTTAATTGTCCAGGTGGCTTTTTGGAAACTAAAACCTTAGTTAATATCCTTCATGGTGTCACCATTGTTCTTCACCAGTTGGTGCCTTTTGTGGTGGATACTCATCTCACTGAATGCAATATTATTCATGTCAGATAAGGACAAGACTATGATGGTTTAGAAGCACCTCTCTAGGTGCAGCTTATGAATTCTGATTAACCTTAGGAAAATTCAGTACCTCGATACTCCAGCATCAGTGGAGTTGATCAGGTGCTGTCAGAGCCATGTCACACACTCTTCACATCAGGGAAGCAGGGAAATGCTAAACTGTGATGGCCCCCATTCACTTGGAGACACTTGCAGAGCACGTGTAGAAATGTCCAAAATTTTGAATGCCAGCTAGGTTATTTTTAAAAAGAGAAGAAGAAGAGTCTTCCTATTCTCTCCATCTCTTTCTCTGGTGCTTTTTCTCTGCTAACAAAGGCCCTTGGGAGCCTTGAGTGTTGGCAATCAGCTTGGAAAAATTCACCTGGATTGCAAGAGCCTCTTTTCTGCCTTTTTTTTTTCCACCTCCTTGTTATTTCTCCAAAGCTCAGAAGCCATTAGAGACAGGTAATTAAAGTTAATTGTGATTGCTCAATGAGGCAACAGCCCCCCCACTGACATGGCCTCAGGGTGCCTCTGGCTTACATATGGCTGCTGAGTGGAATGGGCACACTTCAGAGTGCCAAGCCTAAAGAAACACCTTTCTCTCCAAGTCACCATAGCCCCATGCCAGCCTCCTCTATATTCAGCCACAGGCACTGCGTTTGGACACAAAGAGTGCACCCTGCTTCTCTGTGTGCTCTCTCTGTTCACAGAGGAGATGGGCAATCAATCTCCTCTTTGTCCCCCAGGAGACTCCATCTGCATCCTGATCAAGTCAGACCATGTGGTTAGCACCCAACAAAGTTAGGAGGAAGGCTAAGGGTGCTGGACTGGCACTGAGAAAAATAACAGCTCTGTAAGACAAGCCATAGTAGCTACGACAGCATTAGGAATCAGGGGAGTTGGGATTTCTCCAGGTTTTTCATGCCTACTTCCCATGGCCAGCTGTGACAGATCTATGGTAGAGCCTCTGGTACTGATCAATACCTCAGCTGCAAGCTTTCTTCCCCAAGGCAGAGGAGGCTGACAACACTTTGATGGAAGATCACAGACTATCCTGACACATTCCACAGTTCTGTGTCAAATCCAAAGCTGACTTCTGCCCCTCTGCCCATCCAGACCTCACTGGGAATTTTGCTCTGTTGCCCCTCTTGGACACATCATGATTTCAGAAGCATGTGCACCAAATAACCTGTCTTGGTCTCTGATGGGGAGGAAGAAAAACAAACAAACAAACATTTCTATAGAGTCCTTAAAATAGCTAATTTAACATCATTATGGGCTGGTGTAGTGGCTCTTCCATGGACAATGTAAAGGGAGGCAGTGTTTTGATGGCACTTTGCCCTGCTGATAGCAAGTGCATCAGCTCTTGCTGACGGGTGGGTGAATTGCTGGATTCTGGGCAGCCCACGTTGAAAATGAGGCCCAAAAAATTCGATGTAAATTCCATTCTGACACCACAATGAATGTCTGATGGTGATGTTAAGTTGCCACTAGGCAAGCTATACATAGTGCCAAATTCAGCCTCATAATAAATAGTCATCTACAGTGAGTTTTTCCTTCCTAATTAAAAACAGAGCCACAGCCAGTCCCAGGTAATGAAGGAGCCAGTAAATCTGATTAGACAAAACAAAGTCACTGGTTAGACCCTTATTTGCAAGGAGAAGTGATCAACAAAGGCTACAGCAGTGAACATTTATCAGTACCTGGCAAAGGGAAGCAGCTTTGCCTTGTTGTTCTGCAGTCAAGGGTCAAACTGTTTACTTCACGGACTGGTTTAGGAGAAGCCTGTTCCCTTCCTGCCTGCTTCACAGCCAAGTGTACTAACTAATGCACTCCCTGGTGAAGCTGACTCTTTTCTGGATTGCAGTGATCTTTTTCCAAGCCTTAGCTCCCTGCCTTCCCCATGTTTTACAGAGGGCGCTCTGCGAGCTCATTTTCAGCAATGAGATTCACAAGCCACCTGGATCTTCTTTGCAGTTAGGGAAATAATTACTTTACGCAATATAATTTGCTTAAAACCATGACAGTTTTAACTATAGTTTAAGGCTAAATGACTGTTCAGCAAGACAGCTGGTAAAATTCACCCTGTAATAAGACTGAAGCAATGTAAACAAGCCCAGCCCATTTAGGGCTCTGAGTTAATATAGATGTCAGATCCTTCTTTCAATATCTCTAAATTTCCCAAACCAACAGACATTTTCCTCCTTTATAAATGTATTTATAGTAGATCCCATCCTTTATCACCCAAGCCCACAACATATCTGTCCTAAATCCCTATAACTGATCATGTTTCAATATAAACTAACCTCGGAAGAAACATCATCCCAATTTCTTTAAATACTACAGGCACCTATGACACAAGGTAATGAAGCACTCCTGCAGCAGCATAGCTTTAGGAAGCTCCAGGCCTGGCTCTCTTGGGCCTCTAAGCATGGCTGTTCTGAAGAAGCAGTCTGAAGCAGCCAAAACCAATAGTGCTTTGGTCTTTAAGATAAAACATGCCCTGGGACCTGTCACTCTGCTCTGCTGGGCATGTGTAGTGGCGCTGCTCTGCTTAAATGTGTTATCTGAGTTTACCTTCTGTTATGCACCCAGTCATGATAAGGAGCTCATTTTAAAAGCCCCCCTGAGGAGGAGCAATCCTTGCTGGATATTGACATAAGGGCGTTATCTGCAGAAAGGCAAGGTGATGTTTGTGTGTGAGGTAATCATGTGCTCACACGCCCTGTTGGGGACCTTAGGGAACTAGACCTAGCTAAGGGTGACAACCGACTCAGATTTAGGCAGGGGGGACTGGAAGAGTTTTTCAGCCCTGGATACAGGAATATGAACAAGTTGGGGGCTCAGCACTTGAGCTCAAGTTTGCTTGTATCAGCAGAGACGTTGCTATTCACTTCCTTATGCTGGGCATAGGGCAATTTGAGTGTCTGAATCTGGCAGAAGGCAGAATACTGGGCAAGTGGATCACACTTGTAGAGAAACCGAGTCAAATCATTGAAAACTAAACCCCATTTTCTGCAGGCAATTCTAATTTAAATCACAACCAGTAGGGAAGTATCTCTGGGGGCTGATGTCCTCTATGCTACTCAGTTAATAGCACTGATACAACTGCAATTATGGAGATAAAGCTCAAAATTCATTTCCAGTCACTTGAGTTGTAGTGATTTATTGTTTGGTAATTATCTTGCTGGAGTCTTGAGGATGAAATAATCTCCCCTATTTACATAATCAAGGCACCAAAGTCTTTAGAGCAGAGCATGCTATCAGCAGATGGCTCTACCATGTGTGGCAGGATCCCTGATTTTTTATAGCTCATCTTGCATCCAATCTGGGTATATATTTGCCTGCAGCAAAAGTTTACTATCTTCTCCTAATTAAGTGTAATTTACATTAATATAGAGAGCTCTTTGTGCATTACTGCCAGGCTCCTGAAATCCCGTTCAGTGCCAGCCCTGACCCATCCTTGTAGCTGAACAAGTGCTCTAAGACCACTGTAGTCCCAGGTGCTTTGCAGTCAAGGTAGCGTCTCAAACCCCCTATAAGCAGGGATGGGGGAGCCTCTTGGGTGCTGCTTTCCATTGTAACTTTTTTCTAGGCTACAGAAACTATGTAGGCTAGGACTTACTTACATTTTATTATCTTTTTTCCCATGTTGAACAGGAAAAGAGAAATATTTGTCCTCATAGTGTTCTTCATATTACAGTGTCAGTGAAAAACAGGTTTTTTTAATGTGTATGTATAATGCATCTGTTATCTTGGAAGAAGTTCTGTTTCCAGTTCATGCAGTTCAGCACCTGAGATTCTTGGGGAATGTTACCTGTTGTTTTTTCCATTCACTGGAAACTTCTTTTTATAATTAAATTTACTCTTCTGAATAGTGGAACATCTTATATCTGAATTTCTGTTAATTTATTATGTAACTTATAGTAGAGCAGGTGCATTCATACTACCAGGTTGATTCCAGTGAGAACTGGCAGCTGCATTGTCTGCTCTTCTACCTATTCACCATCTTCTATGCAGTTAGGAGTTCTTCAGATTTACTTCAAGTTGGGCTGCTGGGGCCATAAGGGTGTTGGGAAGAAACAAATGGATAAATAATCATTCCCTTCATTGATAGATCCATGCAAAGGTGTTTGTACTGAGGGGTGGAGCTTGTAAATATAGGCAAGTTTCAAAGTTGCAGCAACAATTTTCACAGCTGTCGGCTTTGCCTAAGTGTGAAAGGGCAGAAAATCCCAGATAATCCTCTTGGTAGGAAAGCTTTAAAATCAACATCAGCAGAAAGAGATGACCCTGCTCACCACCACACGTTTCAGCAGCAGACTCTTATGAATATGGAAATGTGCTGCTTTTTTGGGGGGCTGTTTTCTGCCTTTTCAACATGGCTTCAGGCACTGCCACGTGACATTGCCTTCTGGGTGTGACCTTTGCCACCTGGGGACACTCCTGCTTGGTGTGAGCGTAAGAATCACAGAATCATAGGGGTTGGGAGGGACCTCCAGAGCCCATCAGGTCCATCCTCCTGCCAAAGCAGGGTCCCCAGGACAGGGCACACAGGGCGGTGTCCAGACGGGGCTGGAATCTCTCCAGAGAAGGAGACTCCACACCCCCTGGACAGCCTGGCCCAGGGCTCCCTCACCCTCACTGGGGAAAAGGTCTTCCCCACATTGGGGGGAACTCCCTGGGCTCCAACTTGAGCCCATCGCCCCTTGTCCTGTCCCCACAGACACTGAGCAGAGGCTGCCCATGTCCCCCTGTGTCCCACCCTTCAGATCTTTATCCCCAGTGCTCAGATCCCCTCTCAGGCTGCTTCTCTGCAGGCTGAACAGCCCCAGCTCCCTCAGCCTTTCCTGCCAGGGGAGATGCTCCAGGCCCTTCCTCCCCTTCGTAGCCTCCTCTGGACTCTCTCCAGGAGATCCCTGGCTGGTTGATCCCAGGGAGCCCAGCACTGGACACACTGCTGCAGGTGGGGCCTGAGCAGGGCAGAGCAGAGGGGAGGATCCCCTCCTGTGACCTGCTGGCCACGCTCCTCTTGCTGCCCCCAGGATCCCATTGGCCCTCTAGGATAGAGCACTAAACTTCAGAAGTATTGCTTCGTGCTCTACAAGTATGTCCTTGGTGTTCCATTGCCTTTGGTATACCGCATTCCTTTCCAATGCCATGTAGTGGTTTGCAAAGAAAGCAAAAGCTTGTACACCACCACGCTTTGGTGTATAATGGTTCATTTCTGTGATTCTCCAGGTCATGTACTTGCCAGGCAGCAGAGGAAATCAATGGCAATGCAGGAACCGGCGTAAGGCAGTTCATGGTTTGTACAAAGCTTAATGAAGTAAGGGGGACCTCATTGCAGCCTGCCAGTCCCTGAAGGGAGCAGAGGAACAGGAGGGGAATCAGCTTTTTTAAAGTGTAGACAGTGGTAGGACAAGGGGGATGGAGTGAAGCTAAAGGAAGGAAGGTTTAGATTGGATATTAGGGGGAAGTTCTTTGCAGAGAGAGTGGTGAGGGGCTGGCAGGGGCTGCCCAGAGAGGGGGTGGGTGCCCCGTCCCTGGGGGTGTTGAAGGCCAGGTTGGCTGGGGCCCTGGGCAACCTTGTGTAGCTCCAGGCCTGGAGGTTGGTGTCCCTGCCTGTGGCAGGGGGTTGGAGCTCTGTGACCCTTGGGGTCCCTTCCAACCCAGACCATTCTATGATTCTATGATTTTAATAAACTACATCATGCCCTTAAAAATAAAAAGGCATTTCCATCTTTTCCATCTTTCTTGGAGTAAATAAAGCAGAGGGATGGCTCATAAATTGCAGGAAATTAAACTGTTCCTTTTATTTTGTAAGTTGGCAATGGGGAAAAAGATGTAGGGGATTGTATCAAAGCAAAATCGCATCTGTGAAGTTTCACAAGTCCCCCCTGAGGATGGAGCTTTCCCTACTGCAGGCATGGAGCAACTGCTTGGAGGAGGGCTTGCAGAAAGCTACAGCAAAATGCGGGATGGAGTACTGTCCCTGGAGTTGCATAGGAATTATGAACTAATACAGCAGTTTCTCTTATACAATACTGTTCTCTCAGATGCAGCAATACCCTCTGAGTTGAACTGATTTAGTTATCACATCTGAAATCCCAGGTATTTACAAATAGAGCCTCCACCCACCTGACCATGGACTGGGCAACAGAAATTAAATTAAGCCTATCTCCATGTTCACTTTTTCTCTACATCAACCTATACTTACTAAAACAGATTCTTCTGTCTCCCTTTGCCTTCACATTAGCTCTGTCCTTTTTCCAGATAGACCTTCTACTGTTGAAATATCTTGATAACCTTTGGCCCAGAAGTTTGGCAGGATTCCTTATTATTTGATAGAGCTGTTCTTTTGTCTTGTCTTTTTTGGTATCCCACTTCTAGATAGTGCAGGCTGTGGTGGTTTGGTTTTGCTGGGGTTGGAGTTTTTTTTCTAATATAAGGGTTTTTTCTTTGACAGAATTCAAAAAAACGCCCCTTAAAACAGAGGGCTTCTGTCAAAGTGGTAGTCTGATTGTACAACTGTGGAGAAGAAATGATACAAAAAATCTTGATACAATTTATAAAAGAAAGCTATTTTTCTGAGGGCAGGATTCCAGCTTGTCACTAGATTAAAAACCATACATATAAAAGGCTTGGAATTGTGTTTCAAAATGACATTTTGACTTGACATTTCTGAGCCTTGTAACTCTGTGCCTAAAAAATGACACTAGCACTTTTCAGCTGCCTTTAACACTGGTTTTATACCAATAATTACCACCACCTTGTAATTATCTGAGTGTTCTGAATGTCTCTCTGCCTGTCATCACATCATTGGGGCTGTTCACATGAATGTGTGAGCGTTCATGTCTTCTTACTTGCCTGAAGTCTTGGAGTTGTCCCTTTCTTGATTCAAACATTTGGTAAGACCATGGCATACGAAGCAGCACTTGGTAAAAACTCCCTAGGCCTCACCATCTGAATGGGAATTCCTGTGAAACTCATTCAGGGATATTTTGTCTGTATGATTTTATGGAGTATGGAGAGAATCATAGAATCACAGAATGGCATGTGTTGGAAGGGACCCCAAGGGTCCCAGAGCTCCAAGCCCCTGCCACAGGCAGGGACACCAACCTCCAGGCCTGGAGCTACACAAGGTTGCCCAGGGCCCCAGCCAACCTGGCCTTCAACACCCCCAGGGATGGGGCACCCACCCCTTCTCTGGGCAGCCCCTGCCAGCCCCTCACCACTCTCTCTGCAAAGAACTTCCCCCTAATATCTCATCTAACCCTTCCTTAATAAAACCATAGAACCTTCCTTCCTTCATAGAACCATAGAACAATCTGGGTTGGAAGGGACCCCAAGGATCATAGAGTTCCAACCAAGGGGGCAGGGACAAGCACACTGACCAAACAACCTTTTTCAAGTTTAATTTTTAATTATGTTTTTAAGTAGGGGGTGGGGGGAACTGTCATAGAAATGATGCCTTCTAATTGTCACACAAAATTAAGTGCCATGTTCATGCTCCTATTGTTGCTGCCTTTGCCTTACAATGTGGATAGCTCTTGTGAGTGCAGCATCTTCTTGTGCTAATGCAGCCTCTGAAATGCAAAGCATTTGTGCTCAGCAGCTGGAGATGCTCTGAGTGAGGGAAATTCAAAGCAGAGGGTGACTTCTTTCTACCTAGCCTGTTCCATTTCTGAGGATATAAAAGCTACTTATTGTGTATGTATCTGTGTTTGAAGGACTTCTGTTGGTGGGAGAAAAAACTCTTCTTAAATGCAGCTTGAGCTGTATTTTGGTTCTGCTTAGGAGGCCACTAGCACCTGGCCTGCAGAGACCTCTTGTTCTAAATGTCCCCTCACTTGACTCCTCTTTCTGAAGCTTTGTGAAAACAAAAGGAATGGGGTTGTGGTTTTCTGAGGTGCTTTTCCATTGAAGGTGCCACCACAGAGAGCAGTTTGCTGGTGGGTTTGGGGGAAACCTCAGAGCTGGGTTATTACAGCTCTCCTTTCTCTCTCCAGGATGCAGTTCAGATTAACCTCCAGGATCTCTTTTAAGCCCTCCTCTCATAAAGCCAGTGCTTGTTTTAATGAGAGAAAAAAAAGCGCTTTATAGTGGATTTTCTGTGTCAAGTTCTTTTGGGATATGGTTGGAATTACATAGCTGATCATACAGCTTTAGTTGCCATGGTAGTTTAGACCTGCCCATGTCATCTACCCAGTAGCTTCCCAGGCAAAGAGGACACGTGTCAAGAAGTGCCATTTTGCTGCTTCAAAAACGTCACTCTGCAAAGATACAATTGTGCCTGATGCCAGCGTGCCATGTCAGAGAACTAGGTGTGCACAGGGACTCTGAAAGCAGCAGCAGTAGGTTGGGGTGCAGTGCAATAACCCTTGGTTTTAGCATTCTAGATCCTATTTTACATTTTACCCAGCCTTACCTAGCTTCCTCTTCAAACCAAACCTGAGACTGGGGGTGAACATTTCCAGAAGTAGCCTCTGCAATAGATCTGAGAGCTTTGAACCCTTAGGGCACCTGAAAGTTAATCTCTTGTGAGCTTAATATCAAATCAAAGACCTAGGAGTTAAGCTTAAAGACAGTCTGAGCCTTTTCCAGGAGTCTACGGAGTTTCTCACCCATTTTTTTCCATTCATGCCTTGAAGAATGAGTAACAGGTAGCTGGGTGCCAATGGATTCGTTAGACAAACCTCAACGTGGCAGGGCTGTTGGAAGTTTTCCTTTAGAATCCTTCCTAGAGTGACATGGTACCGGGTTTGACTGCTCCTGGGTAAAGCTGCTAAGGAAGTGGTCTCAGTAACCAGGCTTTTGCATTTGAAAAGCACTCTAGGGTTAAAGCTGCAGCCTTTGCTTGTTTCCAGGGCATGCATGAAGGGGTTAACAGGGCTGGGATGCTCATTCCTAACATGCCCCTTGGTTTCTCCACTGGGAATCTCTGTAAAGTTCAGCGAGAGACTCGCCTCTGTTTACAGAGCTCACCTGCTGCAATGAGCCCAAGCTTCCATCCCTTAGGAGACTCTTGTTCCTGTTAAATAAAAGCCAGTAAAGGTCAATGCTGCATGCCAGATGAGTTAGGTTGGAGCTTGCAGGTTTTTAGTTTGACTTTGTGTCTCCTGCACTTGAGGCCCAACAGCACAGCTACCAGGCTAGGCTTTTTTTTTTTCCCTCTCCCTTAAACTTCATTGAAACTCACAGTTCAACTGTAAAAATCAGCATATTTAGGGGGAAAAATAAATCTTCTCAAGAATGTTCCAACCATTTCCGCTCACTGATTCCTTTCCGCTCCCTTCCCTAGCAAAGGCTGGTTTCATGAGTTAGTAAATCAGCTTTAATAGGCAAATTGGTGCTTGGAGATTATCTGCTTGGGTTTTTTTTTCCTTTTATTGCATTCATTTCAGGCTTAACCATCAAGTTTGCAGAATGTATCACTACTGCAATCAGAACACTTATTAAAAAAAAAAATATAAAAAGAGGGATTTAACTGCTAACTGCACAGAGATAGTCTCTGTGCATGTAATTTAGATTAAAGTAATTTTGCAGCACCCAGGACATCTCCAAGCTTTTCTCCCTCTCTGTAACCTCCTGGGCTGCCTATCCAGTTCACTTCTAACAAACAAGAAAAAAAACCAACCCTGCCTTCTCCTCTTCCTGTGTCATCTCTTTTCCTCTGTGTCATCTCATCCTGTGCCTGGCCTTTGGCTCTCAGAAGATGCTGCTGATCCTAGAATCCGTGAGTGAATGAGTCTATACTGATACAATTTCCAGGAAGCATACCCAAGAGGGGAGAGCAGTTATTCTGTGGGAAGACAAGGAAAGAGGAGAATTCTGGCAAACACAGAAACTGAAGATGACATTGCCAGAAAAGCCAGCAGGCTGTTACCTGAAATGCCTGTTCCTGGCCAGGTCTTAAGCAGATCTGAAATACCATCACATGGCAAGCACAAACAGTATCCTTCCATCTGTGACTCACCACTCAGTGTATGTACCCCTTCATCTCAACTATGGAACCACCCCATTGTAGCTTTTTAGCATGAGGTCAGTACAAGATCATCTCTCCCCTGCAACCCAAAATGATTAGGTATTGTTTTCTGTGTTGGCATTAATAGCCACTTTTGAAGGCAGAAAAATGGAAGAGAAAGACAGCTGAATAGGGTGAATGTTGCCCTGGCTTTTTGAGGTCATCGAAAAGGAGCTGAAGCTTCTATAGCTTCCCTGATGAAACTGCCCTGGAGCAGCAGGCAGTTGTGCTGTCCTACAGCTGGAGCGGTGCTATCCATTGTGGGAGTCAGGAGAACTGTCATTCTTTGCTGAGTGACCAATTGTAGGCAGGCAAATAGGAGCTCCAAGTGTACAGGACTGTTGGATGCAGATTGAAGCAGCCTCAGGCGGGCATCTGAGTCCGTTTCTGAAACAGCAGTCCTAGACCTTGCTGCTTCAGCTGCTTCTTGGGTTAACAAGGGGCTAGCAACGCTGCCTTCAAGAACTGCTGTGGAGAAGCAGCCTGCATTAAGCCATGATTTGGGCCAGGTAGCTTTGATACCCTGCTCTGACACAAGCTGCCTCTGTGTTCTCTGTCCCATCACTTAGTCCCTTTGCACCCCAGTTCTGCGTTGATGAAGTAACAACAAGGATGGTCTAGAGGTGGACTAGGCAGGGTTAGGCTGTGGTTGGACTCGATCTTAAAGGTCTCTTCCAACCTAAGTGATTCTATGATTCTTTGTTCGTGCTGTAAATGAACGCTGTGTAGATGACAGACAGGGCTGTGAGGCATTGAGATGCTATGGTAACAACTGGAAAAGTATCAGAGATGAATGAAAAGTGCTTTAGTGCTTCTTTGTTGGGAGAGGAGATGCCTATTTCCACTTCCCAAGTGTCCCTTTGCATTAAGATTTTCCCACATATTCTAAAAAGAAATCGCAAGGACATTAACCTAGGCATATAACAGGCTACGTGACTATTGGTAGCAGGTGTCAATGAGATTAATTAAAAAGGTACTTTCCTCTCAGAGGAGAGCTCCAGATGAAGGACTTCTGTTAACCCTGCAGCAGTCCACCTCTGCCCAGCATACTGAGGAGGCCATTGATGAAAAAATACCGGCTTGTTAAACCAATACTGTAACTAGTTCCTATTCTAATTGCTGAAATGTGAAGCCATCCTGCAGCGAGGCACAAGTAGTTCATATGATTAAGGTCATTATTGCCAGCTCAGGGCACTTTCCTGAAGGCACCTGGCAAACCACAGTGAAAGCAAGGAGTAAACCATTGAACGTCTATTTACTAAGCTGTTCTTGCTTTTGTTGATGAAATACAGTGCTGCAGACTGCTGCAGGCTTACTCAGACACAGGTCTGGCCACCTGACAGAGGAAAAACCAGGGAAGTTGGCACATTTCACCTTAACAACTTAGATGTGACTTAGATGTGACTTAGATGATGTCAACACCAGTCCCACTGAGGAAAGTGCAAAGCCCTCTGCAATTTCTGGGCTCCTTGGGATCAAACAGCCAGGGATCTCCTGGAGAGAGTCCAGAGGAGGCTACGAAGGGGAGGAAGGGCCTGGAGCATCTCCCCTGGGAGGAAAGGCTGAGGGAGCTGGGGCTGTTCAGCCTGCAGAGAAGAAGACTAAGGGGGGACCTTATTAATGTTTATAAAAATCTTAAGTATGGGATGCAGGGGGAAATGGGCAGCCCCTTCTCAGTGTCTGTGGGGACAGGACAAGGGGCAATGGCTGCAAGTTAGAGGATAGGAAGTTCCACACCAAGATGGGGAAGAACTTGTTGCCGGTGAGGGTGAGGGAGCCCTGGGCCAGGCTGCCCAGGGGGGCGTGGAGTCTCCTTCTCTGGAGAGATTCCAGCCCTGTCTGGACACCGCCCTGTGTGCCCTGTCCTAGGGACCCTGCTTTGGCAGGGGGTTGGACCTGATGAGCTCTGGAGGCCCCTCCCAACACTTACGATTTTCAGCCTCACCAGTGGAAGCCCGGTGTATCTCAAAGCACAGAGGTTTCTATCCCTTCTAAAGCATCCAATTTTTCAAGATATTTTCCAAGTGCTCACCTGGACATACCACACAATGTTCATTCCATGGCTTTGGGGGTTCCTCTTTCCTACTTGCTCTACTCATCCAGGACATTTACAGTCAAAGAAGGGTTGCCAATTGCTTCTTTTTCTCTCTTTGGTTTTCCTACACCAGGGAAAAATATAAAAAAATATTTTAAAAGATATAAACATCTACAGCAAGATGGGAAGGGAACTAGTCACTTTATGAGCCCTAATTAGCAAGGGACTCTCCATGGGAATTCCTCCCCAGGTAGTCACTACTTATTCTCAGCTGGGAGTACAGGAAGATAAAACAGTTTTAAGAAACTTACTCAAGTCCTTGCAAAATACTGCTAGCACCCAGCAGCTGAACAATACTTGATCGGGACTTGAGTGGGGAGGGTGAAAAGAAGGTATTTACCCGGAGTTCTTGAAAAGCTTGCTGAGTGTCTAGACAGATTTCCACTAGCAGTTCTCCCAAGACCTATTTTCCAGTCCTTTGGTAGAGACTCAAAACCCACCTGAGCTGTTTCAGCAGTTTCATTTTGGGGCAAGTTTGTTTCTTCTCCACTTGGGAAGGATCCTTCTGGAAAGCAAACAGCACCACATGAAGCTTCAGGACTGCACCTCAGGAGTCATGGGGAGCAGCCTCCGGTCTGCCTGGGGCTGTGGGTAACCCTGAGTACAGAGTGGTGCAGGAGTGGGCAGGAGTGTGCTCAGTAGAAACAAATGGCTGTAATGCAGCTGGAGCAGGAAAGACATGCCAGCTATGCACAGAGCCTGCAGCTGGGCTTCATCTGCTCTACTTCCAGGTCTCAAGTGTCTGCTCAAGTTTGTCCATCTTTTGCACACCACAGAGGTTACTTTGGGGTGCCAGGCATGGGCTCATGAAGAATTTGGCTCCAGTATCTCCTGCCTTCTGCCTCATGAGGCAGGTGCCAGGAGCTGGTGTGTACAAGTCTCTCCGGTGCTGTGACACAAACACACTTTCTCTTGAACTATCCTCTACTGAATTGACTTAGCAATTGACTTTGAGGGTCCCTGCTAGGGAACCACCCTCAAAACATAGAGAGACGACTGCGGGGCTGTGTAGTGTCAGGCATCACAGAGCCACTGCAAACCACTCACATTTGTGTACTGAGATGCCAAGATGTCCCACCTTTACAATATTTCACTTGTGCTCCTAGTCTCTGCAGAACAAACCCAGCAGCATTACAGCTGCAAAAGGCATGTGTGCTGCTGCAGCTCATGACTCTAACCCTGTGAGCAACTGATTCTGTTAGCATGATAAACACATGCTGTAGAGGAACAGAACTAATTATGACCCTGTCACCTTCATCAGCTCCCCACTAATTGTTTTGGCTTTTTTTAATCTCAGTACTTGGAGATGAAACATGATGTTTGGTTCTGAAAAGGAGTTGAAAAGAAAAGAGAAGAAAGAATCACATTTTAAAATAGAAGCGTCAGGTAGATCTTTCTGTTGGATTTGAAATTCAAATGACAGAAATGATCATTATTTTTTTGTGTTATTAAAATAAGACATGGGAAATTTTTTTTAGAGGACTTTCTGGGACTGCCCGTGCTGACTCTCAGTCCACTGATCCACGTTGGTTTGTGATCAAATAAAGTTTCCAGCCCATAAGCAGGGTTCTCTGTGTTGTGTCACCTCTCAGGGCATCATCAGACAATTCAGAAACCTTGCCAGTAACACCACTCTTCCTAGGTTCTGAGGATGAAGGGTGATCCACTCCTCTGTGGATCTTGGAAGAAGATGAGTTAGGAATGAAGCCCTCAAGCTTCAGGAAAAAAACATGCCTCTCATTTCCTCCAGCCCCCCAAGAGAGCAAGCCCATGGAAAAGGATCAGAACGTTCTACTGGACATGGGGCGACGGGCAGCTGTTCAAGACTGTCTAACATCTACACACAAGCAAAAGACTGAATACCTCACAAAGTGAAAATCAGCACTACCTTTTATTTAGGGGTGAAACTTGCCCTCAAAAGTCTTCACAGGTGCTCTTTGGAAAGATCTGGGTATGAGAACAGTCCTCTCAACACAACGGGTAAGTTCTCTTGCTGTACCAAGACCAGAGTAGCCATTACCTTGACTTTCACGGCTCAGAGATGTTTTTAAAATGATCTCTAAGATTTGTATGGAGTAAGGGAACTCTGAAAACTGTTAGCAAGCCTTGCAGGGTGCTACTCTATCCGAGCACAGCTCTTGAGACAGATATTTTCAACGACTTGGCTATGGCAGTGAGAATATAACTATCACTGTGAGAGCAGCAACGTTTCCAAAGCAGCTGAATGCAGTATAGATCAGCTCAGCTCTTACTAGAAAGGTTTACACATAGTTGGGCTGGGTTTATTTTCAGCTGTTCCATGGCTTGCTCATCTGGGAGTTTGTTTCCTTTTTTCCTGGATGAATCTGCCTAATGTTTGATGTCATGTCAAGGCTTTAACTTGTGTTCTGGTTTGTTCATGCAAGTGTCTAAAGACACGCTGGAGCTGCAGTTGGAGAAATCCATAGATACCACACAGGGCTCCAAAGAGCTGCTGTAGAAATGAGCAGTGTTTTGAAAAGCCATACAGAAGGATATATGCGGAGAGCTTTCAATACCTGAATTACTAACACCACTTCCTCAGCCACCTACAAGGTCCCTCTTACATGACCACCTTTGTCAGCACAGGCAGTTGTGAAAGGGGCTGTTCTGCAGGGGACAGGATGGAGAAGGTGCCCACCTGACACAGACCTGCAATGGGACCTGTTCCACTGCTTCTCCTCCAACCTTCTGGTCTGCCTTGATGATTCAGGCTCTACGTGCCCTGGAAGAGAATCCTATCTCTCTGCATGTGCCCATCACAGCAGCATTTCTATGGTCCCTGCATTAAGACTTAGTGCAGCACATTGACTGGTCCTTTTGACAGGGCAAGCTGAATGAGGGCACACCTTTCTTCTCTGAGTTCACTGGCAAGCAAACATCAGGCATGAGTTGAAGGTGCCTTGCAAGGTTCCTTACTGACAGCCTGGTGTCCTCATCCTTTGTAGCCGCTGAGTATTGATTTAATGTATAGGTGTGCACCCCCCAGGGTGCCAGGGTTTCATTTGCAGAGAGCAGCAGAGCAGAGCAAAAATATCAAAGGAAGGCACAACTCTCTCCACCCCGGTGAGATTTAGTGTGGCAAATGACTTAATGACTTCAATGGTGTGTTCAGGTCTTGGTACAAACACATGAAAAAAAGTGCTAAGATGTCCATAAGGAAATTAAGCCAACTATATAAATAACAATGAACAGCATAATTGTAATCCTCCTAAATGGAGCCAACCAGTCTAAGGCCTGATTTCCAATGTTTGCCTTGAATAATTTCCAGGAGCAGTTGCTGCAGCAGCCCTTAAAAGAAAATTATCTTGGGAGTGAACCCAGTGTTATGTGATGGCACCTGTTTCTGGTTTAGCACATATTTACAATCAAGAGGAAATGTTTATGTCTACTGTAATGGAATGGCCATGTTCAGAACTACTTCCCTCACCATGGAGAGTTGAAGGTGAGCTAGCAGGGGTGAAAGCAGCACACTTTCCCACCCACCTCCCTGTCTAAAGTCTGGGGAACTCTGGTAATGAGAGGCACAGGGAAGGTGACCTATGAAAACATGCTCTGCCAGTTCCGCTGCTCTCAGGTTACCTGTTACATGCAGGACTGAGCCTGATTATTTTTAGCTGTGGCAAGGTATGGAAAGAAGGGAATATTGGGATGTTGACCAGGAATCAGCATGTGTATCTCAGAAGGAAGGGGATGTGTCTGTGCTTCATGTGGATCGGGATGGTCTGCAGGCAGTCATGCGTATACATGATTTGCTCAGCAGTCAAATGCAAACTCATTTATATTTTAGAATCCGGACTTTAATTGCCAGCCCACATTTATCTGTGCATGAAGGCAGGAGGGAGAACTCTTCACCCAGCTGCTTTTGGATGCTGGCTTCTGGGAGGTGAAGCATTGCTGAGAGCTGCCTCCAGCCAGGGCCAAACCTCTTTTGCCCAGAGCCTTTTGCAAAAAGTCTCAAGCCTAAAGGGAGTTGTTAATCTTTCAGAAATCATCTTCTACCTAGCTAAGCCCCTTGCTCAGGCCATGAGCTATTTTGTCATGCCACTAACTTTAAATACAACTTCACTGGCCTTTCTTGCTCCAGTCACTATCCTAATTCCCTACAGAACCAGGCAGCACGATTTCATCCATATGGAAAATAATGCCCGGTAAAGACATCTCTAGTCAACTTCCTTAATTCAGGTGATGGAAGCTAATTCTGTATTTTATATAACTTCTTTTTCATTGCCAACCAGCAAAGCAAGCGACCTGTCCCCACATTGATTTCCTGGGAATAAACCTGTTACTGTGTCTCTAACTCCAGCTGAGTGCCCTGAACTGTGAAGCCATCTAGAGGTAAAGGCGATACACTTCACGCTTGCGTGGCTGGATGAGCATGGCAGAGCACCATCTTCACACCCATCCTCACAGCAGCAGCAGCAGCAGCAGCAGCAGTCTTTTTACCAACGTTTTTCCCAACCAGGAGTTTTTCTCCGACTGTACTGGGCAGCCCCACTCCTGGGCAGCTTCCTTTCTCCTCACCTGGGCTGGATCTGGCCAAGCTGTAAGATTTAATTTGGATTTAATTAATTCTGAGGTGGCACATTTACATTTTTGAACGTGCTGCAGATTTTGCTGAACTTTATTCTTATGAAACTCTTGATAGCTAGTAATATTGCAGCAAGCACCTGAAAATTGCCTTTTTACTCACAGCCTAAACCACAACCTGGACTTTTCTCTCTGGCTTCTTGTTGATACTTTAGCAAAACATCTGAGCTGCTTCTTCCCAGCCTGCTTCCCTCTCCCTGTTGGCTCCTGGCAAATTGATGTGGATCTGTTTAGCACCCCAGGCAAGTCTCCAGGGGGAGGGGAAGATTAATTGAAGACTTAATTTCTTCTATTTTCATTTCATTAGCTAAGTGGAAGAGGCAGGAGTCTCTGCTTATGTGCTACTGGAGGCCTCGTGTCGGCCATGAATCACAGCTCCCAGCTGCCACAGTCTGGTTGTGTGTCAGGTTAATGATGATGTTGTAGTAAATAGTCTTGCAGGCAGAGCCCATCAATTATGGCCCTCCACATGCAAGCTGCACAACTCATTTCCTGTCACTTACCCAAGACAGGACAAAGATGAGAAAAGGAGCTCAAATGGAAGTGGGATGGGTCAGGGGTTTAGAAATGTCTCTGCAGCAGGTTTGAGAGATAGGAACAGGGCTGAAAGGTCAGATTTTCCAACAGGCAGCAGCCAGCTGGAGCCAAAGGAGCCAAACTCATGGGCTAGACTGTCTTGCATACATCTTGTAAATAAATCAAAGCTAGCAAGCAATAGATAAAACAAAATGTGCTTGCACAAAGTCTTACAAGAAAGCTAGATAATCCCAAACCTGTGAGTGACCAGAAAACAAGGAAACAGGTTTTCCTCTGTCTTGACAGCCTAACATCAAACCTTTCCTATCACTTTGGTATCACAATACCATCTCACTCTTCCAGAATGTGGCAGATCAAAATCTCTTTTTGCAGCTTAATACTGCTCTGTGCATGATCTGAACTGGTGTTGGCCTAACCAGTGCCTGTCTGGGACATCAGTCAGCAGAGCAAAGCCATAAGCATCACTACTGCATGCAGCACATGGTTTTCAAGACGTAGGGCTTTCCTCAATGCAGCCTGAATACTGTAACCCCTTTAATTTCCCCTTCCCTATTTTCCACAGGCCATTCATTCTCTCTGTTATCAAGCTTATGTGAAGTTCCACCTGGTTTTCATTGTTCTTAATTTCAGAGACTGATACATCACACAAAATACCCTATTGGCATTTGCTTAGAGATAGATGGTGGGGCAATGAGAAGATGCAGTGAGGAGTTACCATCAGCTTCCCTTTGGTTATTAAGCCTGAATTAAGCTAGCAATATTAACCCACTAGCATGTTGCTAGCTTTTGACAAACTTCCCACCCAGTCTTCTGAGCTGTGTCTCATGCCTGGGGCTGGCACTCTCCAAGGACACTGGCATTAAATTGAGTCTGTTCATCTGTGCAATGCCCAGAATCTTCTGGCCATGCTGCCCTGTGTACCCACTCCAGTGAGTACTAAACATGTATTTTGGGCCCAGGAGGGAGCATGGGCCAGTCTTAGCTGCAAACATACACACACCTTATGCCCGTAATATCAGCTATCCCTTATACAACTCTTAAATTACCAGCCACTTCAGCTCTCTGTACCTCTCTGCCCTCCTGCACCATGGAGTGCATGAACCTTGAGAAAGGTTTCCCCAAAGATTTTCTTAAATCTGGCCACCAAGAAGCACTCTCTGGTAACATTTTGCTCCTGCCTCTTCGTCCGTTGGCTTATCCTCCCTATCAGCAGCGGGTACTTCACTGCCAGAAGTGAAGGAGCTTCAACCCTTCTGTGAATTCAAATCCTGGGGAGAGGCAATGAGCACACGCAGCCTTCAACCCTGATGAAAAGGCAGGGAGTCCAGCTGGCAAGAGAAACCCAGGCAGAGTGAGAGCTGCCTAAGGCTTTCTTGGAGATCTGGAGTAATTACAGGGAACAAAAAGCTTCATACTTCAAAATGTCAAGCAGTGTTTATCCGAAATTCTTCCCAGCTAAGGCAAAATGAAAGAAGATGCAGCAATAAAAAGGAGGAATGTCAAGTCTGGCAGCCTGGGAACACCTGGTCTGGACAGGCTGACAGCCCAGGCCCTGGCTCGTCCAACCCTCACCGCTGTCACAGGGGTATGGACACACTGACACTCAGGGCATGTCTGAGACAGCAGTTTTACAAATCTCTGCCTTGGTTTCACTTTTCTGGGTGTGTAAGGTCAGAATCTGACGTGGGTCAATTCTGCACACACTGGCTGTGGCAGACTGAGTACCTGGAAGGTCTCTTAGACAGTGAACAGACATTGACCTGGTTAAACAGCACGAGGCTGGGCTGTGTGTCTGTTAGAGCCCAGACATTTAAAGCCAACAGAGCCATGAGACTGCATCTCCCCAGCCCAGTTCCACTCCCAGGAGACTGAAGCTCAGGGGCAACAACCCCATGAAGAATACCAATCCTGAGGAGAGCCATCTCTTGCCATCCCAGTTCACAGAATGGCATCTTCACTGATGTACCAGCAATCCCAATTGCATACACTGAAACCCAGGAGTCCTATGCACTCCTTTCCAGGAGGAGTTATCCACAGTTTGTGAGGAGCTTGAGCTCAGTGTTGCTCAGAGTGTAGAGCAAGAAACTTTTTAAACAGTGGTTTAGGTGGCAGGGGAGGTGGAGAGGATGTGGTATACGTGCAACACAAATCTATTTGATTTTGCTTTAGCAAATGTGTTTAAGTGCCATAATTACATGAATGCACTTCACATCCTCGTGTTCTACTACATGAGTGCACCTTTGGGAGAACTGTACACTTAGAGTAAGTCACTTTGCTGTATTAATAAGACCATGGCTTTCAAACTTATGCAAAGCAATGTTGCAGTTAGGATCCAGCATTTATTTTCTTTCACGTGAGTAATCTGAGCACCTATTGATTGGATTTGCATACGCAGTGGTTCATTGTGTTTCCAGCAGGTACATTTGCACATGCAATTGAATTAATACTCTCCTATAAGTGCAGCAATTACTGTGTGAATCTGGCAAAGTATTTGTCTCTGACTAATAGAATCTCAGGGTCCCTGTCTTGTTGAACGGATCTAGCTGCTACAGGCCATATGGAAGCAGTAACCAGATAGTAAGATGGAGGTGAATAATTGCATAATGGCAGCATAAGAATGTCTTGTTGAGTAAGAGCCCTGTTTTGGCAGATCCTGCCAACACAGATGTTTTGAGACAGTCTGAAAGACAGGGGAGAGATGAGCCGAGAAGGGATGTGCATGAGTATGTCAATAAGCAGGAACAAACAATGTTTTCCTGCCATACAAGAAGTCTAAGGTAGTGTGTGGAGGAGAGTGGGTCTCTCCTGGCTCCTGTCACAGGAGCTTCCCCACTAAATCTTTTTGCCTTTGCTTATAATTGCTCCCAGCCCATAACTGCATCCCTTCACCATTTCCAGCTCTGATGAAACAGTGGTTCTTCCAGTTAAAGAACCTGTTAAAGCTTTGCATCAGACACAGGGGAGACAGTCTCAGCATGGAAGGAGTGTGGACAATTCTTTCTCATGTCTTTAGCTGTGTTACGGAGCACAATGCCTTGCTGTCCCCGACACACGGTGCTGCTGGTCACAGCACACAGGTGTCATTAAAGGTTGTCCTTGTCCCCAAGGGTCACATTCTTCCCTGGAGGTCCTTTACCAGAACGTTTGATGAGCTTGGGGTGGGCTGTCAGAGAAATGCCCTGTGGAGAACATGGCAAACGCCCCCGGTGGGGAGACCCTCAGAATTGTGTCTCTTTTCCTGCCAGCCTCACACATCAGAAGACATTTGCAGCCTCTGCCTTGCTCAGTGTTGCCAAGGGACAGCAGTTCTGCAGAAAATAAACATGTAGAGAAACAGGCGGTTTAGAGGAGCCCAGAGGAGGTGATAAACTTCATCAAGACAAACCTAATGAACTAGAAACTGGCAGAAATACCAGACTTTGCCAAGCTACAGTAAAAATACTTGCAAACAAAGTCTCTGCATAGTAGGGATAAAAGCCTCATGCAGAGGGAAGAGTCTGCTTGCTTCATTGCACAGCAGGAACTTGAGAAGGAATTTTTAAAATTTTTTGTTCAGAAATGTAACTTTTCCCTGAAATGTTGCACATGGAGATGAGCAATTGTTTTATCTATTTGGAACCACTAGCACATCCTTACCTTACCTTCTTTCTCTTCCCATAAGACATGCACCTCCATTACAGCAGGCAACTTACTGGTCTTATCAGTACTTTTTTGAAGGTTATTTGCCCTTAAGCATTGATAATTCTTCCTCTGTGGGAGCATGATCAGTCAGTATTAGGAGCAGTTTCAGATTCTAATGATAAAGCTGTTATTTCTGCTTAATCCTAACCACGCTAAATATTACTTCTCTAATCTCCCTGGTATTTGACACAATTGTGCTGCTATTATTATTATTATTATTATTATTATTATTATGTGAAAAACTGTATTAATCATATCCTTATTTATTTCCCATTGCATAGCTCTCTGTTTCTCTCTCATGCCACTCTGTGTCCTGCAGCCTCTCAGTGCAATGGACCCAAAAGAGCACTCCACCTGCACAGGCAGTGGGAGGATGCTTGGACCAAGGGACACAGTGATGCTTTTTTAGAAGGTGCCTGGCAGGAAGGCTGGCAGCACAAGGGAAGGTGCACGTGTGTGGTCTCCTATTGTTGTAGCCCCTTGAGTTCTGGTGACCACCTGGAAGAGCAAAGGGCTGAGGGCACAGAGTGCCAAGAGCTGGTGGCAGAAAACCCATGTCCCCTCTTCATGTTTCTCTCTCTCTCTCTCCTGAGCCACCACCTGGTTTTCTTCTTCCTCCACCATCCTTTAAAAAATTAAAATTAAAAAACAAACAAACAAACCCCACAACAAACCTATGAAGCTTTCAAACACGAACCAGCAATTTCTCAGATGCTGCAAACCTCACCAATAGAGAAGAGACAAAGGCACTGCAGTAAATGTCACAGTAGGGGCAATTCATCAGGAATGCCATTATTAACCAGTAATTACCTGCTGTGATCAATAAAGCTATTTTACAAATGAGACTTAATAACTAGTGAAGGAACAGATATCAACCAGCTACTGCAGACTATACTCATACATGAGAAATGCTATGATTTGCCCTAAAAAGAGAGGCTGAAAAGCTCTTTTTGCTGCTCTGAAGATGTGGTCTGGTATCCTGTCCATCTTTGGAAAGGAGAAACTGGCAGTTGTGCACCACAAATGTTTCTTTACCAAACACATTCCCTGCTGCTCCTCAACATCATCAAGACAGGAAAAGAGAAGGAACCCACAGGAGCACATTGCATTTTGGGCCTCTAGTCAAGCCAAACCCTCCTGACCCCTCAGACCTACAACTCAGTCCGACCTCTATTTCTACACATGTTGCCCTAACAGTCCTTTCTAATGGGAGCATCAACAGTCTTTCCTCCTCCAGACACGTTTAGGGAGAGATGAGAATCACTGTGACCTCTGAAGTGCAGCTATGGCTATTTGTCACAGCCCCTCCTTTCTTTTTGTTCCATCATCATCTTTGAAATGAGTTACGAGGAGATGTAGCCATGAGAGCAGCATTGACCCTGAGCAGTGAGCAGCCCTGCAGACTGATTCCAGGGCCCTCTGGGAGCTGCTGGTCCATGCCCAGCCCTCAGCCAGCTACTCTTCTGTAGAACATCTCTGATGCTCCAGCAAACTGCTAAAATAACGAATCACTGTCTGACAGCCCTGTGTCCTTGCTGTTATTTGCATTGCTGTAACAATGAGAATTAATGCAGGGAATGTATGTGGGGATCTTCACATTTATTTTTACAGTAAAACCTGTGATTTCTACCTGAGGCTGAGAAAGAGCAGCCAAGACATACAGAGGTTGGCTCACGTCATTTGGGTTTTGTTGTCATTTCCAGGACCACTGAGCAGCAATTAATTTACTCTTTGGTACAAGTCGGATGAACCACCTGGACCATGGAAGGAATTTGATCCATCTGTGGTTGTAATGAGAATACAGCAGCATCTAGCACCTCATTTCATTCACTGTTCAGAGAAGAGAGCTGCTCTTCAATGGCAGCTCCCCTGACAGGTGATGCAGCTGCCTGGGATCCCTCCATCAACTTTCTGGACAGACCCCTCAGCTTCTCTCCTTGCCCTTCTGCTTTTCCCTTGGAGTAAGCCAGCCTCTACAGCCAAGGACCCCCTGCTCATCAGGTCCTGAGATAACACTCAGTAAGTGGATATCTCTCTTCCCCCATTAAGACAGAAGGGGCAGCAGTGCCATGTTGATTATTTTCAGATTGATGACTTGTTTTTTAATGAGGAGGGGAAGTGAAGAGTTTGTGTGGCCTGTTACCCACAAGGAAGGAATCACAGAATCACAGGGGTGGGAAGGGCCCTCCAGAGCCCATGGGGTCCAACCCCCTGCCAAAGCAGGGTCCCTAGGACAGGGCACACAGGGCGGTGTCCAGACGGGGCTGGAATCTCTCCAGAGAAGGAGACTCCACACCCCCTGGGCAACCTGTCCCAGGGCTCCCTCACCCTCACTGGGGAAAAGTTCTTCTACATGTTGGTGTGGAACTTCCTATGCTCCAACTTACAGCCATTGTCCCTTGTCCTGTCTCCACAGACACTGAGAAGGGGCTGGCCATGTCCCCCTGACAGAAAGCAGGAAGCAGAAGGTACCTGTCCACAGCTCGTACAGATTAAAATCTCCAAGGGTCTGCCAGTGCCATGGGCTCAGGCTGGCTCTCCTGCCAGCAGCTGAGGTAAATGTGTGGTCACTGCGCCCCACAAGCCATCTGTCTTGACAGCAGTGGGATGAGCAGAGTGTTGTGCATGGCATGATGGCACATGTGCATGGAAATGCCCAGACCATGCCGATGCTGCAGTGGGCCACTAGTGCCACAGAGCTGGGAGATGGAGAGTAAATGGAAGCCAGCATGAAGCTTGCAAGCATCAGCTCCCTTTGTATGAATTATTATATAGCCTTTGTTATGTGATTATATGGTAGGGTATTTCTTAACCACAGAAGAAAAAGACCTCATTCCCAGCACTGTCTAAGTTTTGAATGTATAACTTTGAAAGCTTAATCATATTCTTTTCACATTCCTTATGGTTTATATATATTTGGGGGTTTGTTGCTTTTGTTGTATTCACTCATTTTGCTGTCAATTTAAGCTGAATATTATTAAAATTGCTCTGATTCTCTCTACTTGAAATTCTCCACTTAGAGTATTTTTGGGGAAGAAGTGCTATGTCAATTTCTTTCTCCCAAGTTCTGTTTGCCTTTAGTGACTCCTTAGATTAGCACCTTTGAAATTGCCAGCAGGAAGTGATAAGCTTTCTATCAGGAAGCCAGAGGAATGGATTTTTCCAGGCTCAGGGCTGTGCATTGGCCCTTTGGGCCAGGGAGCTGATCATTTCTCAGGACATAAATATGCTCCAGAGATGTGATGCAATAGCCTTCCTGAGGAGATGTTACAGGATATGATGATGATACAGGCAATACTGGGTTAAAGACAGCATCCTGCAGCCTCTCTCCTTGCACTCTGATGGTCAAAGGCTTTTGCTCTCTCTGCAAAACAAAGGGGGTAACTCATCACTACACTGCTGTCACCTTGCCCAGGAGATCTGCACCTTACAGGCAGGAGAGGATGGAGATAATCTGACTTCTGAAGGGAAAACAGGCAGGAGGGAGCAGCACATGCCTGCAGGCAGCACAGCTGTCCGGGCTGCAAGGATGCTCACTGCCCTCAGCTGGGGCAGGGGCTGCATCAGGACCTTATAAAAGGTGAGGTGGAAGAGCCCTTTCTCTCTCAGATGTGAGCTGAGCTGAGGCTGGAGGTGAATGTGGCACTTGTGGTGATGTGTGTTCTGCAAGGCTGAGGTGGGTATGGGTCCTGTTGAGCAGTGTGGGGGGCCAGCCCAGCTCTGCACTGCCCAGACTGGGGGTTAAGTCCCTGCTGGTGGTTCTCAACTGGGCATCGCTCTGGGAATAGGGGAACAGAGCCTCCTGGCACCCCTTTGGTGCCTCTCACCTGTCTTTGCCACCCCTGCCTGGGGTTCCTCCCACCCCATGGCCAAAGGCTGTGACCCTTCCAAAGGAGCCCAGCTGTGCCCTGGTAGGGTCTGTGCTTTGCTGGAGCTGAGGGTCAGCCTCAGCAGTGCTGAGAGTGTACTTGAATTCTTTAATTGATGATAAAAGATTAAAAAAAACAAACAAAGCAATAGGCACTTTGTTGGCAGACAAATACTTCCCTGTCAGGAGGCAAAATTGACTGCAGAAATATGTAGTTGTATGTGCTGTGCGTTATGGCCTTATGGAAATGCCTTTTTTCAAAGGGTGAAAATAATAGCTTTCCTGTAACACCAGCTGCTACCCCCTTCCCTGGGGTGCTTGGGACAATAACCAGCTCTAGCCTGTGGAAAACATGACAAATGTCAAAAGTCTTTGTTCCTTGCCTCCCCTTCATTTCACAAAGATTGACAAATCTTGCTGGAGTGGAAAGGAAAGAGATAAATCTGTTTGCAAGGAGAGGCAGCCCTGGATAGTGGCACCAAAACCTTACTGAATGCAGAGTGCAAAGTCAGAGCTGACCCTGGAGCAGTTACATTGTGGTAGCATGCTGACTTGGGTGGCAAAGGGACATGGGTGTCAGGGATTGTGTGCAGCTGGCCCTTTGCTGTGAGAAAAGGCGACTCACAAAGGTATTTGTAAGGGTAGATAATGAACTCCTCCTCTTCCTTGCCTGGGAGTGAGGGGCTGACTCATCTCACTGATGACAACAGCAACATTTTCCTCAGCATTGGGAAAAAAAAGATGTTTTCTTGCATGTGCAAACCACCTTTGTGTCATTCTGGGGATTCAGTAAGAAAAAAACAATCCTTAGGCTGAAATAACAGGAAATTTGTTTCCGTGGTGTGTCAGGGGGTGAACAATTGGTAACTGCTCTTCAAGCTTAGTGTCCTTACTGGGTGAGTTAAAAGTGTGAGTAAGCGCTTGCTGTACAGCAGGACTCTGGTAACAGGCCTCTTCTCTTTGTGGAGCTGACCTCCATTGCAGGGCAAGCATCATGTGTGTTAAAGAAATGGTCAAAATACTTCATATCCCTTGTGCAGCTTTGCTTGCTTTAGCTGAAAGGCAGCTCTGGCACAGGGCAGTAGTGCTGGTCAGTACTGTAGTGAAAAAAAGATGTTGGCTTAGGCAGTTTGTGTTTTTACAGTGAGCAAAAAAGTTCCTGTTCTGTGTCTCTGTTGGTTTATGAAGACTTGGCCCTCAGGTGCATTAGTGTTTGGTTAGGCACCGTCAGCACAGCATGATACTTGAGTGAGTTTTACCCAGTTCCATGCCCTGAACTGCAGGAAGAGCTGCAGCGTGGCAGCTGTCCACTCAACCCTCAGAGAGAGCTCTGCAGTGGAGCTCAGTGAGGGGCTGTGGGGGGCTGAAAGGCATGGAGTGGTGCAAAGGCATCCTGGTGGATGTGGCTAGAACAGAATTCCAGGGGTTTTGGTGCAGCTCCCACGCACGGGTGGGACTCCAGGGAGATGCCTGGAGAGGCAGAAGAGTGGTGGCAGCAGGGACAGGGAGGGGATTGTTCCTCTCTGCTCGGCCTTTTCCTCCTCAGAGGAAAATTCCTAATGCTTCTTCAATAGGGATTTCACTCTGCCTGAGAGACCTTCCATTGCAAACATGCTAAACGTCCAGCAATAGCTCCCAAACCAAAGCAGCCAGCACCAAAAGACATACATGGCCTGAAACTGCCCCATGGCACCTACAAGCAGCCCCTTTGACCCTGGGACTCAGGACTTTGTTCTTCGGAGGAAACTTCCTCATGCGACATACAGAGTTATTTTTAGAGTGCG
>BSDF01000026.1:5550012-5593550 GCA_027925045.1 Hypotaenidia okinawae | reverse complement strand
AGGGATTTTTGGAGTCTGGAGCGGCCTTCCATTGCAAACATGCTAAACGTCCAGCAATAGCTCCCAAACCAAAGCAGCCAGCACCAAAAGACATACATGGCCTGAAACTGCCCCATGGCACCTACAAGCAGCCCCTCTGACCCTGGGGCTCAGGGCTTTGTTCTTCGGAGGAAACCTCCTCATGCGACATACAGAGGGATTTTTGGAGTCTGGAGCGGCCTTCCATTGCAAACATGCTAAACGTCCAGCAATAGCTCCCAAACCAAAGCAGCCAGCACCAAAAGACATACATGGCCTGAAACCGCCCCATGGCACCTACAAGCAGCCCCTCTGACCCTGGGGCTCAGGGCTTTGTTCTTCGGAGGAAACCTCCTCATGCGACATACAGAGGGATTTTTGGAGTCCGGAGCGGCCTTCCATTGCAAACATGCTAAACGTCCAGCAATAGCTCCCAAACCAAAGCAGCCAGCACCAAAAGACATACATGGCCTGAAACCGCCCCATGGCACCTACAAGCAGCCCCTCTGACCCTGGGGCTCAGGGCTTTGTTCTTCGGAGGAAACCTCCTCATGCGACATACAGTGGGATTTTTGGAGTCCGGAGCGGCCTTCCATTGCAAACATGCTAAACGTCCAGCAATAGCTCCCAAACCAAAGCAGCCAGCACCAAAAGACATACATGGCCTGAAACCGCCCCATGGCACCTACAAGCAGCCCCTCTGACCCTGGGGCTCAGGGCTTTGTTCTTCGGAGGAAACCTCCTCATGCGACATACAGAGGGATTTTTGGAGTCCGGAGCGGCCTTCCATTGCAAACATGCTAAACGTCCAGCAATAGCTCCCAAACCAAAGCAGCCAGCACCAAAAGACATACATGGCCTGAAACCGCCCCATGGCACCTACAAGCAGCCCCTCTGACCCTGGGGCTCAGGGCTTTGTTCTTCGGAGGAAACCTCGTCATGCGACATACAGAGGGATTTTTGGAGTCCGGAGCGGCCTTCCATTGCAAACATGCTAAACGTCCAGCAATAGCTCCCAAACCAAAGCAGCCAGCACCAAAAGACATACATGGCCTGAAACCGCCCCATGGCACCTACAAGCAGCCCCTCTGACCCTGGGGCTCAGGGCTTTGTTCTTCGGAGGAAACCTCCTCATGCGACATACAGAGGGATTTTTGGAGTCCGGAGCGGCCTTCCATTGCAAACATGCTAAACGTCCAGCAATAGCTCCCAAACCAAAGCAGCCAGCACCAAAAGACATACATGGCCTGAAACCGCCCCATGGCACCTACAAGCAGCCCCTCTGACCCTGGGGCTCAGGGCTTTGTTCTTCGGAGGAAACCTCCTCATGCGACATACAGTGGGATTTTTGGAGTCCGGAGCGGCCTTCCATTGCAAACATGCTAAACGTCCAGCAATAGCTCCCAAACCAAAGCAGCCAGCACCAAAAGACATACATGGCCTGAAACTGCCCCATGGCACCTACAAGCAGCCCCTCTGACCCTGGGGCTCAGGGCTTTGTTCTTCGGAGGAAACCTCCTCATGCGACATACAGAGGGATTTTTGGAGTCCGGAGCGGCCTTCCATTGCAAACATGCTAAACGTCCAGCAATAGCTCCCAAACCAAAGCAGCCAGCACCAAAAGACATACATGGCCTGAAACCGCCCCATGGCACCTACAAGCAGCCCCTCTGACCCTGGGGCTCAGGGCTTTGTTCTTCGGAGGAAACCTCCTCATGCGACATACAGAGGGATTTTTGGAGTCTGGAGCGGCCTTCCATTGCAAACATGCTAAACGTCCAGCAATAGCTCCCAAACCAAAGCAGCCAGCACCAAAAGACATACATGGCCTGAAACCGCCCCATGGCACCTACAAGCAGCCCCTCTGACCCTGGGGCTCAGGGCTTTGTTCTTCGGAGGAAACCTCCTCATGCGACATACAGTGGGATTTTTGGAGTCCGGAGCGGCCTTCCATTGCAAACATGCTAAACGTCCAGCAATAGCTCCCAAACCAAAGCAGCCAGCACCAAAAGACATACATGGCCTGAAACCGCCCCATGGCACCTACAAGCAGCCCCTCTGACCCTGGGGCTCAGGGCTTTGTTCTTCGGAGGAAACCTCCTCATGCGACATACAGTGGGATTTTTGGAGTCCGGAGCGGCCTTCCATTGCAAACATGCTAAACGTCCAGCAATAGCTCCCAAACCAAAGCAGCCAGCACCAAAAGACATACATGGCCTGAAACCGCCCCATGGCACCTACAAGCAGCCCCTCTGACCCTGGGGCTCAGGGCTTTGTTCTTCGGAGGAAACCTCCTCATGCGACATACAGAGGGATTTTTGGAGTCCGGAGCGGCCTTCCATTGCAAACATGCTAAACGTCCAGCAATAGCTCCCAAACCAAAGCAGCCAGCACCAAAAGACATACATGGCCTGAAACCGCCCCATGGCACCTACAAGCAGCCCCTCTGACCCTGGGGCTCAGGGCTTTGTTCTTCGGAGGAAACCTCCTCATGCGACATACAGAGGGATTTTTGGAGTCCGGAGCGGCCTTCCATTGCAAACATGCTAAACGTCCAGCAATAGCTCCCAAACCAAAGCAGCCAGCACCAAAAGACATACATGGCCTGAAACCGCCCCATGGCACCTACAAGCAGCCCCTCTGACCCTGGGGCTCAGGGCTTTGTTCTTCGGAGGAAACCTCCTCATGCGACATACAGTGGGAATTTTGGAGTCCGGAGCGGCCTTCCATTGCAAACATGCTAAACGTCCAGCAATAGCTCCCAAACCAAAGCAGCCAGCACCAAAAGACATACATGGCCTGAAACCGCCCCATGGCACCTACAAGCAGCCCCTCTGACCCTGGGGCTCAGGGCTTTGTTCTTCGGAGGAAACCTCCTCATGCGACATACAGAGGGATTTTTGGAGTCCGGAGCGGCCTTCCATTGCAAACATGCTAAACGTCCAGCAATAGCTCCCAAACCAAAGCAGCCAGCACCAAAAGACATACATGGCCTGAAACCGCCCCATGGCACCTACAAGCAGCCCCTCTGACCCTGGGGCTCAGGGCTTTGTTCTTCGGAGGAAACCTCCTCATGCGACATACAGAGGGATTTTTGGAGTCCGGAGCGGCCTTCCATTGCAAACATGCTAAACGTCCAGCAATAGCTCCCAAACCAAAGCAGCCAGCACCAAAAGACATACATGGCCTGAAACCGCCCCATGGCACCTACAAGCAGCCCCTCGACTCCTGGGGCTCAGGGCTTTGTTCTTCGGAGGAAACCTCCTCATGCGACATACAGAGGGATTTTTGGAGTCCGGAGCGGCCTTCCATTGCAAACATGCTAAACGTCCAGCAATAGCTCCCAAACCAAAGCAGCCAGCACCAAAAGACATACATGGCCTGAAACCGCCCCATGGCACCTACAAGCAGCCCCTCTGACCCTGGGGCTCAGGGCTTTGTTCTTCGGAGGAAACCTCCTCATGCGACATACAGAGGGATTTTTGGAGTCCGGAGCGGCCTTCCATTGCAAACATGCTAAACGTCCAGCAATAGCTCCCAAACCAAAGCAGCCAGCACCAAAAGACATACATGGCCTGAAACCGCCCCATGGCACCTACAAGCAGCCCCTCTGACCCTGGGGCTCAGGGCTTTGTTCTTCGGAGGAAACCTCCTCATGCGACATACAGAGGGATTTTTGGAGTCCGGAGCGGCCTTCCATTGCAAACATGCTAAACGTCCAGCAATAGCTCCCAAACCAAAGCAGCCAGCACCAAAAGACATACATGGCCTGAAACCGCCCCATGGCACCTACAAGCAGCCCCTCTGACCCTGGGGCTCAGGGCTTTGTTCTTCGGAGGAAACCTCCTCATGCGACATACAGAGGGATTTTTGGAGTCCGGAGCGGCCTTCCATTGCAAACATGCTAAACGTCCAGCAATAGCTCCCAAACCAAAGCAGCCAGCACCAAAAGACATACATGGCCTGAAACCGCCCCATGGCACCTACAAGCAGCCCCTCTGACCCTGGGGCTCAGGGCTTTGTTCTTCGGAGGAAACCTCCTCATGCGACATACAGAGGGATTTTTGGAGTCCGGAGCGGCCTTCCATTGCAAACATGCTAAACGTCCAGCAATAGCTCCCAAACCAAAGCAGCCAGCACCAAAAGACATACATGGCCTGAAACCGCCCCATGGCACCTACAAGCAGCCCCTCTGACCCTGGGGCTCAGGGCTTTGTTCTTCGGAGGAAACCTCCTCATGCGACATACAGAGGGATTTTTGGAGTCCGGAGCGGCCTTCCATTGCAAACATGCTAAACGTCCAGCAATAGCTCCCAAACCAAAGCAGCCAGCACCAAAAGACATACATGGCCTGAAACCGCCCCATGGCACCTACAAGCAGCCCCTCTGACCCTGGGGCTCAGGGCTTTGTTCTTCGGAGGAAACCTCCTCATGCGACTTACAGAGGGATTTTTGGAGTCTGGAGCGGCCTTCCATTGCAAACATGCTAAACGTCCAGCAATAGCTCCCAAACCAAAGCAGCCAGCACCAAAAGACATACATGGCCTGAAACCGCCCCATGGCACCTACAAGCAGCCCCTCTGACCCTGGGGCTCAGGGCTTTGTTCTTCGGAGGAAACCTCCTCATGCGACATACAGAGGGATTTTTGGAGTCCGGAGCCGCCTTCCATTGCAAACATGCTAAACGTCCAGCAATAGCTCCCAAACCAAAGCAGCCAGCACCAAAAGACATACATGGCCTGAAACCGCCCCATGGCACCTACAAGCAGCCCCTCTGACCCTGGGGCTCAGGGCTTTGTTCTTCGGAGGAAACCTCGTCATGCGACATACAGTGGGATTTTTGGAGTCCGGAGCGGCCTTCCATTGCAAACATGCTAAACGTCCAGCAATAGCTCCCAAACCAAAGCAGCCAGCACCAAAAGACATACATGGCCTGAAACCGCCCCATGGCACCTACAAGCAGCCCCTCTGACCCTGGGGCTCAGGGCTTTGTTCTTCGGAGGAAACCTCCTCATGCGACATACAGAGGGATTTTTGGAGTCCGGAGCGGCCTTCCATTGCAAACATGCTAAACGTCCAGCAATAGCTCCCAAACCAAAGCAGCCAGCACCAAAAGACATACATGGCCTGAAACCGCCCCATGGCACCTACAAGCAGCCCCTCTGACCCTGGGGCTCAGGGCTTTGTTCTTCGGAGGAAACCTCGTCATGCGACATACAGAGGGATTTTTGGAGTCCGGAGCGGCCTTCCATTGCAAACATGCTAAACGTCCAGCAATAGCTCCCAAACCAAAGCAGCCAGCACCAAAAGACATACATGGCCTGAAACCGCCCCATGGCACCTACAAGCAGCCCCTCTGACCCTGGGGCTCAGGGCTTTGTTCTTCGGAGGAAACCTCGTCATGCGACATACACAGGGATTTTTGGAGTCTGGAGCGGCCTTCCATTGCAAACATGCTAAACGTCCAGCAATAGCTCCCAAACCAAAGCAGCCAGCACCAAAAGACATACATGGCCTGAAACCGCCCCATGGCACCTACAAGCAGCCCCTCTGACCCTGGGGCTCAGGGCTTTGTTCTTCGGAGGAAACCTCCTCATGCGACATACAGTGGGATTTTTGGAGTCTGGAGCGGCCTTCCATTGCAAACATGCTAAACGTCCAGCAATAGCTCCCAAACCAAAGCAGCCAGCACCAAAAGACATACATGGCCTGAAACTGCCCCATGGCACCTACAAGCAGCCCCTCTGACCCTGGGGCTCAGGGCTTTGTTCTTCGGAGGAAACCTCCTCATGCGACATACAGTGGGATTTTTGGAGTCTGGAGCGGCCTTCCATTGCAAACATGCTAAACGTCCAGCAATAGCTCCCAAACCAAAGCAGCCAGCACCAAAAGACATACATGGCCTGAAACCGCCCCATGGCACCTACAAGCAGCCCCTCTGACCCTGGGGCTCAGGGCTTTGTTCTTCGGAGGAAACCTCCTCATGCGACATACAGAGGGATTTTTGGAGTCCGGAGCGGCCTTCCATTGCAAACATGCTAAACGTCCAGCAATAGCTCCCAAACCAAAGCAGCCAGCACCAAAAGACATACATGGCCTGAAACCGCCCCATGGCACCTACAAGCAGCCCCTCTGACCCTGGGGCTCAGGGCTTTGTTCTTCGGAGGAAACCTCCTCATGCGACATACAGTGGGATTTTTGGAGTCCGGAGCGGCCTTCCATTGCAAACATGCTAAACGTCCAGCAATAGCTCCCAAACCAAAGCAGCCAGCACCAAAAGACATACATGGCCTGAAACCGCCCCATGGCACCTACAAGCAGCCCCTCTGACCCTGGGGCTCAGGGCTTTGTTCTTCGGAGGAAACCTCCTCATGCGACATACAGTGGGATTTTTGGAGTCCGGAGCGGCCTTCCATTGCAAACATGCTAAACGTCCAGCAATAGCTCCCAAACCAAAGCAGCCAGCACCAAAAGACATACATGGCCTGAAACCGCCCCATGGCACCTACAAGCAGCCCCTCTGACCCTGGGGCTCAGGGCTTTGTTCTTCGGAGGAAACCTCCTCATGCGACATACAGCAGGGATTTTGGAGTCCGGAGCGGCCTTCCATTGCAAACATGCTAAACGTCCAGCAATAGCTCCCAAACCAAAGCAGCCAGCACCAAAAGACATACATGGCCTGAAACCGCCCCATGGCACCTACAAGCAGCCCCTCTGACCCTGGGGCTCAGGGCTTTGTTCTTCGGAGGAAACCTCCTCATGCGACATACAGTGGGATTTTTGGAGTCCGGAGCGGCCTTCCATTGCAAACATGCTAAACGTCCAGCAATAGCTCCCAAACCAAAGCAGCCAGCACCAAAAGACATACATGGCCTGAAACCGCCCCATGGCACCTACAAGCAGCCCCTCTGACCCTGGGGCTCAGGGCTTTGTTCTTCGGAGGAAACCTCCTCATGCGACATACAGTGGGATTTTTGGAGTCCGGAGCGGCCTTCCATTGCAAACATGCTAAACGTCCAGCAATAGCTCCCAAACCAAAGCAGCCAGCACCAAAAGACATACATGGCCTGAAACCGCCCCATGGCACCTACAAGCAGCCCCTCTGACCCTGGGGCTCAGGGCTTTGTTCTTCGGAGGAAACCTCCTCATGCGACATACAGAGGGATTTTTGGAGTCTGGAGCGGCCTTCCATTGCAAACATGCTAAACGTCCAGCAATAGCTCCCAAACCAAAGCAGCCAGCACCAAAAGACATACATGGCCTGAAACCGCCCCATGGCACCTACAAGCAGCCCCTCTGCACCTGGGGCTCAGGGCTTTGTTCTTCGGAGGAAACCTCCTCATGCGACATACAGAGGGATTTTTGGAGTCCGGAGCGGCCTTCCATTGCAAACATGCTAAACGTCCAGCAATAGCTCCCAAACCAAAGCAGCCAGCACCAAAAGACATACATGGCCTGAAACCGCCCCATGGCACCTACAAGCAGCCCCTCTGACCCTGGGGCTCAGGGCTTTGTTCTTCGGAGGAAACCTCCTCATGCGACATACAGTGGGATTTTTGGAGTCCGGAGCGGCCTTCCATTGCAAACATGCTAAACGTCCAGCAATAGCTCCCAAACCAAAGCAGCCAGCACCAAAAGACATACATGGCCTGAAACCGCCCCATGGCACCTACAAGCAGCCCCTCTGACCCTGGGGCTCAGGGCTTTGTTCTTCGGAGGAAACCTCCTCATGCGACATACAGTGGGAATTTTGGAGTCTGGAGCGGCCTTCCATTGCAAACATGCTAAACGTCCAGCAATAGCTCCCAAACCAAAGCAGCCAGCACCAAAAGACATACATGGCCTGAAACCGCCCCATGGCACCTACAAGCAGCCCCTCTGACCCTGGGGCTCAGGGCTTTGTTCTTCGGAGGAAACCTCCTCATGCGACATACAGAGGGATTTTTGGAGTCCGGAGCCGCCTTCCATTGCAAACATGCTAAACGTCCAGCAATAGCTCCCAAACCAAAGCAGCCAGCACCAAAAGACATACATGGCCTGAAACCGCCCCATGGCACCTACAAGCAGCCCCTCTGACCCTGGGGCTCAGGGCTTTGTTCTTCGGAGGAAACCTCCTCATGCGACATACAGAGGGATTTTTGGAGTCCGGAGCGGCCTTCCATTGCAAACATGCTAAACGTCCAGCAATAGCTCCCAAACCAAAGCAGCCAGCACCAAAAGACATACATGGCCTGAAACCGCCCCATGGCACCTACAAGCAGCCCCTCTGACCCTGGGGCTCAGGGCTTTGTTCTTCGGAGGAAACCTCCTCATGCGACATACAGAGGGATTTTGGAGTCCGGAGCGGCCTTCCATTGCAAACATGCTAAACGTCCAGCAATAGCTCCCAAACCAAAGCAGCCAGCACCAAAAGACATACATGGCCTGAAAGCGCCCCATGGCACCTACAAGCAGCCCCTCTGACACTGGGGCTCAGGGCTTTGTTCTTCGGAGGAAACCTCCTCATGCGACATACAGAGGGATTTTTGGAGTCTGGAGCCGCCTTCCATTGCAAACATGCTAAACGTCCAGCAATAGCTCCCAAACCAAAGCAGCCAGCACCAAAAGACATACATGGCCTGAAACCGCCCCATGGCACCTACAAGCAGCCCCTCTGACCCTGGGGCTCAGGGCTTTGTTCTTCGGAGGAAACCTCCTCATGCGACTTACACAGGGATTTTTGGAGTCTGGAGCGGCCTTCCATTGCAAACATGCTAAACGTCCAGCAATAGCTCCCAAACCAAAGCAGCCAGCACCAAAAGACATACATGGCCTGAAACCGCCCCATGGCACCTACAAGCAGCCCCTCTGACCCTGGGGCTCAGGGCTTTGTTCTTCTGAGGAAACCTCCTCATGCGACATACAGTGGGATTTTTGGAGTGCGGAGCCGCCTTCCATTGCAAACATGCTAAACGTCCAGCAATAGCTCCCAAACCAAAGCAGCCAGCACCAAAAGACATACATGGCCTGAAACCGCCCCATGGCACCTACAAGCAGCCCCTCTGACCCTGGGGCTCAGGGCTTTGTTCTTCGGAGGAAACCTCCTCATGCGACATACAGTGGGATTTTTGGAGTCTGGAGCGGCCTTCCATTGCAAACATGCTAAACGTCCAGCAATAGCTCCCAAACCAAAGCAGCCAGCACCAAAAGACATACATGGCCTGAAACCGCCCCATGGCACCTACAAGCAGCCCCTCTGACCCTGGGGCTCAGGGCTTTGTTCTTCGGAGGAAACCTCCTCATGCGACATACGGAGGGATTTTTGAAGTCTGGAGCGGCCTTCCATTGCAAACATGCTAAACGTCCAGCAATAGCTCCCAAACCAAAGCAGCCAGCACCAAAAGTCATACATGGCCTGAAACCGCCCCATGGCACCTACAAGCAGCCCCTCTGACCCTGGGGCTCAGGGCTTTGTTCTTCGGAGGAAACCTCGTCATGCGACATACACAGGGATTTTTGGAGTCTGGAGCGGCCTTCCATTGCAAACATGGTAAAGGTCCAGCAATAGCTCCCAAACCAAAGCAGCCAGCACCAAAAGACATACATGGCCTGAAACCGCCCCATGGCACCTACAAGCAGCCCCTCTGACCCTGGGGCTCAGGGCTTTGTTCTTCGGAGGAAACCTCCTCATGCGACATACACAGGGATTTTTGGAGTCTGGAGCGGCCTTCCATTGCAAACATGCTAAACGTCCAGCAATAGCTCCCAAACCAAAGCAGCCAGCACCAAAAGACATACATGGCCTGAAACCGCCCCATGGCACCTACAAGCAGCCCCTCTGACCCTGGGGCTCAGGGCTTTGTTCTTCGGAGGAAACCTCGTCATGCGACATACAGTGGGATTTTTGGAGTCCGGAGCAGGCCTTCCATTGCAAACATGCTAAACGTCCAGCAATAGCTCCCAAACCAAAGCAGCCAGCACCAAAAGACATACATGGCCTGAAACCGCCCCATGGCACCTACAAGCAGCCCCTCTGACCCTGGGGCTCAGGGCTTTGTTCTTCGGAGGAAACCTCGTCATGCGACATACAGTGGGATTTTTGGAGTCCGGAGCGGCCTTCCATTGCAAACATGCTAAACGTCCAGCAATAGCTCCCAAACCAAAGCAGCCAGCACCAAAAGACATACATGGCCTGAAACCGCCCCATGGCACCTACAAGCAGCCCCTCTGACCCTGGGGCTCAGGGCTTTGTTCTTCGGAGGAAACCTCCTCATGCGACATACAGAGGGATTTTTGGAGTGCGGAGCCGCCTTCCATTGCAAACATGCTAAACGTCCAGCAATAGCTCCCAAACCAAAGCAGCCAGCACCAAAAGACATACATGGCCTGAAACCGCCCCATGGCACCTACAAGCAGCCCCTCTGACCCTGGGGCTCAGGGCTTTGTTCTTCGGAGGAAACCTCCTCATGCGACATACAGTGGGATTTTTGGAGTGCGGAGCTGCCTTCCATTGCAAACATGCTAAACGTCCAGCAATAGCTCCCAAACCAAAGCAGCCAGCACCAAAAGACATACATGGCCTGAAACCGCCCCATGGCACCTACAAGCAGCCCCTCTGACCCTGGGGCTCAGGGCTTTGTTCTTCGGAGGAAACCTCCTCATGCGACATACAGTGGGATTTTTGGAGTCCGGAGCGGCCTTCCATTGCAAACATGCTAAACGTCCAGCAATAGCTCCCAAACCAAAGCAGCCAGCACCAAAAGACATACATGGCCTGAAACCGCCCCATGGCACCTACAAGCAGCCCCTCTGACCCTGGGGCTCAGGGCTTTGTTCTTCGGAGGAAACCTCCTCATGCGACATACAGAGGGATTTTTGGAGTCTGGAGCGGCCTTCCATTGCAAACATGCTAAACGTCCAGCAATAGCTCCCAAACCAAAGCAGCCAGCACCAAAAGACATACATGGCCTGAAACCGCCCCATGGCACCTACAAGCAGCCCCTCTGACCCTGGGGCTCAGGGCTTTGTTCTTCGGAGGAAACCTCCTCATGCGACATACAGAGGGATTTTTGGAGTCCGGAGCGGCCTTCCATTGCAAACATGCTAAACGTCCAGCAATAGCTCCCAAACCAAAGCAGCCAGCACCAAAAGACATACATGGCCTGAAACTGCCCCATGGCACCTACAAGCAGCCCCTCTGACCCTGGGGCTCAGGGCTTTGTTCTTCGGAGGAAACCTCCTCATGCGACATACAGAGGGATTTTTGGAGTCCGGAGCAGCCTTCCATTGCAAACATGCTAAACGTCCAGCAATAGCTCCCAAACCAAAGCAGCCAGCACCAAAAGACATACATGGCCTGAAACTGCCCCATGGCACCTACAAGCAGCCCCTCTGACCCTGGGGCTCAGGGCTTTGTTCTTCGGAGGAAACCTCCTCATGCGACATACAGTGGGATTTTTGGAGTCCGGAGCGGCCTTCCATTGCAAACATGCTAAACGTCCAGCAATAGCTCCCAAACCAAAGCAGCCAGCACCAAAAGACATACATGGCCTGAAACCGCCCCATGGCACCTACAAGCAGCCCCTCTGACCCTGGGGCTCAGGGCTTTGTTCTTCGGAGGAAACCTCCTCATGCGACATACAGAGGGATTTTTGGAGTCCGGAGCGGCCTTCCATTGCAAACATGCTAAACGTCCAGCAATAGCTCCCAAACCAAAGCAGCCAGCACCAAAAGACATACATGGCCTGAAACCGCCCCATGGCACCTACAAGCAGCCCCTCTGACCCTGGGGCTCAGGGCTTTGTTCTTCGGAGGAAACCTCGTCATGCGACATACAGTGGGATTTTTGGAGTCCGGAGCGGCCTTCCATTGCAAACATGCTAAACGTCCAGCAATAGCTCCCAAACCAAAGCAGCCAGCACCAAAAGACATACATGGCCTGAAACCGCCCCATGGCACCTACAAGCAGCCCCTCTGACCCTGGGGCTCAGGGCTTTGTTCTTCGGAGGAAACCTCCTCATGCGACATACAGAGGGATTTTTGGAGTCTGGAGCCGCCTTCCATTGCAAACATGCTAAACGTCCAGCAATAGCTCCCAAACCAAAGCAGCCAGCACCAAAAGACATACATGGCCTGAAACCGCCCCATGGCACCTACAAGCAGCCCCTCTGACCCTGGGGCTCAGGGCTTTGTTCTTCGGAGGAAACCTCCTCATGCGACATACAGAGGGATTTTTGGAGTGCGGAGCGGCCTTCCATTGCAAACATGCTAAACGTCCAGCAATAGCTCCCAAACCAAAGCAGCCAGCACCAAAAGACATACATGGCCTGAAACCGCCCCATGGCACCTACAAGCAGCCCCTCTGACCCTGGGGCTCAGGGCTTTGTTCTTCGGAGGAAACCTCCTCATGCGACAGACAGAGGGATTTTTGGAGTCCGGAGCCGCCTTCCATTGCAAACATGCTAAACGTCCAGCAATAGCTCCCAAACCAAAGCAGCCAGCACCAAAAGACATACATGGCCTGAAACCGCCCCATGGCACCTACAAGCAGCCCCTCTGACCCTGGGGCTCAGGGCTTTGTTCTTCGGAGGAAACCTCCTCATGCGACATACAGTGGGATTTTTGGAGTCCGGAGCGGCCTTCCATTGCAAACATGCTAAACGTCCAGCAATAGCTCCCAAACCAAAGCAGCCAGCACCAAAAGACATACATGGCCTGAAACTGCCCCATGGCACCTACAAGCAGCCCCTCTGACCCTGGGGCTCAGGGCTTTGTTCTTCGGAGGAAACCTCCTCATGCGACATACAGTGGGATTTTTGGAGTCTGGAGCGGCCTTCCATTGCAAACATGCTAAACGTCCAGCAATAGCTCCCAAACCAAAGCAGCCAGCACCAAAAGACATACATGGCCTGAAACCGCCCCATGGCACCTACAAGCAGCCCCTCTGACCCTGGGGCTCAGGGCTTTGTTCTTCGGAGGAAACCTCCTCATGCGACATACAGTGGGATTTTTGGAGTCCGGAGCGGCCTTCCATTGCAAACATGCTAAACGTCCAGCAATAGCTCCCAAACCAAAGCAGCCAGCACCAAAAGACATACATGGCCTGAAACCGCCCCATGGCACCTACAAGCAGCCCCTCTGACCCTGGGGCTCAGGGCTTTGTTCTTCGGAGGAAACCTCCTCATGTGACATACAGTGGGATTTTTGGAGTCCGGAGCAGCCTTCCATTGCAAACATGCTAAACGTCCAGCAATAGCTCCCAAACCAAAGCAGCCAGCACCAAAAGACATACATGGCCTGAAACCGCCCCATGGCACCTACAAGCAGCCCCTCTGACCCTGGGGCTCAGGGCTTTGTTCTTCGGAGGAAACCTCCTCATGCGACATACAGTGGGATTTTTGGAGTCGGGAGCGGCCTTCCATTGCAAACATGCTAAACGTCCAGCAATAGCTCCCAAACCAGAGCAGCCAGCACCAAAAGACATACATGGCCTGAAACCGCCCCATGGCACCTACAAGCAGCCCCTCTGACCCTGGGGCTCAGGGCTTTGTTCTTCGGAGGAAACCTCCTCATGCGACATACAGAGGGATTTTGGAGTCCGGAGCGGCCTTCCATTGCAAACATGCTAAACGTCCAGCAATAGCTCCCAAACCAAAGCAGCCAGCACCAAAAGACATACATGGCCTGAAACCGCCCCATGGCACCTACAAGCAGCCCCTCTGCACCTGGGGCTCAGGGCTTTGTTCTTCGGAGGAAACCTCCTCATGCGACATACAGAGGGATTTTTGGAGTCTGGAGCCGCCTTCCATTGCAAACATGCTAAACGTCCAGCAATAGCTCCCAAACCAAAGCAGCCAGCACCAAAAGACATACATGGCCTGAAACCGCCCCATGGCACCTACAAGCAGACCCTCTGACCCTGGGGCTCAGGGCTTTGTTCTTCGGAGGAAACCTCCTCATGCGACATACAGAGGGATTTTTGGAGTCTGGAGCGGCCTTCCATTGCAAACATGCTAAACGTCCAGCAATAGCTCCCAAACCAAAGCAGCCAGCACCAAAAGACATACATGGCCTGAAACTGCCCCATGGCACCTACAAGCAGCCCCTCTGACCCTGGGGCTCAGGGCTTTGTTCTTCGGAGGAAACCTCGTCATGCGACATACAGAGGGATTTTTGGAGTCTGGAGCAGCCTTCCATTGCAAACATGCTAAACGTCCAGCAATAGCTCCCAAACCAAAGCAGCCAGCACCAAAAGACATACATGGCCTGAAACTGCCCCATGGCACCTACAAGCAGCCCCTCTGACCCTGGGGCTCAGGGCTTTGTTCTTCGGAGGAAACCTCCTCATGCGACATACAGTGGGATTTTTGGAGTCCGGAGCAGGCCTTCCATTGCAAACATGCTAAACGTCCAGCAATAGCTCCCAAACCAAAGCAGCCAGCACCAAAAGACATACATGGCCTGAAACCGCCCCATGGCACCTACAAGCAGCCCCTCTGACCCTGGGGCTCAGGGCTTTGTTCTTCGGAGGAAACCTCGTCATGCGACATACAGAGGGATTTTTGGAGTCTGGAGCGGCCTTCCATTGCAAACATGCTAAACGTCCAGCAATAGCTCCCAAACCAAAGCAGCCAGCACCAAAAGACATACATGGCCTGAAACCGCCCCATGGCACCTACAAGCAGCCCCTCTGACCCTGGGGCTCAGGGCTTTGTTCTTCGGAGGAAACCTCCTCATGCGACATACAGTGGGATTTTTGGAGTCCGGAGCGGCCTTCCATTGCAAACATGCTAAACGTCCAGCAATAGCTCCCAAACCAAAGCAGCCAGCACCAAAAGACATACATGGCCTGAAACCGCCCCATGGCACCTACAAGCAGCCCCTCTGACCCTGGGGCTCAGGGCTTTGTTCTTCGGAGGAAACCTCCTCATGCGACATACAGAGGGATTTTTGGAGTCCGGAGCGGCCTTCCATTGCAAACATGCTAAACGTCCAGCAATAGCTCCCAAACCAAAGCAGCCAGCACCAAAAGACATACATGGCCTGAAACCGCCCCATGGCACCTACAAGCAGCCCCTCTGACCCTGGGGCTCAGGGCTTTGTTCTTCGGAGGAAACCTCCTCATGCGACATACACAGGGATTTTTGGAGTCCGGAGCGGCCTTCCATTGCAAACATGCTAAACGTCCAGCAATAGCTCCCAAACCAAAGCAGCCAGCACCAAAAGACATACATGGCCTGAAACCGCCCCATGGCACCTACAAGCAGCCCCTCTGACCCTGGGGCTCAGGGCTTTGTTCTTCGGAGGAAACCTCCTCATGCGACATACAGAGGGATTTTTGGAGTCCGGAGCGGCCTTCCATTGCAAACATGCTAAACGTCCAGCAATAGCTCCCAAACCAAAGCAGCCAGCACCAAAAGACATACATGGCCTGAAACCGCCCCATGGCACCTACAAGCAGCCCCTCTGACCCTGGGGCTCAGGGCTTTGTTCTTCGGAGGAAACCTCCTCATGCGACATACAGTGGGATTTTTGGAGTCTGGAGCGGCCTTCCATTGCAAACATGCTAAACGTCCAGCAATAGCTCCCAAACCAAAGCAGCCAGCACCAAAAGACATACATGGCCTGAAACTGCCCCATGGCACCTACAAGCAGCCCCTCTGACCCTGGGGCTCAGGGCTTTGTTCTTCGGAGGAAACCTCCTCATGCGACATACAGTGGGATTTTTGGAGTCTGGAGCGGCCTTCCATTGCAAACATGCTAAACGTCCAGCAATAGCTCCCAAACCAAAGCAGCCAGCACCAAAAGACATACATGGCCTGAAACCGCCCCATGGCACCTACAAGCAGCCCCTCTGACCCTGGGGCTCAGGGCTTTGTTCTTCGGAGGAAACCTCGTCATGCGACATACAGTGGGATTTTTGGAGTCCGGAGCGGCCTTCCATTGCAAACATGCTAAACGTCCAGCAATAACTCCCAAACCAAAGCAGCCAGCACCAAAAGACATACATGGCCTGAAACCGCCCCATGGCACCTACAAGCAGCCCCTCTGACCCTGGGGCTCAGGGCTTTGTTCTTCGGAGGAAACCTCCTCATGTGACATACAGTGGGATTTTTGGAGTCCGGAGCAGCCTTCCATTGCAAACATGCTAAACGTCCAGCAATAGCTCCCAAACCAAAGCAGCCAGCACCAAAAGACATACATGGCCTGAAACTGCCCCATGGCACCTACAAGCAGCCCCTCTGACCCTGGGGCTCAGGGCTTTGTTCTTCGGAGGAAACCTCCTCATGCGACATACAGAGGGATTTTTGGAGTCCGGAGCGGCCTTCCATTGCAAACATGCTAAACGTCCAGCAATAGCTCCCAAACCAAAGCAGCCAGCACCAAAAGACATACATGGCCTGAAACCGCCCCATGGCACCTACAAGCAGCCCCTCTGACCCTGGGGCTCAGGGCTTTGTTCTTCGGAGGAAACCTCCTCATGCGACATACAGAGGGATTTTTGGAGTGCGGAGCGGCCTTCCATTGCAAACATGCTAAACGTCCAGCAATAGCTCCCAAACCAAAGCAGCCAGCACCAAAAGACATACATGGCCTGAAACTGCCCCATGGCACCTACAAGCAGCCCCTCTGACCCTGGGGCTCAGGGCTTTGTTCTTCGGAGGAAACCTCCTCATGCGACATACAGAGGGATTTTTGGAGTCTGGAGCCGCCTTCCATTGCAAACATGCTAAACGTCCAGCAATAGCTCCCAAACCAAAGCAGCCAGCACCAAAAGACATACATGGCCTGAAACCGCCCCATGGCACCTACAAGCAGCCCCTCTGACCCTGGGGCTCAGGGCTTTGTTCTTCGGAGGAAACCTCCTCATGCGACATACAGTGGGATTTTTGGAGTCTGGAGCGGCCTTCCATTGCAAACATGCTAAACGTCCAGCAATAGCTCCCAAACCAAAGCAGCCAGCACCAAAAGACATACATGGCCTGAAACCGCCCCATGGCACCTACAAGCAGCCCCTCTGACCCTGGGGCTCAGGGCTTTGTTCTTCGGAGGAAACCTCCTCATGCGACATACAGAGGGATTTTTGGAGTCCGGAGCGGCCTTCCATTGCAAACATGCTAAACGTCCAGCAATAGCTCCCAAACCAAAGCAGCCAGCACCAAAAGACATACATGGCCTGAAACCGCCCCATGGCACCTACAAGCAGCCCCTCTGACCCTGGGGCTCAGGGCTTTGTTCTTCGGAGGAAACCTCCTCATGCGACATACAGTGGGATTTTTGGAGTCTGGAGAGGCCTTCCATTGCAAACATGCTAAACGTCCAGCAATAGCTCCCAAACCAAAGCAGCCAGCACCAAAAGACATACATGGCCTGAAACCGCCCCATGGCACTAACAAGCAGCCCCTCTGACCCTGGGGCTCAGGGCTTTGTTCTTCGGAGGAAACCTCCTCATGCGACATAGAGACGGATATTTTGGAGTCTGGAGCGGCCTTCCATTGCAAACATGCTAAACGTCCAGCAATAGCTCCCAAACCAAAGCAGCCAGCACCAAAAGACATACATGGCCTGAAACCGCCCCATGGCACCTACAAGCAGCCCCTCTGACCCTGGGGCTCAGGGCTTTGTTCTTCGGAGGAAACCTCCTCATGCGACATACACAGGGATTTTTGGAGTCTGGAGCGGCCTTCCATTGCAAACATGCTAAACGTCCAGCAATAGCTCCCAAACCAAAGCAGCCAGCACCAAAAGACATACATGGCCTGAAACTGCCCCATGGCACCTACAAGCAGCCCCTCTGACCCTGGGGCTCAGGGCTTTGTTCTTCGGAGGAAACCTCCTCATGTGACATACAGAGGGATTTTTGGAGTCCAGAGCCGCCTTCCATTGCAAACATGCTAAACGTCCAGCAATAGCTCCCAAACCAAAGCAGCCAGCACCAAAAGACATACATGGCCTGAAACCGCCCCATGGCACCTACAAGCAGCCCCTCTGACCCTGGGGCTCAGGGCTTTCTTCTTCGGAGGAAACCTCCTCATGCGACATACAGAGGGATTTTTGGAGTCCGGAGCGGCCTTCCATTGCAAACATGCTAAACGTCCAGCAATAGCTCCCAAACCAAAGCAGCCAGCACCAAAAGACATACATGGCCTGAAACAGCCCCATGGCACCTACAAGCAGCCCCTCTGACCCTGGGGCTCAGGGCTTTGTTCTTCGGAGGAAACCTCCTTATGCGACATACAGTGGGATTTTTGGAGTCCGGAGCGGCCTTCCATTGCAAACATGCTAAATGTCCAGCAATAGCTCCCAAACCAAAGCAGCCAGCACCAAAAGACATACATGGCCTGAAACCACCCCATGGCACCTACAAGCAGCCCCTCTGACCCTGGGGCTCAGGGCTTTGTTCTTCGGAGGAAACCTCCTCATGCGACATACAGAGGGATTTTTGGAGTGCGGAGCCGCCTTCCATTGCAAACATGCTAAACGTCCAGCAATAGCTCCCAAACCAAAGCAGCCAGCACCAAAAGACATACATGGCCTGAAACCGCCCCATGGCACCTACAAGCAGCCCCTCTGACCCTGGGGCTCAGGGCTTTGTTCTTCGGAGGAAACCTCCTCATGCGACATACAGTGGGATTTTTGGAGTGCGGAGCCGCCTTCCATTGCAAACATGCTAAACGTCCAGCAATAGCTCCCAAACCAAAGCAGCCAGCACCAAAAGACATACATGGCCTGAAACCGCCCCATGGCACCTACAAGCAGCCCCTCTGACCCTGGGGCTCAGGGCTTTGTTCTTCGGAGGAAACCTCCTCATGCGACATACGGAGGGATTTTTGGAGTCCGGAGCGGTCTTCCATTGCAAACATGCTAAACGTCCAGCAATAGCTCCCAAACCAAAGCAGCCAGCACCAAAAGACATACATGGCCTGAAACCGCCCCATGGCACCTACAAGCAGCCCCTCTGACCCTGGGGCTCAGGGCTTTGTTCTTCGGAGGAAACCTCCTCATGCGACATACACAGGGATTTTTAGAGTCTGGAGCGGCCTTCCATTGCAAACATGCTAAACGTCCAGCAATAGCTCCCAAACCAAAGCAGACAGCACCAAAAGACATACATGGCCTGAAACCGCCCCATGGCACCTACAAGCAGCCCCTCTGACCCTGGGGCTCAGGGCTTTGTTCTTCGGAGGAAACCTCCTCATGCGACATACACAGGGATTTTTGGAGTCTGGAGAGGCCTTCCATTGCAAACATGCTAAACGTCCAGCAATAGCTCCCAAACCAAAGCAGCCAGCACCAAAAGACATACATGGCCTGAAACCGCCCCATGGCACCTACAAGCAGCCCCTCTGACCCTGGGGCTCAGGGCTTTGTTCTTCGGAGGAAACCTCCTCATGCGACATACGGAGGGATTTTTGGAGTGCGGAGCCGCCTTCCATTGCAAACATGCTAAACGTCCAGCAATAGCTCCCAAACCAAAGCAGCCAGCACCAAAAGACATACATGGCCTGAAAGCGCCCCATGGCACCTACAAGCAGCCCCTCTGACCCTGGGGCTCAGGGCTTTGTTCTTCGGAGGAAACCTCCTCATGCGACATACACAGGGATTTTTGGAGTCCGGAGCGGCCTTCCATTGCAAACATGGTAAACGTCCAGCAATAGCTCCCAAACCAAAGCAGACAGCACCAAAAGACATACATGGCCTGAAACCGCCCCATGGCACCTACAAGCAGCCCCTCTGACCCTGGGGCTCAGGGCTTTCTTCTTCGGAGGAAACCTCGTCATGCGACATACAGTGGGATTTTTGGAGTCTGGAGCGGCCTTCCATTGCAAACATGCTAAACGTCCAGCAATAACTCCCAAACCAAAGCAGACAGCACCAAAAGTCATACATGGCCTGAAACCGCCCCATGGCACCTACAAGCAGCCCCTCTGACCCTGGGCCTCAGGGCTTTGTTCTTCGGAGGAAACCTCCTCATGCGACATACACAGGGATTTTTGGAGTCTGGAGCGGCCTTCCATTGCAAACATGCTAAACGTCCAGCAATAGCTCCCAAACCAAAGCAGCCAGCACCAAAAGACATACATGGCCTGAAACTGCCCCATGGCACCTACAAGCAGCCCCTCTGACCCTGGGGCTCAGGACTTTGTTCTTCGGAGGAAACCTCCTCATGCGACATACAGTGGGATTTTTGGAGTCTGGAGCGGCCTTCCATTGCAAACATGCTAAACGTCCAGCAATAACTCCCAAACCAAAGCAGCCAGCACCAAAAGTCATACATGGCCTGAAACCGCCCCATGGCACCTACAAGCAGCCCCTCTGACCCTGGGGCTCAGGGCTTTCTTCTTCTGAGGAAACCTCGTCATGCGACATACAGAGGGATTTTTGGACTCTGGAGCGGCCTTCCATTGCAAACATGCTAAACGTCCAGCAATAGCTCCCAAACCAAAGCAGCCAGCACCAAAAGACATACATGGCCTGAAACCGCCCCATGGCACCTACAAGCAGCCCCTCTGACCCTGGGGCTCAGGGATTTGTTCATCGGAGGAAACCTCCTCATGCGACATACAGTGGGATTTTTGGAGTCCGGAGCGGCCTTCCATTGCAAACATGCTAAACGTCCAGCAATAACTCCCAAACCAAAGCAGCCAGCACCAAAAGACATACATGGCCTGAAACCGCCCCATGGCACCTACAAGCAGCCCCTCTGACCCTGGGGCTCAGGGCTTTGTTCTTCGGAGGAAACCTCCTCATGCGACAGACAGAGGGATTTTTGGAGTGCGGAGCCGCCTTCCATTGCAAACATGCTAAACGTCCAGCAATAGCTCCCAAACCAAAGCAGCCAGCACCAAAAGACATACATGGCCTGAAACCGCCCCATGGCACCTACAAGCAGCCCCTCTGACCCTGGGGCTCAGGGCTTTGTTCTTCAGAGGAAACCTCGTCATGTGACATACAGTGGGATTTTTAGAGTCTGGAGCGGCCTTCCATTGCAAACATGCTAAACGTCCAGCAATAGCTCCCAAACCAAAGCAGCCAGCACCAAAAGACATACATGGCCTGAAACCGCCCCATGGCACCTACAAGCAGCCCCTCTGACCCTGGGGCTCAGGGCTTTGTTCTTCGGAGGAAACCTCCTCATGCGACAGACAGAGGGATTTTTGGAGTGCGGAGCCGCCTTCCATTGCAAACATGCTAAACGTCCAGCAATAGCTCCCAAACCAAAGCAGCCAGCACGAAAAGACATACATGGCCTGAAACCGCCCCATGGCACCTACAAGCAGCCCCTCTGACCCTGGGGCTCAGGGCTTTGTTCTTCGGAGGAAACCTCCTCATGCGACATACAGTGGGATTTTTGGAGTCCGGAGCGGCCTTCCATTGCAAACATGCTAAACGTCCAGCAATAGCTCCCAAACCAAAGCAGCCAGCACCAAAAGACATACATGGCCTGAAACCGCCCCATGGCACCTACAAGCAGCCCCTCTGACCCTGGGGCTCAGGGCTTTGTTCTTCGGAGGAAACCTCGTCATGCGACATACACAGGGATTTTTGGAGTCTGGAGCGGCCTTCCATTGCAAACATGCTAAACGTCCAGCAATAGCTCCCAAACCAAAGCAGCCAGCACCAAAAGACATACATGGCCTGAAACCGCCCCATGGCACCTACAAGCAGCCCCTCTGACCCTGGGGCTCAGGGCTTTGTTCTTCGGAGGAAACCTCCTCATGCGACATACACAGGGATTTTTGGAGTGCGGAGCCGCCTTCCATTGCAAACATGCTAAACGTCCAGCAATAGCTCCCAAACCAAAGCAGCCAGCACCAAAAGACATACATGGCCTGAAACCGCCCCATGGCACCTACAAGCAGCCCCTCTGACCCTGGGGCTCAGGGCTTTGTTCTTCGGAGGAAACCTCCTCATGCGACATACAGTGGGATTTTTGGAGTCCGGAGCGGCCTTCCATTGCAAACATGCTAAACGTCCAGCAATAGCTCCCAAACCAAAGCAGCCAGCACCAAAAGACATACATGGCCTGAAACCGCCCCATGGCACCTACAAGCAGCCCCTCGACTCCTGGGGCTCAGGGCTTTGTTCTTCGGAGGAAACCTCCTCATGCGACAGACAGAGGGATTTTTGGAGTGCGGAGCCGCCTTCCATTGCAAACATGCTAAACGTCCAGCAATAGCTCCCAAACCAAAGCAGCCAGCACCAAAAGACATACATGGCCTGAAACCGCCCCATGGCACCTACAAGCAGCCCCTCTGACCCTGGGGCTCAGGGCTTTGTTCTTCTGAGGAAACCTCCTCATGCGACATACAGTGGGATTTTTATAGTCCGGAGAGGACTTCCATTGCAAACATGCTAAACGTCCAGCAATAGCTCCCAAACCAAAGCAGCCAGCACCAAAAGACATACATGGCCTGAAACCGCCCCATGGCACCTACAAGCAGCCCCTCTGACCCTGGGGCTCAGGGCTTTGTTCTTCGGAGGAAACCTCCTCATGCGACAGACAGAGGGATTTTTGGAGTCTGGAGCGGCCTTCCATTGCAAACATGCTAAACGTCCAGCAATAGCTCCCAAACCAAAGCAGCCAGCACCAAAAGACATACATGGCCTGAAACCGCCCCATGGCACCTACAAGCAGCCCCTCTGACCCTGGGGCTCAGGGCTTTGTTCTTCGGAGGAAACCTCCTCATGCGACATAGAGACGGATTTTTGGAGTCCGGAGCCGCCTTCCATTGCAAACATGGTAAACGTCCAGCAATAGCTCCCAAACCAAAGCAGCCAGCACCAAAAGACATACATGGCCTGAAACCGCCCCATGGCACCTACAAGCAGCCCCTCTGACCCTGGGGCTCAGGGCTTTGTTCTTCGGAGGAAACCTCCTCATGCGACATACGGAGGGATTTTTGGAGTCTGGAGCGGCCTTCCATTGCAAACATGCTAAACGTCCAGCAATAGCTCCCAAACCAAAGCAGCCAGCACCAAAAGACATACATGGCCTGAAACCGCCCCATGGCAACTGACAAGCAGCCCCTCTGACCCTGGGGCTCAGGCATTTGTTCTTCGGAGGAAACCTCCTCATGCGACATACAGTGGGATTTTTGGAGTCCGGAGCGGCCTTCCATTGCAAACATGCTAAACGTCCAGCAATAGCTCCCAAACCAAAGCAGCCAGCACCAAAAGACATACATGGCCTGAAACCGCCCCAAGGCACCTACAAGCAGCCCCTCTGACCCTGGGGCTCAGGGCTTTGTTCTTCGGAGGAAACCTCCTCATGCGACATACAGAGGGATTTTTGGAGTGCGGAGCGGCCTTCCATTGCAAACATGCTAAACGTCCAGCAATAGCTCCCAAACCAAAGCAGCCAGCACCAAAAGACATACATGGCCTGAAACCGCCCCATGGCACCTACAAGCAGCCCCTCTGACCCTGGGGCTCAGGGCTTTGTTCTTCGGAGGAAACCTCCTCATGCGACATACAGTGGGATTTTTGGAGTCTGGAGCGGCCTTCCATTGCAAACATGCTAAACGTCCAGCAATAGCTCCCAAACCAAAGCAGCCAGCACCAAAAGACATACATGGCCTGAAACCGCCCCATGGCACCTACAAGCAGCCCCTCTGACCCTGGGGCTCAGGGCTTTGTTCTTCGGAGGAAACCTCCTCATGCGACAGACAGAGGGATTTTTGGAGTCTGGAGCCGCCTTCCATTGCAAACATGCTAAACGTCCAGCAATAGCTCCCAAACCAAAGCAGCCAGCACCAAAAGACATACATGGCCTGAAACCGCCCCATGGCACCTACAAGCAGCCCCTCTGACCCTGGGGCTCAGGGCTTTCTTCTTCGGAGGAAACCTCCTCATGCCACATACAGTGGGATTTTTGGAGTCTGGAGCGGCCTTCCATTGCAAACATGCTAAACGTCCAGCAATAGCTCCCAAACCAAAGCAGCCAGCACCAAAAGACATACATGGCCTGAAACCGCCCCATGGCACCTACAAGCAGCCCCTCTGACCCTGGGGCTCAGGGCTTTGTTCTTCGGAGGAAACCTCCTCATGCGACATAAAGTGGGATTTTTGGAGTCCGGAGCGGCCTTCCATTGCAAACATGCTAAACGTCCAGCAATAGCTCCCAAACCAAGGCAGCCAGCACCAAAAGACATACATGGCCTGAAACCGCCCCATGGCACCTACAAGCAGCCCCTCTGACCCTGGGGCTCAGGGCTTTGTTCTTCGGAGGAAACCTCCTCATGCGACAGACGGAGGGATTTTTGGAGTGCGGAGCCACCTTCCATTGCAAACATGCTAAACGTCCAGCAATAGCTCCCAAACCAAAGCAGCCAGCACCAAAAGACATACATGGCCTGAAAGCGCCCCATGGCACCGACAAGCAGCCCCTCTGACCCTGGGGCTCAGGGCTTTGTTCTTCGGAGGAAACCTCCTCATGCGACATACAGAGGGATTTTTGGAGTCCGGAGCGGCCTTCCATTGCAAACATGCTAAACGTCCAGCAATAGCTCCCAAACCAAAGCAGCCAGCACCAAAAGACATACATGGCCTGAAACCGCCCCATGGCACCTACAAGCAGCCCCTCTGACCCTGGGGCTCAGGACTTTGTTCTTCGGAGGAAACCTCCTCATGCGACATACAGAGGGATTTTGGAGTGCGGAGCCGCCTTCCATTGCAAACATGCTAAACGTCCAGCAATAGCTCCCAAACCAAAGCAGCCAGCACCAAAAGACATACATGGCCTGAAACCGCCCCATGGCACCTACAAGCAGACCCTCTGACCCTGGGGCTCAGGGCTTTGTTCTTCGGAGGAAACCTCCTCATGCGACATACACAGGGATTTTTGGAGTCTGGAGCGGCCTTCCATTGCAAACATGCTAAACGTCCAGCAATAGCTCCCAAACCAAAGCAGCCAGCACCAAAAGACATACATGGCCTGAAACCGCCCCATGGCACCTACAAGCAGACCCTCTGACCCTGGGGCTCAGGGCTTTGTTCTTCGGAGGAAACCTCCTCATGCTACATACAGAGGGATTTTTGGAGTCTGGAGCGGCCTTCCATTGCAAACATGGTAAACGTCCAGCAATAGCTCCCAAACCAAAGCAGCCAGCACCAAAAGACATACATGGCCTGAAACCGCCCCATGGCACCTACAAGCAGCCCCTCTGACCTTGGGGCTCAGGGCTTTGTTCTTCGGAGGAAACCTCGTCATGCGACATACAGTGGGATTTTTGGAGTCTGGAGCGGCCTTCCATTGCAAACATGCTAAACGTCCAGCAATAGCTCCCAAACCAAAGCAGCCAGCACCAAAAGACATACATGGCCTGAAACCGCCCCATGGCACCTACAAGCAGCCCCTCTGACCCTGGGGCTCAGGGCTTTGTTCTTCGGAGGAAACCTCCTCATGCGACATACAGTGGGATTTTTGGAGTCGGGAGCGGCCTTCCATTGCAAACATGCTAAATGTCCAGCAATAACTCCCAAACCAAAGCAGCCAGCACCAAAAGACATACATGGCCTGAAACCGCCCCATGGCACCTACAAGCAGCCCCTCTGACCCTGGGGCTCAGGGCTTTGTTCTTCGGAGGAAACCTCGTCATGCGACATACACAGGGATTTTTGGAGTCTGGAGCCGCCTTCCATTGCAAACATGCTAAACGTCCAGCAATAGCTCCCAAACCAAAGCAGCCAGCACCAAAAGACATACATGGCCTGAAACCGCCCCATGGCACCTACAAGCAGCCCCTCTGACCCTGGGGCTCAGGGCTTTCTTCTTCGGAGGAAACCTCCTCATGCGACATACAGAGGGATTTTTGGAGTGCGGAGCCGCCTTCCATTGCAAACATGCTAAACGTCCAGCAATAGCTCCCAAACCAAAGCAGCCAGCACCAAAAGACATACATGGCCTGAAACCGCCCCATGGCACCTACAAGCAGCCCCTCTGACCCTGGGGCTCAGGGCTTTGTTCTTCGGAGGAAACCTCCTCATGCGACATACACAGGGATTTTTGGAGTCTGGAGCGGCCTTCCATTGCAAACATGCTAAACGTCCAGCAATAGCTCCCAAACCAAAGCAGCCAGCACCAAAAGACATACATGGCCTGAAACCGCCCCATGGCACCTACAAGCAGCCCCTCTGACCCTGGGGCTCAGGGCTTTGTTCTTCGGAGGAAACCTCCTCATGCGACATACAGAGGGATTTTTGGAGTACGGAGCGGCCTTCCATTGCAAACATGCTAAACGTCCAGCAATAGCTCCCAAACCAAAGCAGCCAGCACCAAAAGACATACATGGCCTGAAACCGCCCCATGGCACCTACAAGCAGCCCCTCGACTCCTGGGGCTCAGGGCTTTGTTCTTCGGAGGAAACCTCCTCATGCGACATACAGAGGGATTTTTGGAGTCTGGAGCGGCCTTCCATTGCAAACATGCTAAACGTCCAGCAATAGCTCCCAAACCAAAGCAGCCAGCACCAAAAGACATACATGGCCTGAAACCGCCCCATGGCACCTACAAGCAGCCCCTCTGACCCTGGGGCTCAGGGCTTTGTTCTTCGGAGGAAACCTCCTCATGCGACATACGGAGGGATTTTTGGAGTGCGGAGCCGCCTTCCATTGCAAACATGCTAAACGTCCAGCAATAGCTCCCAAACCAAAGCAGCCAGCACCAAAAGACATACATGGCCTGAAACCGCCCCATGGCACCTACAAGCAGCCCCTCTGACCCTGGGGCTCAGGGTTTTGTTCTTCGGAGGAAACCTCTTCATGCGACATACAGTGGGATTTTTGGAGTCTGGAGCGGCCTTCCATTGCAAACATGCTAAACGTCCAGCAATAGCTCCCAAACCAAAGCAGCCAGCACCAAAAGACATACATGGCCTGAAACTGCCCCATGGCACCTACAGGCAGCCCCTCTGACCCTGGGGCTCAGGGCTTTGTTCTTCGGAGGAAACCTCCTCATGCGACATAGAGACGGATTTTTGGAGTCTGGAGCCGCCTTCCATTGCAAACATGCTAAACGTCCAGCAATAGCTCCCAAACCAAAGCAGCCAGCACCAAAAGACATACATGGCCTGAAACCGCCCCATGGCACCTACAAGCAGCCCCTCTGACCCTGGGGCTCAGGGCTTTGTTCTTCGGAGGAAACCTCCTCATGCGACATACACAGGGATTTTTGGAGTCTGGAGCGGCCTTCCATTGCAAACATGCTAAACGTCCAGCAATAGCTCCCAAACCAAAGCAGCCAGCACCAAAAGACATACATGGCCTGAAACCGCCCCATGGCACCTACAAGCAGCCCCTCTGACCCTGGGGCTCAGGGCTTTGTTCTTCGGAGGAAACCTCCTCATGCTACATACACAGGGATTTTTGGAGTGCGGAGCCGCCTTCCATTGCAAACATGCTAAACGTCCAGCAATAGCTCCCAAACCAAAGCAGCCAGCACCAAAAGACATACATGGCCTGAAACCGCCCCATGGCACCTACAAGCAGCCCCTCTGACCCTGGGGCTCAGGGCTTTGTTCTTCGGAGGAAACCTCCTCATGCGACATACACAGGGATTTTTGGAGTCTGGAGCGGCCTTCCATTGCAAACATGCTAAACGTCCAGCAATAGCTCCCAAACCAAAGCAGCCAGCACCAAAAGACATACATGGCCTGAAACCGCCCCATGGCACCTACAAGCAGCCCCTCTGACCCTGGGGCTCAGGGCTTTGTTCATCGGAGGAAACCTCCTCATGCGACATACAGAGGGATTTTTGGAGTATGGAGCCGCCTTCCATTGCAAACATGCTAAACGTCCAGCAATAGCTCCCAAACCAAAGCAGCCAGCACCAAAAGACATACATGGCCTGAAACCGCCCCATGGCACCTACAAGCAGCCCCTCTGACCCTGGGGCTCAGGTATTTCTTCTTCGGAGGAAACCTCCTTATGCGACATACAGTGGGATTTTTGGAGTCGGGAGCGGCCTTCCATTGCAAACATGCTAAATGTCCAGCAATAGCTCCCAAACCAAAGCAGCCAGCACCAAAAGACATACATGGCCTGAAACCGCCCCATGGCACCTACAAGCAGCCCCTCTGACCCTGGGGCTCAGGGCTTTGTTCTTCGGAGGAAACCTCCTCATGCGACATACACAGGGATTTTTGGAGTGCGGAGCGGCCTTCCATTGCAAACATGCTAAACGTCCAGCAATAGCTCCCAAACCAAAGCAGCCAGCACCAAAAGACATACATGGCCTGAAACCGCCCCATGGCACCTACAAGCAGCCCCTCTGACCCTGGGGCTCAGGGCTTTGTTCTTCGGAGGAAACCTCCTCATGCGACATACACAGGGATTTTTAGAGTCTGGAGCGGCCTTCCATTGCAAACATGCTAAACGTCCAGCAATAGCTCCCAAACCAAAGCAGCCAGCACCAAAAGACATACATGGCCTGAAACCGCCCCATGGCACCTACAAGCAGCCCCTCTGACCCTGGGGCTCAGGGCTTTGTTCTTCAGAGGAAACCTCCTCATGCGACATACAGTGGGATTTTTGGAGTCTGGAGCGGCCTTCCATTGCAAACATGCTAAACGTCCAGCAATAGCTCCCAAACCAAAGCAGCCAGCACCAAAAGACATACATGGCCTGAAACCGCCCCATGGCACCTACAAGCAGCCCCTCTGACCCTGGGGCTCAGGGCTTTGTTCTTCGGAGGAAACCTCCTCATGCGACATACGGAGGGATTTTTGGAGTCCGGAGCGGCCTTCCATTGCAAACATGCTAAACGTCCAGCAATAGCTCCCAAACCAAAGCAGCCAGCACCAAAAGTCATACATGGCCTGAAACCGCCCCATGGCACCTACAAGCAGCCCCTCTGACCCTGGGGCTCAGGGCTTTGTTCTTCGGAGGAAACCTCCTCATGCGACATACACAGGGATTTTTGGAGTCTGGAGCGGCCTTCCATTGCAAACATGCTAAACGTCCAGCAATAGCTCCCAAACCAAAGCAGCCAGCACCAAAAGACATACATGGCCTGAAACCGCCCCATGGCACCTACAAGCAGCCCCTCTGACCCTGGGGCTCAGGGCTATCTTCTGGAGGAAACCTCCTCATGCGACATACAGTGGGATTTTTGGAGTCCGGAGCGGCCTTCCATTGCAAACATGCTAAACGTCCAGCAATAGCTCCCAAACCAAAGCAGCCAGCACCAAAAGACATACATGGCCTGAAACCGCCCCATGGCACCTACAAGCAGCCCCTCTGACCCTGGGGCTCAGGGCTTTGTTCTTCGGAGGAAACCTCCTCATGCGACAGACAGAGGGATTTTTGGAGTCTGGAGCGGCCTTCCATTGCAAACATGCTAAACGTCCAGCAATAGCTCCCAAACCAAAGCAGCCAGCACCAAAAGTCATACATGGCCTGAAACCGCCCCATGGCACCTACAAGCAGCCCCTCGACTCCTGGGGCTCAGGGCTTTGTTCTTCGGAGGAAACCTCCTCATGCAACATACAGTGGGATTTTTGGAGTCTGGAGCGGCCTTCCATTGCAAACATGCTAAACGTCCAGCAATAGCTCCCAAACCAAAGCAGCCAGCACCAAAAGACATACATGGCCTGAAACCGCCCCATGGCACCTACAAGCAGCCCCTCTGACCCTGGGGCTCAGGGCTTTGTTCTTCGGAGGAAACCTCCTCATGCGACATACAGTGGGATTTTTGGAGTCCGGAGCGGCCTTCGATTGCAAACATGCTAAACGTCCAGCAATAGCTCCCAAACCAAAGCAGCCAGCACCAAAAGACATACATGGCCTGAAACCGCCCCATGGCACCTACAAGCAGCCCCTCTGACCCTGGGGCTCAGGGCTTTGTTCTTCGGAGGAAACCTCCTCATGCGACATAAAGTGGGATTTTTGGAGTCTGGAGCGGCCTTCCATTGCAAACATGCTAAACGTCCAGCAATAGCTCCCAAACCAAAGCAGCCAGCACCAAAAGACATACATGGCCTGAAACCGCCCCATGGCACCTACAAGCAGCCCCTCTGACCCTGGGGCTCAGGGCTTTGTTCTTCGGAGGAAACCTCCTCATGCGACATAGAGAGGGATTTTTGGAGTCCGGAGCGGCCTTCCATTGCAAACATGCTAAACGTCCAGCAATAGCTCCCAAACCAAAGCAGCCAGCACCAAAAGACATACATGGCCTGAAACCGCCCCATGGCACCTACAAGCAGCCCCTCTGACCCTGGGGCTCAGGGCTTTGTTCTTCGGAGGAAACCTCCTCATGCGACATACAGTGGGATTTTTGGAGTCTGGAGCGGCCTTCCATTGCAAACATGCTAAACGTCCAGCAATAGCTCCCAAACCAAAGCAGCCAGCACCAAAAGACATACATGGCCTGAAACCGCCCCATGGCACCTACAAGCAGCCCCTCGACTCCTGGGGCTCAGGGCTTTGTTCTTCGGAGGAAACCTCCTCATGCGACATACAGAGGGATTTTTGGAGTATGGAGCCGCCTTCCATTGCAAACATGCTAAACGTCCAGCAATAGCTCCCAAACCAAAGCAGCCAGCACCAAAAGACATACATGGCCTGAAACCGCCCCATGGCACCTACAAGCAGCCCCTCTGACCCTGGGGCTCAGGGCTTTGTTCTTCGGAGGAAACCTCCTCATGCGACATACAGAGGGATTTTTGGAGTCCGGAGCGGCCTTCCATTGCAAACATGCTAAACGTCCAGCAATAGCTCCCAAACCAAAGCAGCCAGCACCAAAAGACATACATGGCCTGAAACCGCCCCATGGCACCTACAAGCAGCCCCTCGACTCCTGGGGCTCAGGGCTTTGTTCTTCGGAGGAAACCTCCTCATGCGACATACAGTGGGATTTTTGGAGTCTGGAGCGGCCTTCCATTGCAAACATGCTAAACGTCCAGCAATAGCTCCCAAACCAAAGCAGCCAGCACCAAAAGACATACATGGCCTGAAACCGCCCCATGGCACCTACAAGCAGCCCCTCTGCTCCTGGGGCTCAGGGTTTTGTTCTTCGGAGGAAACCTCCTCATGCGACATACAGTGGGATTTTTGGAGTCTGGAGCGGCCTTCCATTGCAAACATGCTAAACGTCCAGCAATAGCTCCCAAACCAAAGCAGCCAGCACCAAAAGACATACATGGCCTGAAACCGCCCCATGGCACCTACAAGCAGCCCCTCTGACCCTGGGGCTCAGGGCTTTGTTCTTCGGAGGAAACCTCCTCATGCGACATACAGAGGGATTTTTGGAGTCTGGAGCGGCCTTCCATTGCAAACATGCTAAACGTCCAGCAATAGCTCCCAAACCAAAGCAGCCAGCACCAAAAGACATACATGGCCTGAAACCGCCCCATGGCACCTACAAGCAGCCCCTCTGACCCTGGGGCTCAGGGCTTTGTTCTTCGGAGGAAACCTCCTCATGCGACATACAGAGGGATTTTTGGAGTCCGGAGCGGCCTTCCATTGCAAACATGCTAAACGTCCAGCAATAGCTCCCAAACCAAAGCAGCCAGCACCAAAAGACATACATGGCCTGAAACCGCCCCATGGCACCTACAAGCAGCCCCTCTGACCCTGGGGCTCAGGGCTTTGTTCTTCGGAGGAAACCTCCTCATGCGACATACAGTGGGATTTTTGGAGTCCGGAGCGGCCTTCCATTGCAAACATGCTAAACGTCCAGCAATAGCTCCCAAACCAAAGCAGCCAGCACCAAAAGACATACATGGCCTGAAACCGCCCCATGGCACCTACAAGCAGCCCCTCTGACCCTGGGGCTCAGGGCTTTGTTCTTCAGAGGAAACCTCCTCATGCGACATACAGAGGGATTTTTGGAGTCCGGAGCGGCCTTCCATTGCAAACATGCTAAACGTCCAGCAATAGCTCCCAAACCAAAGCAGCCAGCACCAAAAGACATACATGGCCTGAAACCGCCCCATGGCACCTACAAGCAGCCCCTCGACTCCTGGGGCTCAGGGCTTTGTTCTTCGGAGGAAACCTCCTCATGCGACATACAGTGGGATTTTTGGAGTCTGGAGCGGCCTTCCATTGCAAACATGCTAAACGTCCAGCAATAGCTCCCAAACCAAAGCAGCCAGCACCAAAAGACATACATGGCCTGAAACCGCCCCATGGCACCTACAAGCAGCCCCTCTGACCCTGGGGCTCAGGGCTTTGTTCTTCGGAGGAAACCTCCTCATGCGACATACAGAGGGATTTTTGGAGTCCGGAGCGGCCTTCCATTGCAAACATGCTAAACGTCCAGCAATAGCTCCCAAACCAAAGCAGCCAGCACCAAAAGACATACATGGCCTGAAACCGCCCCATGGCACCTACAAGCAGCCCCTCTGACCCTGGGGCTCAGGGCTTTGTTCTTCGGAGGAAACCTCCTCATGCGACATACAGAGGGATTTTTGGAGTCCGGAGCCGCCTTCCATTGCAAACATGCTAAACGTCCAGCAATAGCTCCCAAACCAAAGCAGCCAGCACCAAAAGACATACATGGCCTGAAACCGCCCCATGGCACCTACAAGCAGCCCCTCTGACCCTGGGGCTCAGGGCTTTGTTCTTCGGAGGAAACCTCCTCATGCGACATACAGAGGGATTTTTGGAGTCCGGAGCGGCCTTCCATTGCAAACATGCTAAACGTCCAGCAATAGCTCCCAAACCAAAGCAGCCAGCACCAAAAGACATACATGGCCTGAAACCGCCCCATGGCACCTACAAGCAGCCCCTCTGACCCTGGGGCTCAGGGCTTTGTTCTTCGGAGGAAACCTCCTCATGCGACATACACAGGGATTTTTGGAGTCCGGAGCGGCCTTCCATTGCAAACATGCTAAACGTCCAGCAATAGCTCCCAAACCAAAGCAGCCAGCACCAAAAGACATACATGGCCTGAAACCGCCCCATGGCACCTACAAGCAGCCCCTCTGACCCTGGGGCTCAGGGCTTTGTTCTTCGGAGGAAACCTCCTCATGCGACATACAGTGGGATTTTTGGAGTCCGGAGCGGCCTTCCATTGCAAACATGCTAAACGTCCAGCAATAGCTCCCAAACCAAAGCAGCCAGCACCAAAAGACATACATGGCCTGAAACCGCCCCATGGCACCTACAAGCAGCCCCTCTGACCCTGGGGCTCAGGGCTTTGTTCTTCGGAGGAAACCTCCTCATGCGACATACAGAGGGATTTTTGGAGTGCGGAGCGGCCTTCCATTGCAAACATGCTAAACGTCCAGCAATAGCTCCCAAACCAAAGCAGCCAGCACCAAAAGACATACATGGCCTGAAACCGCCCCATGGCACCTACAAGCAGCCCCTCTGACCCTGGGGCTCAGGGCTTTGTTCTTCGGAGGAAACCTCCTCATGCGACATACAGAGGGATTTTTGGAGTCCGGAGCGGCCTTCCATTGCAAACATGCTAAACGTCCAGCAATAGCTCCCAAACCAAAGCAGCCAGCACCAAAAGACATACATGGCCTGAAACCGCCCCATGGCACCTACAAGCAGCCCCTCTGACCCTGGGGCTCAGGGCTTTGTTCTTCGGAGGAAACCTCCTCATGCGACATACAGTGGGATTTTTGGAGTCCGGAGCGGCCTTCCATTGCAAACATGCTAAACGTCCAGCAATAGCTCCCAAACCAAAGCAGCCAGCACCAAAAGACATACATGGCCTGAAACCGCCCCATGGCACCTACAAGCAGCCCCTCTGACCCTGGGGCTCAGGGCTTTCTTCTTCGGAGGAAACCTCCTCATGCGACATACAGTGGGATTTTTGGAGTCCGGAGCGGCCTTCCATTGCAAACATGCTAAACGTCCAGCAATAGCTCCCAAACCAAAGCAGCCAGCACCAAAAGACATACATGGCCTGAAACCGCCCCATGGCACCTACAAGCAGCCCCTCTGACCCTGGGGCTCAGGGCTTTGTTCTTCGGAGGAAACCTCCTCATGCGACATACAGAGGGATTTTTGGAGTCCGGAGCCGCCTTCCATTGCAAACATGCTAAACGTCCAGCAATAGCTCCCAAACCAAAGCAGCCAGCACCAAAAGACATACATGGCCTGAAACCGCCCCATGGCACCTACAAGCAGCCCCTCTGACCCTGGGGCTCAGGGCTTTCTTCTTCGGAGGAAACCTCGTCATGCGACATACAGTGGGATTTTTGGAGTCCGGAGCGGCCTTCCATTGCAAACATGCTAAACGTCCAGCAATAGCTCCCAAACCAAAGCAGCCAGCACCAAAAGACATACATGGCCTGAAACCGCCCCATGGCACCTACAAGCAGCCCCTCTGACCCTGGGGCTCAGGGCTTTGTTCTTCGGAGGAAACCTCCTCATGCGACATACAGAGGGATTTTTGGAGTCTGGAGCCGCCTTCCATTGCAAACATGCTAAACGTCCAGCAATAGCTCCCAAACCAAAGCAGCCAGCACCAAAAGACATACATGGCCTGAAACCGCCCCATGGCACCTACAAGCAGCCCCTCTGACCCTGGGGCTCAGGGCTTTGTTCTTCGGAGGAAACCTCCTCATGCGACATACAGTGGGATTTTTGGAGTCTGGAGCGGCCTTCCATTGCAAACATGCTAAACGTCCAGCAATAGCTCCCAAACCAAAGCAGCCAGCACCAAAAGACATACATGGCCTGAAACCGCCCCATGGCACCTACAAGCAGCCCCTCTGACCCTGGGGCTCAGGGCTTTGTTCTTCGGAGGAAACCTCCTCATGCGACATACACAGGGATTTTTGGAGTCTGGAGCGGCCTTCCATTGCAAACATGCTAAACGTCCAGCAATAGCTCCCAAACCAAAGCAGCCAGCACCAAAAGACATACATGGCCTGAAACCGCCCCATGGCACCTACAAGCAGCCCCTCTGACCCTGGGGCTCAGGGCTTTGTTCTTCGGAGGAAACCTCCTCATGCGACATACAGAGGGATTTTTGGAGTCTGGAGCGGCCTTCCATTGCAAACATGCTAAACGTCCAGCAATAGCTCCCAAACCAAAGCAGCCAGCACCAAAAGACATACATGGCCTGAAACCACCCCATGGCACCTACAAGCAGCCCCTCTGACCCTGGGGCTCAGGGCTTTGTTCTTCGGAGGAAACCTCCTCATGCGACATACAGTGGGATTTTTGGAGTCTGGAGCGGCCTTCCATTGCAAACATGCTAAACGTCCAGCAATAACTCCCAAACCAAAGCAGCCAGCACCAAAAGACATACATGGCCTGAAACCGCCCCATGGCACCTACAAGCAGCCCCTCTGACCCTGGGGCTCAGGGCTTTGTTCTTCGGAGGAAACCTCCTCATGCGACATACAGAGGGATTTTTGGAGTCTGGAGCGGCCTTCCATTGCAAACATGCTAAACGTCCAGCAATAGCTCCCAAACCAAAGCAGCCAGCACCAAAAGACATACATGGCCTGAAACCGCCCCATGGCACCTACAAGCAGCCCCTCTGACCCTGGGGCTCAGGGCTTTGTTCTTCGGAGGAAACCTCCTCATGCGACATACAGAGGGATTTTTGGAGTCTGGAGCGGCCTTCCATTGCAAACATGCTAAACGTCCAGCAATAGCTCCCAAACCAAAGCAGCCAGCACCAAAAGACATACATGGCCTGAAACCGCCCCATGGCACCTACAAGCAGCCCCTCTGACCCTGGGGCTCAGGGCTTTGTTCTTCGGAGGAAACCTCCTCATGCGACATACAGAGGGATTTTTGGAGTCTGGAGCGGCCTTCCATTGCAAACATGCTAAACGTCCAGCAATAGCTCCCAAACCAAAGCAGCCAGCACCAAAAGACATACATGGCCTGAAACCGCCCCATGGCACCTACAAGCAGCCCCTCTGACCCTGGGGCTCAGGGCTTTGTTCTTCGGAGGAAACCTCCTCATGCGACATACAGAGGGATTTTTGGAGTCTGGAGCGGCCTTCCATTGCAAACATGCTAAACGTCCAGCAATAGCTCCCAAACCAAAGCAGCCAGCACCAAAAGACATACATGGCCTGAAACCGCCCCATGGCACCTACAAGCAGCCCCTCTGACCCTGGGGCTCAGGGCTTTGTTCTTCGGAGGAAACCTCCTCATGCGACATACAGAGGGATTTTTGGAGTCCGGAGCCGCCTTCCATTGCAAACATGCTAAACGTCCAGCAATAGCTCCCAAACCAAAGCAGCCAGCACCAAAAGACATACATGGCCTGAAACCGCCCCATGGCACCTACAAGCAGCCCCTCTGACCCTGGGGCTCAGGGCTTTGTTCTTCAGAGGAAACCTCCTCATGCGACATAAGGAGGGATTTTTGGAGTGCGGAGCGGCCTTCCATTGCAAACATGCTAAACGTCCAGCAATAGCTCCCAAACCAAAGCAGCCAGCACCAAAAGACATACATGGCCTGAAACCGCCCCATGGCACCTACAAGCAGCCCCTCTGACCCTGGGGCTCAGGGCTTTCTTCTTCGGAGGAAACCTCCTCATGCGACATACGGAGGGATTTTTGGAGTCTGGAGCGGTCGTCCATTGCAAACATGCTAAAGGTCCAGCAATAACTCCCAAACCAAAGCAGCCAGCACCAAAAGACATACAAGGCCTGAAACCGCCCCATGGCACCTACAAGCAGCCCCTCTGACCCTGGGGCTCAGGGCTTTGTTCTTCGGAGGAAACCTCCTCATGCGACATACAGTGGGATTTTTGGAGTCCGGAGCGGCCTTCCATTGCAAACATGCTAAACGTCCAGCAATAACTCCCAAACCAAAGCAGCCAGCACCAAAAGTCATACATGGCCTGAAACCGCCCCATGGCACCTACAAGCAGCCCCTCTGACCCTGGGGCTCAGGGCTTTCTTCTTCGGAGGAAACCTCCTCATGCGACATACAGTGGGATTTTTGGAGTCTGGAGCGGCCTTCCATTGCAAACATGCTAAACGTCCAGCAATAGCTCCCAAACCAAAGCAGCCAGCACCAAAAGACATACATGGCCTGAAACCGCCCCATGGCACCTACAAGCAGCCCCTCTGACCCTGGGGCTCAGGGCTTTCTTCTTCGGAGGAAACCTCGTCATGCGACATACAGTGGGATTTTTGGAGTCTGGAGCGGCCTTCCATTGCAAACATGCTAAACGTCCAGCAATAGCTCCCAAACCAAAGCAGCCAGCACCAAAAGACATACATGGCCTGAAACCGCCCCATGGCACCTACAAGCAGCCCCTCTGACCCTGGGGCTCAGGGCTTTGTTCTTCGGAGGAAACCTCCTCATGCGACAGACGGAGGGATTTTTGGAGTCTGGAGCGGCCTTCCATTGCAAACATGCTAAACGTCCAGCAATAGCTCCCAAACCAAAGCAGCCAGCACCAAAAGACATACATGGCCTGAAACCGCCCCATGGCACCTACAAGCAGCCCCTCTGACCCTGGGGCTCAGGGCTTTGTTCTTCGGAGGAAACCTCCTCATGCGACATACAGAGGGATTTTTGGAGTCCGGAGCCGCCTTCCATTGCAAACATGCTAAACGTCCAGCAATAGCTCCCAAACCAAAGCAGACAGCACCAAAAGACATACATGGCCTGAAACCGCCCCATGGCACCTACAAGCAGCCCCTCTGACCCTGGGGCTCAGGGCTTTGTTCTTCGGAGGAAACCTCCTCATGCGACATACACAGGGATTTTTGGAGTGCGGAGCGTCCTTCCATGTGCAAACATGCTAAACGTCCAGCAATAGCTCCCAAACCAAAGCAGCCAGCACCAAAAGACATACATGGCCTGAAACCGCCCCATGGCACCTACAAGCAGCCCCTCTGACCCTGGGGCTCAGGGCTTTGTTCTTCGGAGGAAACCTCCTCATGCGACATACAGTGGGATTTTTGGAGTCTGGAGCGGCCTTCCATTGCAAACATGCTAAACGTCCAGCAATAGCTCCCAAACCAAAGCAGCCAGCACCAAAAGACATACATGGCCTGAAACCGCCCCATGGCACCTACAAGCAGCCCCTCTGACCCGGGGACTCAGGGCTTTGTTCTTCGGAGGAAACCTCCTCATGCGACAGACGGAGGGATTTTTGGAGTGCGGAGCGGCCTTCCATTGCAAACATGCTAAACGTCCAGCAATAGCTCCCAAACCAAAGCAGCCAGCACCAAAAGACATACATGGCCTGAAACCGCCCCATGGCACCTACAAGCAGCCCCTCTGACCCTGGGGCTCAGGGCTTTGTTCTTCAGAGGAAACCTCCTCATGCGACATACAGAGGGATTTTTGGAGTCTGGAGCGGCCTTCCATTGCAAACATGCTAAACGTCCAGCAATAGCTCCCAAACCAAAGCAGCCAGCACCAAAAGACATACATGGCCTGAAACCGCCCCATGGCACCTACAAGCAGCCCCTCTGACCCTGGGGCTCAGGGCTTTGTTCTTCGGAGGAAACCTCCTCATGCGACATACAGAGGGATTTTTGGAGTCTGGAGCCGCCTTCCATTGCAAACATGCTAAACGTCCAGCAATAGCTCCCAAACCAAAGCAGCCAGCACCAAAAGACATACATGGCCTGAAACCGCCCCATGGCACCTACAAGCAGCCCCTCGACTCCTGGGGCTCAGGGCTTTGTTCTTCGGAGGAAACCTCCTCATGCGACATACAGAGGGATTTTTGGAGTGCGGAGCCGCCTTCCATTGCAAACATGCTAAACGTCCAGCAATAGCTCCCAAACCAAAGCAGCCAGCACCAAAAGACATACATGGCCTGAAACTGCCCCATGGCACCTACAAGCAGCCCCTCTGACCCTGGGGCTCAGGGCTTTGTTCTTCGGAGGAAACCTCCTCATGCGACATACACAGGGATTTTTGGAGTCTGGAGCGGCCTTCCATTGCAAACATGCTAAACGTCCAGCAATAGCTCCCAAACCAAAGCAGCCAGCACCAAAAGACATACATGGCCTGAAACTGCCCCATGGCACCTACAAGCAGCCCCTCTGACCCTGGGGCTCAGGGCTTTGTTCTTCGGAGGAAACCTCCTCATGCGACATACAGTGGGATTTTTGGAGTCCGGAGCCGCCTTCCATTGCAAACATGCTAAACGTCCAGCAATAGCTCCCAAACCAAAGCAGCCAGCACCAAAAGACATACATGGCCTGAAACCGCCCCATGGCACCTACAAGCAGCCCCTCTGACCCTGGGGCTCAGGGCTTTCTTCTTCTGAGGAAACCTCGTCATGCCACATACAGTGGGATTTTTGGAGTCTGGAGCGGCCTTCCATTGCAAACATGCTAAACGTCCAGCAATAACTCCCAAACCAAAGCAGCCAGCACCAAAAGACATACATGGCCTGAAACCGCCCCATGGCACCTACAAGCAGCCCCTCTGACCCTGGGGCTCAGGGCTTTCTTCTTCTGAGGAAACCTCCTTATGCGACATACAGAGGGATTTTTGGAGTCCGGAGCGGCCTTCCATTGCAAACATGCTAAACGTCCAGCAATAGCTCCCAAACCAAAGCAGCCAGCACCAAAAGACATACATGGCCTGAAACTGCCCCATGGCACCTACAAGCAGCCCCTCTGACCCTGGGGCTCAGGGCTTTGTTCTTCAGAGGAAACCTCCTCATGCGACATACAAGGGGATTTTTGGAGTCCGGAGCGGTCGTCCATTGCAAACATGCTAAACGTCCAGCAATAGCTCCCAAACCAAAGCAGCCAGCACCAAAAGACATACATGGCCTGAAACCGCCCCATGGCACCTACAAGCAGCCCCTCTGACCCTGGGGCTCAGGGCTTTGTTCTTCGGAGGAAACCTCCTCATGCGACATACAGTGGGATTTTTGGAGTCTGGAGCCGCCTTCCATTGCAAACATGCTAAACGTCCAGCAATAGCTCCCAAACCAAATCAGCTAGCACCAAAAGACATACATGGCCTGAAACCGCCCCATGGCACCTACAAGCAGCCCCTCTGACCCTGGGGCTCAGGGCTTTCTTCTTCGGAGGAAACCTCCTCATGCCACATACAGTGGGATTTTTGGAGTCTGGAGCGGCCTTCCATTGCAAACATGCTAAACGTCCAGCAATAACTCCCAAACCAAAGCAGCCAGCACCAAAAGACATACATGGCCTGAAACCGCCCCATGGCACCTACAAGCAGCCCCTCTGACCCTGGGGCTCAGGGCTTTGTTCTTCGGAGGAAACCTCCTCATGCGACATACAGAGGGATTTTTGGAGTGCGGAGCCGCCTTCCATTGCAAACATGCTAAACGTCCAGCAATAGCTCCCAAACCAAAGCAGCCAGCACCAAAAGACATACATGGCCTAAAACTGCCCCATGGCACCTACAAGCAGCCCCTCTGACCCTGGGGCTCAGGGCTTTGTTCTTCGGAGTAAACCTCCTCATGCGACATACACAGGGATTTTTGGAGTCTGGAGCGGTGGTCAATTGCAAACATGCTAAACGTCCAGCAATAGCTCCCAAACCAAAGCAGCCAGCACAAAAAGACATACATGGCCTGAAACTGCCCCATGGCACCTACAAGCAGCCCCTCTGACCCTGGGGCTCAGGGCTTTGTTCTTCGGAGGAAACCTCCTCATGCGACATACAGTGGGATTTTTGGAGTACGGAGCCGCCTCCTATTGCAAACATGCTAAACGTCCAGCAATAGCTCCCAAACCAAAGCAGCCAGCACCAAAAGACATACATGGCCTGAAACCGCCCCATGGCACCTACAAGCAGCCCCTCTGACCCTGGGGCTCAGGGCTTTGTTCTTCGGAGGAAACCTCGTCATGCGACATACAGTGGGATTTTTGGAGTCGGGAGCGGCCTTCCATTGCAAACATGCTAAACGTCCAGCAATAGCTCCCAAACCAAAGCAGACAGCACCAAAAGACATACATGGCCTGAAACCGCCCCATGGCACCTACAAGCAGACCCTCTGACCCTGGGGCTCAGGGCTTTGTTCTTCGGAGGAAACCTCCCCATGCGACATACACAGGGATTTTTGGAGTGCGGAGCGTCCTTCCATGTGCAAACATGCTAAACGTCCAGCAATAGCTCCCAAACCAAAGCAGCCAGCACCAAAAGACATACATGGCCTGAAACCGCCCCATGGCACCTACAAGCAGCCCCTCTGACCCTGGGACTCAGGGCTTTGTTCTTCGGAGGAAACCTCCTCATGCGACATACGGAGGGATTTTTGGACTCTGGAGCGGCTGTCCATTGCAAACATGCTAAACGTCCAGCAATAGCTCCCAAACCAAAGCAGCCAGCACCAAAAGACATACATGGCCTGAAAGCGCCCCATGGCACCTACAAGCAGCCCCTCTGACCCTGGGCCTCAGGGCTTTGTTCTTCGGAGGAAACCTCCTCATGCGACATACACAGGGATTTTTGGAGTCTGGAGCGGCCTTCCATTGCAAACATGCTAAACGTCCAGCAATAGCTCCCAAACCAAAGCAGCCAGCACCAAAAGACATACATGGCCTGAAACCGCCCCATGGCACCTACAAGCAGCCCCTTTGACTTTGGGTCTCAGGGCTTTGTTCCGATCCGTTTTAGGGTCGGACCTACAGCGGAAACAAAGTTCCGGCTCACTAGTTCCGTGGGATTAATTTTAGAGTCAGAACGAGCCCAGAACCAAAGTTCTGACCCACCAGTTCCGGGGGACTGATTTAAGGGTCGGACCTACCCCGGAACCAAAGTTCCAGCTCACTAGTAACGGGGGACCCGTTTTAGGGTCGGACCCAATCCGGAACCAATGTTCTGGCTCACTAGTAACGGGGGACCTGTTTTATGGTCGGACCTACCACGGATCTAATGTTCCGCCTCACTACTTCCCGGGGACCCGTTTTAGGGTCGGACCCAGCCCGGAACCAAAGTTCTGGCTCACTAGTTCCGGGGGACACGTTTTAGGGTCGGACCTACCCCGGAACCAAAGTTCTGGCTCGCTAGTTCCGGGGGACCCGTTTTAGGGTCGGACCCAGCCCGGAACCAAAGTTCCGGCTCACTAGTTCCGGGGGACCCGTTTTAGGGTCGGACCCAGCCCGGAACCAAAGTTCTGGCTCACTAGTTCCGGCGGACCCGTTTTAGGAACGGACCGAGCCCGTAACCAAAGTTCCGGCTCACTAGTTCCGGGGGACCCGTTTTAGGGTCTGACCCAGCCCGGATCCAAAGTTCCGGCTCACTAGTTCCGGGGGACCCGTTTTAGGGTGGGACCTACCCCGGAACCAAAGTTCCGGCTCACTAGTCCCGGGGGACTGATTTAAGGGTTAAACCCACCCCGGAACCAAAGTTCTGGCTCACTAGTTCCGGGGGACCCGTTTTAGGGTAGGACGTACCCCGGAACCATAGTTCCAGCTCACTAGTTCCGGTCGGACCCAGCCCGGAACCAAAGTTCCGGCTCACTAGTTCCGGGGGACCCGTTTTAGGGTCGGATCCGGACCCGTTAGCGGACCCGGGAACCAAAGTTCCGGCTCACTAGTTCCGGGGGAACCGTTTTAGGGTCGCACCTACCCCGGAACCAAAGTTCCGGCTCACTAGTTCCGGCGGACCCGTTTTAGGGTCGGACCCAGCCCGGAACCAAAGTTCTGGCTCGCTAGTTCCGGGGGACCCGTTTTAGGGTCGGACCTACCCCGGAACCAAAGTTCCGGCTCACTAGTTCCGGGGGACCCGTTTTAGGGTCGGACCCAGCCCGGAACCAAAGTTCCGGCTCACTAGTTCCGGCGGACCCGTTTTAGGGTCGGACCCAGCCCGGAACCAAAGTTCCGGCTCACTAGTTCCGGGGGACCCGTTTTAGGGTCGGACCCAGCCCGGAACCAAAGTTCCGGCTCACTAGTTCCGGGGGACCCGTTTTAGGGTCGGACCCAGCCCGGAACCAAAGTTCTGGCTCACTAGTTCCGGGGGACCCGTTTTAGGGTCGGACCTATCCCGGAACCAAAGTTCTGGCTCACTAGTTCCGGGGGACCCGTTTTAGGGTCGGACCTACCCCGGAACCAAAGTTCCGGCTCACTAGTTCCGGGGGACCCGTTTTAGGGTCGGACCCAGCCCGGAACCAAAGTTCTGGCTCACTAGTTCCGGGGGAACCGTCTTAAGGTCGCACCTACCCCGGAACCAAAGTTCCGGCTCACTAGTTCCGGCGGACCCGTTTTAGGGTCGGACCCAGCCCGGAACCAAAGTTCTGGCTCGCTAGTTCCGGGGGACCCGTTTTAGGGTCGGACCTACCCCGGAACCAAAGTTCTGGCTCACTAGTTCCGGGGGACCCGTTTTAGGGTCGGACCTACCCCGGAACCAAAGTTCCGGCTCACTAGTTCCGAGTGACCCGTTTTAGGGTCGGACCCAGCCCGGAACCAAAGTTCCGGCTCACTAGTTCCGGGGGACCCGTTTTAGGGTCGGACCTATCCCGGAACCAAAGTTCTGGCTCACTAGTTCCGGGGGACCCGTTTTAGGGTCGGACCTACCCCGGAACCAAAGTTCCGGCTCACTAGTTCCGGGGGACCCGTTTTAGGGTCTGACCCAGCCCGGAACCAAAGTTCTGGCTCACTAGTTCCGGCGGACCCGTTTTAGGAACGGACCCAGCCCGGAACCAAAGTTCCGGCTCA